>JARLTB010000351.1:2862500-3168665 GCA_030141615.1 Unio pictorum
CTGTGTCTGTTCATTGAATCATTATATATAAGTCATGATGTGCGTTTATAATATTCATATCTCTGTCCCTTTAAGTGGTTGTTCAATTGCTCATTTACCTGGAATCCTAAATTGAGTTGCCAGAAAGGAATGTAGTACACCTCTAAAAAATCTTCAAACTCTAATATCCTCTAATTAATTGTCACTTTTTTTAAATCAGAAAAATCATTCTTTCCTCTTGACATTGTCCGCTTGGCTGGCGTACTTAGTTTTGCTGTTGACTTAGATCCGGTAATCATGTAATAGAAAACCAGATGACGTTCCCACTGAATTGATTACTTACAGTTAGGTATTATGGATTTGCCGACTACATGCAAAAATTACTTACTTCCGAAACTGACGAGTTTAACAACGTGCAAAACGTACGCACCTCCTTAAACTGATTATTGGACAGTTGAAGTGCTTTTATGAGCATGGTCAATTTTGGCTTTTGCTAAATCACGTCAACACACTTTAATGAAGCAATTTACTTAACTTAATTAAAATCAAGACATATATTAGATCAATCTAAGCTAGTTATCAAAAAATATCAACAAAATAATAATACCTGTACTCCATTGTTTGGAATTGTTTCCTTCGACTTTTGGCACGCAATGACGGTCATAGCAAGGATACATATCTAAACATGATAATACATTGCCATAGAGTAAAGGGTCTTAAGCAGAAAAGAGGTTGAACAGACTAAAACGAAACGTCACCCTTTTTTTCAATTAAAAAATCGACTAATGGTGACTAACAAAGAAGTCAGTTCAATGACTACACATAGATTGACCCAAACAAATGTTGTAGTCGACCTTCTCTGCTGCTCTCTCCATGTGTTAAATTGTCAATCTGAGGATATAAAAAATTGATGAATATAAATGAAACAAAATTAATAATTCAGACAAACGATTAATCTGAGACTTTTTTGAACTTTGAGTAATATTCTTCCTCGGATGGAGGGGTTTCTTTTCTAGGTATCAAAAACCCTCCATCAAAGTTCTGTATTTATCTCCACCACATTCATTACATATCCGATATTGTCCTCGAACGCCAACATTGTATCCAACACAATGTTGAAGACCAGCATTTTTGATAGGATATATTTATGTTTCTTGCAGTATTCTCCACGACATTTTTTATTACATTTATCTGTGCTTCCTTGCGCAGCCATGTACAATTTTTCATATATCAAATAGTATCTATTTAATTTAGTTAGCGCAAATATGGTGTGATCTTTGCAACGATGTTAAATTTGTGCACATGTGAAAATTTGCTTAAAAAGTGAATATTTATAAGTGTAATAAAGGCAACCTAAATTGGTTGACATCTTACGTAATTGATGGACTGCGAAGTGTCGTTTGATGAATACATCATTCTGATAGCATGAATTTTGGTTTGTTTCGGTGTATCTCAAGGTAATACCACCCGACCATTATCATTTATCATGTTTATAAATAAGAGAGGACATTCTATTTCTTCCACTGACTTCTATGCAGATGATACAAAACCGTCTTATTCCCTTAGAACCAAAACCTAAGCTTTATAATAAACTACGATGCGGTCGATTGAGACTTGAACTTGTGCTATGATAATAACATTATTCTGACTTCGTACAAACCTTACTCTTAACAACAAAACAAAACATCACACCTTTTTAGTCACAAATTCACGTTATATATGATAATGTAAGCATTAAGGTAGCACAACATTTAATATATTTGTTGATAACAATATCATATATTGTATAAATGTGTTAGCTCTTATCTCGGGCTGCTTATAAAGATCAAAATGCTCCTTCTGTTTAGGTATAGAGTCATTTTGTAATGTATATTCAGCAACATCTCCACTACTGGTTATGCAATGATTCGAAAATACTTATGTTTCGATTATTAAAAAGCTCAGAATAATATAAACACTTCTCTGATTTCAACAGAGGACTTGTCATTAACATTTAATCAACATTATAATATCAGCATGCAATGAATCACACCAAGAGTTTAACAAAGCGTTAAATAATATATAGTTTAAAGAACAAACGTACAGACTGATTGATTTCTAATAATTCTGACGTTTTCATTCGGAATCCACTAACTTGATCATAGCAGGAATATCACAGAACGTTCGTCTAATGCGTGTACATACGAACACAAGCAATTTGTATTCAAATTTTGTGTGTGGAATTTTAGTGACCATCTTTGTATAAACTGGCTAAAGATGCACCCTTGACACGTGGGATAAGTGCAATATCCTGGAACCGCGAAAGTCGACTTGAGTGCACGACTTAAAACAGGTACACATTCAGTAATAGTTTTTGCTAATCATCTACTGGAACTGATCTGCAATGAAGACATGCCACCCGTCATGATTTCGTCTTGCAATAAAGGTAAGACATTAGATAAGCCAAAATGCTGCATTCTTTTTATGACTAGTATTTATTGCCTTCACATTTGTACATACAAATACTCTATCTGCTTCCTTATTCGAGTCATTCGTCTAGTTTCGTATCTATAAAATTCAAATATTCATTCATTCATTCATTCATTCATTCATTCATTCTTCTTCTTCTTCTTCTTCTTCTTCTTCTTCTTCTTCTTCTTCTTAAATATGTAATATGTGGCTTGCATGAACAAATAATAAAGAGTTATAAATACTTAAGCCTTTGAAATATTTGCTTACCATGGAATGGGAGATGAGATCGAAACAAGCCATTGTGCAAGAAAGATTACTCAATTTACGCAATCAATAGGTCCAGTGGAGTTATCTCTCTTACACATTTGTAATTGCTATGTCCAGTGATTTAAGGCTCAATTCACATTCAATATATTCATGATACCTTATTATAGTCACATTAATTCCAGTCCCCCCACTTTAAGATTAATTGACTTCAGAGCAAATTTGACGAGGACGATGATAACAAAGAAGACAAAAAATACATGATGCTGAAGCGTCACTGTACCATATTACAAGAGGAAAGCCCTATTTCAGTCGTAATTTTACAGAATGCCAAAGTGGTTATAGCGTCTGCTTTGGATGCGGGAGGTCGCGGGTTAGAATCCTGACCATGTCATACCAAAGAGTTTGAAAAATTGGACTAGTAGCTGCGTCGCTTGGCGCTCAGCGTTAAGAGGTTAGTGTTAGGACTGGTGTCAGGATGATGTGGTAGGATGGGAAATTGTATTAAATGTCTGCTGCATGATGTCCCAGTGTTAGAAATCACTATAAACTGTCACATTGCAGACATTGTATGACTAAAAGTTTCTAAACGGTTTCTATCATTATTTTATGATTCCAATTCGTTATTCATTTTTATTTCTTTAAATCAACCATCTTGTTTCTTTAAACTGTTTCGTATAGGAAATGTCATTTCTCTAAATAGCCTTAAAGCTTCACACGCGAAACAAAGTACCTCGTTTGTAAAGCGAGCTGCGTTGCATCAGTAGTCAGCATGCCGGGCTCACAATCTGTGTTTGGCGTGTGGAATCACAGACCAGACCAGTATGCGCAGATCGTCTCTGCGCAAGATACATTATTACCATTGACTCAGATCTGACAGCTCACATATTAGCCGTTAACGACCAAGCAAGCAAGCAATCAATGATTTACTGACTGATTGACCGACTGCCTCACTCATTCTCGCTCGCTCAATCAATCAGTCAATTAATCAATCAATCATAAAAAAGAACCAATCAAAGACGCCACCAATCGATCAGTCGATCAATCAAGCAAACAACCATCCAAAGAATCAATGAATTAAACAAATATTTCCTATATATCGCTCCTAATCACGACAAATATGATAGTATGGCTAGCTGATCAGTCTAAAGATGGCGGACTCCTTTACACTATAAATATTCCCGAAACCGACACCTATTTATTTTCCTATGCGTGACTTTCACTTTTAATTATCGACATCATCAAAGAATAAGGAGTCAGAGACCAATTACTAAGTGATTTAAATAAATACCGTTTGATCAGCATCAATACATGTATCTATTTTTAATAAAGTTCTAGTCGAGTATTCGAGTGTGTCAAATCCATAGTCTCCAGGACTAAATTGCTTTGACAGTATGATGATTACGTTCTTTATGGACTATTCCCAAGGTATTTATTGAATCTATCGTTTATTCTTTTTAGACACTGATAGGAAAGAATTGATATGACATTCAATGATCAAATACAATGAAAATCTTTACAATACGAATTGATGTACTCCACTCACATCTCAGCTGAGAATTGAGAAACTATCACAAGGTCTCGAGGCGATTGACGGCAACTGCGTGCTATTTTGGTCAACGCACAACTATAATGAAATTATTGCAAACGGGTCGACAGCTTTGGTGCAGGACACAAATAGTATTGTTGGATGCAAACTATTATTTTCGAATATCTCATTCACTATACAGAAGTCTATATTTAGCTGGGAATTGGGGTTGGAAGGAGTATCAGAGATCAAATAATATGATTAACTATCTTATATGAAATACCGGTGCTTTGAAATAACTGTTTGGTGGATTTACCAAATATGTTATTCTTTTTAAGTAAAGCTTATTATTATTATTATTATTATTATTATTATTATTATTATTATTATTATTATTGTTGTTGTTGTTGTTGTTGTTGTAGTTGTTGCTCTAGGTTGCTATTGGTGATAAAGAAACAATGCAGCTTAATATACTCGATATTGGTTTCCATCTGGCAGTAAGAACAGTATACACCATTAGGTATTTTCAGAGACACTGGTCTGGCCTGCAGTATGCAATAAAGAGAGCATACGCCATGGCGTATTTTCTGATTTTGTGCTATTATTCTGCTCGCGACCGTTACGGTGGTTTTAGTGTTTAGAGCGTCCGCCTTGGGTGCTAGAGGGAGCGGGTTCGAATCTGAGTCATACCAAAGACTTACAAAATGACCCTTTTAGGGAAGATATACAAACAAAATTTGCAATTTTATAAATTAATCGTTACAATACAACTATCATTTTGAGCGGTTTAGCTTAATTTGCTAATAATTTGTAGCTTCTACAACTGCAACTTAGAAACAAATTACATCAACCATTACTGTAGATGTTTAATGCAAATACAATCATGTTAGAGTGTATTGCACACACTTTTGAACACATTATGTTCGAATCAATCCAATGGATTGTTTTGGCTCCAAGCACATAAAACTGGTTCATATCTACTTGTTTGATTCGGTAACCAAGATTACTTTGAAAAGAAACGGATTCATGTTTGAACTGAGATAAAGCAAAGTCATCAAATCATCCTTGCGAAGATTTAGTCCTAAGAATATTTATGGGCACCATAGCCAAAATTGCTAGTGTTTCTCAAAATTACAATGTGTTTTTGTTCAGAATGTTATGATATATATCTGTTCACTTTAAAACATATAAGCTAAACTTTTTATAATCATTTAAAGTTACTTGGTGACGGATTATTACATATGAACGTCTCTGAACAAGATGAAATTATTGTACTTACTATAGATCCGGTACAACAAAGGAACGTGATGGCCATTGCTTGGCAATAACCATGACTGAGTCCTTCGGTTTAAAGCAGCAGAACTTCTACAAACAGGACTTGGGAATCTGAGTTAGCCAGAGGTCTTCTACAAACAGGACTTGGGAATTTGAGTTAGCCAGAGGTCATCTACAAAATCCTTGCCACACATTTTGAAATTGTGAATACACTTAACACAAGAACATTAAAATTTACTCACCGTAGATTTAAGCAGTGTTTGAAAATATTTAGTACATTGCAACGGATATTGTTTGACACACACACACACACACACACACACACACACACACACACACACACACTTAACTAATCCATTATATATGTTTGCATTTGTGGCTGTTTTCCGAGGGTGTATGCGATGGTCAGTAGCAGCAGGTGAATGTCGATAAGAATGTGTTATAATCCGATGTGAGATAGGTCTGCAGTTATTTGTAGTGGTCAGTAGGCGCATGTGTTTGTAGATATTTGTAAATAATGGCCAGTAGGTTTGGATGATGGCTAGTAAGGCGATATGTTAATCAGCAAGTATTAAAATGGATGCAAGTCAGTTTAGATGAGGGCTGGTCAACAGGCTAGGGTGCTTGTATCCAAACTGACCCATTCTTCTAAATTCCCATTGATCCCATAGTTTCATGTTAATGCAATTGACGCCTTTGAACATTAAATTCACGTCATAGTATCAATGCCAAGACTGTCAGGAAGTTTGCATATTTATGCCATATCACATTTTGAGGCTATATGTGTATTTTCACCATTCTAGTACTTCGACATTGTAAATGTGACGTGAGTCGCCTCTAATTCATCAGTTATGAACATCTTTCCTAGCAGAGTAATACCCAACCATTACCGAAGAAGATACAACCCGTAAGCGTTGGCGAGGGTCATAGTGATGAAATAGCATGGAAGACACTTACATTGCCATATCTTCCGTACGAAATGATCTTCACTAAAGATGAAACACATTGTACAACTGTACACCGGAATTTACTGATAATCAAGACACTGCAAACATAGCTTTAAAAAAATGTATGTTTTCTAAATTTAATCCACCAACACATTCCGTTGACGTACTCTCGAACAACTCGGATAATACTAATCTCTAAATTCTGCTCAAATTTCGATATAAATATGATAGGTTCTGACTTTAACTATTTTTGTTTTGTTATGGAAGCCAAGAGATGTGCAAGCATGGCAAAAAGTGACAAAATAGAGTCAGTTCCATAAATAAATATTCGTTGCAAAAACATTTCTCGATTTTGTAAATAACCCGCAGGATTCCTTGTTTAAATCTCAAATTACCAAACTTGGATTCCGCTTTACAAGAGGTCTAAAGAAAATAATGAAACATTTTATATTTAGTTATTATTGTTATGTATATAAATGTGCATTGCTTAATTGACTTTTTGTCCATAACGGAGGGTAGGAGTTTGGTCCCACGTACGTAAAAATACGTACATGGATCTGAGTTTAAGACATTGGCTTTCTCCTTGGAAATTCATGTTCTACCTGATGTGTGTGAGGAAACTGTTAGCAATGGACCTGACCTTGTTTATAACTGAAAATTGTTTAGAAATTAACTTTAGACCCTCATACTGGTCCTCTTTCTGTGTCTTATTTTTATATTAGGATTGTTTACATCAGAATTATTTATTTCTATCTACACATCTGTAGCGAAATAAGTATTTTAATTGTGTTCAGTTATAATTTGAGAGAATTTATTTATTTAAATTATTCACTGGAATTAGAAATTGTTAATCGATAATTTTGAACTAAATAGCTATTTTGGGGTTATTGGGAAATCATTTAAAGACATTTTTGACTATATCATTTTTATACATCATGGCTCGTTGCACATCAAATCATTCCAGGCCATTGGTACATCAGCACAATCAAGATTGTTATCCATTCTGAACGCCATATGATTTCATTTGGAATACACCATAGTTTTAGACTTGTGATATAAAGTGTATGCCTGTAACTCACAATATTGTAAGTTACTTTTGAATTTTCAATTAGCATTTTAGGGAATTACACTTTTAAAATTGTTTACTTATCGTGATGGTGTTCGCTGTTTTTTGTTACTTTGTTTAAGCCCACAGAGTCGTAACAGTACAACGTAGTTTTGTTATATGACCTACGTTTGACCATCATTATGTGTTTCATGTTGTGTAACTTGTTTTTAAAGATTGATATTTAGATCAAGAATTCCCGATGGGATCAAACCATTTATATTTTTACATTCAGAGGGAGAGAATTGATATGATACCAAACAATCTTACACCCATTTTATTTATATTTTTACATTTAGAGGGAGAGAATTGATATGATACCAAACAATCTTACACCCATTTTATTTATATTTTTACATTTAGAGGGAGAGAATTGACATTATACCAAACAATCTTACATCCATTTTATTTATATTTTTACATTTAGAGGGAGAGAATTGATATGATACCAAACAATCTTACACCCATTTTATTTATATTTTTACATTTAGAGGGAGAGAATTGATATGATACCAAACAATCTTACACCCATTTTATTTATATTTTTACATTTAGAGGGAGAGAATTGATATGATACCAAACAATCTTACATCCATTTTATTTATATTTTTACATTTAGAGGGAGAGAATTGATATGATACCAAACAATCTTTCATCCATTTTATTTATATTTTTACATTTAGAGGGAGAGAATTGATATGATACCAAACAATCTTACACCCATTTTATTTATATTTTTACATTTAGAGGGAGAGAATTGATATGATACCAAACAATCTTACATCCATTTTATTTATATTTTTACATTTAGAGGGAGAGAATTGATATGATACCAAACAATCTTACATCCATTTTATTTATATTTTTACATTTAGAGGGAGAGCATTGATATGATACCAAACAATCTTACACCCATACTATTTATATTTTTACATTTAGAGGGAGAGAATTGATATTATACCAAACAATCTTACACCCATTTTATTTATATTTTTACATTTAGAGGGAGAGAATTGATATGATACCAAACAATCTTACACCCATTTTATTTATATTTTTACATTTAGAAGGAGAGAATTGATATTATACCAAACAATCTTACAACCATTTTATTTATATTTTTACATTTAGAGGGAGAGAATTGATATGATACCAAACAATCTTACACCCATTTTATTTATATTTTTACATTTAGAGGGAGAGAATTGATATGATACCAAACAATCTTACACCCATTTTATTTATATTTTTACATTTAGAGGGAGAGAATTGATATGATACCAAACAATCTTACATCCATTTTATTTATATTTTTACATTTAGAGGGAGAGAATTGATATGATACCAAACAATCTTACACCGATTTTATTTATATTTTTACATTTAGAGGGAGAGAATTGATATGATACCAAACAATCTTACATCCATTTTATTTATATTTTTACATTTAGAGGGAGAGAATTGATATGATACCAAACAATCTTACACCCATTTTATTTATATTTTTACATTTAGAAGGAGAGAATTGATATGATACCAAACAATCTTACACCCATTTTATTTATATTTTTACATTTAGAGGGAGAGAATTGATATGATACCAAACAATCTTACACCCATTTTATTTATATTTTTACATTTAGAGGGAGAGAATTGATATGATACCAAACAATCTTACATCCATTTTATTTATATTTTTACATTTAGAGGGAGAGAATTGATATGATACCAAACAATCTTACACCCATTTTATTTATATTTTTACATTTAGAGGGAGAGAATTGATATGATACCAAACAATCTTACATCCATTTTATTTATATTTTTACATTTAGAGGGAGAGAATTGATATGATACCAAACAATCTTACACCCATTTTATTTATATTTTTACATTTAGAAGGAGAGAATTGATATGATACCAAACAATCTTACACCAATTTTATTTATATTTTTACATTTAGAAGGAGAGAATTGATATTATACCAAACAATCTTACACCCATTTTATTTATATTTTTACATTTAGAGGGAGAGAATTGATATGATACCAAACAATCTTACACCCATTTTATTTATATTTTTACATTTAGAGGGAGAGAATTGATATGATACCAAACAATCTTACATCCATTTTATTTATATTTTTACATTTAGAAGGAGAGAATTGATATTATACCAAACAATCTTACATCCATTTTATCGTTTATAAATTGGTGAATTCAACTCACGTTTATATTGTTCTGAAGTCATTGATAATTTGCTAGGCTGTGCGGCATATATATTAGTACACAGTTATTATCGATGGATTGACATTTTATTTAGTTTTCGTCCGAAACAAAATACATTTTGGGTGCAAAATATTTATATTTTGGAATAAACTATTACGTATATCCGCAGACAACATCAGTTTCATTTTGATGCAGTTTAACAAGTGATCACACGATATTTATGATTTAAATGATCGAGACATTTATGTTCCCAGACACTTTTATTCGGGTTAAATGAAACGTTAAATTATTCATGCCCGACTTCATAATTCATTTAATAAGCATTTATTTACCAAGAATATAACTGGATAAACGCTTTGTAATTGTTAATATTTAACCAAGAGTATTTCTATTTTGATTATTAAAAAGTTTAATTTTTGTAATTTTTTTGGTCATTAATGCTTAAATTTAAATAATACATCATATTTTAATATATATATTTAAAATGTTTGTATGGTTAAAGAACAGGAACATATAAACCATTGGCGTTAGTTTCAATCTTTTACCTCCTGTATTGTACATAACGCAATCTCTAATTCCAATGGAATGAAATAGAATATGCTAAAATTAATAGTTTAGTTTGCTTGTTACATTTGACACGTGGCATTGGTACTTGGTACATCTTTCAGGCTTTACCTGATAAAAGTGTAAGAAGAAAAGAGCGAACTTGATAGGTTGCAATATGAATGAAGTAAAAACAGAATCTTACAACAGATGAATCTCAGATGTTTTACGTTACATTATTAAATTGGAACTTGATGCAATTTTAAATTTAAGTCATTTTTCTAATGTTTTGATGATGTGATGGTTTGTATTTAGTATAAACAGTGGGAATGGTGATATTTTAGACGCCATCTTTATCAAGTTCTGTATATTACGAAGCAATTGGGGAATTTAATATTTGGACTGGCTACTGTGTCGGTTAGGCAACTTTATCATTACATTTGGGTCACTAAGGAGTCGATGTGAATTTAGTATTATGTTTGTTCGGTATAGTGTCTGTGGGGCTTAACATAATTTTTGGGCCACTACGGAGGGTATAGGAATTTAACATTATATTTGGGCCGATATGGAGTGTTTGGGAATTTAACATGATATGGGATATATGGAGTCAAAGGCAATATAATATGGATGGCCGACTAGGGCATCAAAGAATATATATATATATATATATATATATATATATATATATATATATATATATATATATATATATATATATATATATATATATATATATATATATATATATATACCCAGTGTGAATACGAAGTCATATGGATAACGATTTTTGCATACCAGGGCCCAGCAATGTGGAACGAATTGCCCATTGAAATTAGACACACAGACACAGTGATCCCTTTGAAGAATGCTCCTAAAGCTTACCTTTTTCGACTGCAAGAACAAACTTAAAGACCTACAAATGTTTCGTACCTTATATATTTTCAGCATTTTAATGTTTTCTAATTTCATGGTTTTCGTTTTATGTTTTTCTGTCGTCATATCATTATAGATGTTGAAAAGCACTTAGGGCTTCTAAAGATTAGTTCTATTTATCATTCGGAGGTTTCTCTTAGTAGCAAATAAAGGTGGAGGGTTAGGGACTGATAAGTAGAGATGTCATATAATGCAGTGGTGATCTGATACATACATACATACATACATACATACATACATACATACATACATACATACATACATACATACATACATACATACATACATACATACATACATACACACACAATACACACATACAAGCAAACCAAAACTATTTCAAGCAAACCAAAACCAATTCAGGCAGACAAAAAAAAGAGAAATGGTTTCGGTTTGTCACGCTACAGACCCGGCACCGATGGAGCTGTGGAGCTGAATTGTTATGGTAAAACTCCTTACGATTTCAACCGAATATTTGATCAAGTCCGATACGATATCTTGATCTAGAATCATGCACATTTATCGTTACAAATCCATGTGGGACTGACTAAGCGTGACTAAAGAAATTTAAAAAGAGATTATAATCCACATCACCGCCGCACCATGTTTGCCAAATATTTCGTAGCGTTTGTGTGTCAACTCCGTTGAATACAGCAAGAATATTGCAGTTATCTCAGATCACTTTTGGTATTTGAGTGTATCGTTGAGTGATATATATCACATCGGTATTTTTATGCCTACCTCTGGAAAATATCCTAGCAGGATTCTTTTGATTGTCTAACATGACATCATCATATACGACTAAATTGTTAATACTTCCATCAATATCATCAATGCTCGGTGCTTCCTCGATATAAGTTATAAACTCAATAATATCCTCATCGATTTCCAATTTTGCTTTCTCGTTAAAATCCATTAACACCTCGTAACATCGCTGATCGTCTACACTAGGAGCAATCAAATATAGATTATCCCATTTCATCCATCTCATTATCAAATTAAGTAGCAGTTGCGTCTTGCCACTTCCAGATGGTCCGATTATAATCGTGCAAATAGAATTTAGTAGCGCTGCATGAGGCTTAACTGGTTCTCGTGTTTTTGTCGCCGAAAAATCAATTACATTCATGTTATTATAAATAAATTATGGATCTATATTGTGTGAAATGTAGGACGCGTACTAGCACAAAAGACTTGACGATTACAACTAAAAATAACAGATCAGCACTTGTTGGTAAGTGTGTACAATGTGGTTCAAAATTTTTTAGATTTGTTTCTATGAAATCTGCAGATGATTTAAAAAGAACGAGGAGGTGATATTGCAGCCAAATTAGTAAAACTCCCAGGAACACCATGGGCAAAATATCCAGGAGAAAAACACCTTCCAGGATATAGTTATTGTGGACCCGGGACCAGACTCGATATCCAACTCGATGATCAAAACCAACCCCGACTTGGTGAAAACCCAATAAACGCCATTGATAAGGCATGTCATGCTCATGATGTTGCTTATAAAAGCAGTAATCTGCAACAGTGACATATCGCAGATGCAAAATTCATTCATGCGTTGAATTCTATGACTGATAAATCCTTCAAAGAAAAATTGGCTTCCTTTTTGATAAAATCGGCGATGAAAAGTAAATTGAGGTTGGGTGCTGATAATTAATAACATCATGGAATCTATTTATTATTCTCCAAGAGGATACTGGAGGGGTAAATCAGCTATCATTAAACTCGCTAGCGCCGCAAAGGTGAAAAATACAACAGCAGCGGATTGGTTATCCAAACAGGCGATATGGCAAATTTATCTGCCACTGCCTAAACAAATTAACTTCTCGCATTTTGATGTCAGCGTACCTAATGAGGTTCATCAGGCTGATATATTATTTCTGCCGCATGATGGTGTTTACAAATACGCGCTAACTGTAGTTGATGTTGCTAGTCGTTACAAACAAGCACAACCGCTAAAGACGAAGTCATCAACTGAAGTGGCTTCTGCGTTTGAAAGGATTTATCGACGATGTCCTCTGCATTGGCCAAATCTATTACAAGTTGTTCCTGGCAGGGAATTTCAGGGTGAAGTGTTATCAACAATGAAGCATCATAATGTCACCATCAGACGAGGACATACTGCATTACATCGCGATCAAGCAATTGTTGAACGATTTAATCGGACACTTGCTGAGCGGTTATTTGTATATCAATACGCGAAGGAAGTTATTCAGGATAAACGATCCCGTGAATGGGTCAAGAGATTACCAGGCGTAATTACCGCGCTGAATAATGAGATTACTCGAACAATTAATATGAAACCTAACAATTCGATTAAAAAAAGTATATACCCGTTAAACCGCAAAGTAATTTTTCAAAACATCTAATACTAGACAATGTCACTAAGATATTTATATGAACCAGAAGAGCTCGAAAGTGGCAAAAAAAGAGCTACTGATCCTATTTGGAGTGTTACTGCACAGAAAATATCTAGTATAAGGAGATCTATAGGTTGGATTCAACTGCTCCTCAGCGAGGATTTACTCGTGAACGATTACAAGTGATACCCGAGGATACTGAATTACCTCCGCGTGGTCTTAACTAGCACCTCTTCGTCTGTTGCACTCAAGACAAGTCTGCATCACATTATCTATAGTATGACCTACGCTGCTATTTTTTCTGTCTATGGTAAATTGGCTGGGGTCTTTATCCGACCAACATAAACGCATTATACAATTGCAACTCGCGCAGTGATTATTCTGTTGTTGTTTCAGTATGATTATAAACTCGGCATCAATATCAAATTTTCTGTTATTTTTTTTATCCTGTTCTGTATAACCAGAGCTTTTTCTGATTATATCATCGCTGACAATATCACTTATTGTAGTGTCATTATAGTCTAAAACAACTCTTCGAAGTTGATTTATTCTTCGTACTCTGGACACCGCAAGATAAACTAAATTCGACCACTCGATGCGATTATCTATGATCCAAACAATTGTATCGGATATAGTCAATCCCTGCGAAGAATGTATCGTCGCTGCGTATCCTAGCTTCCATTGGGATTTATCAGCACGCAATGCATCTTCAACGACATTGATATCAACTAACACAATATCATTTAACACTAGAATCTGCTTTTCACTTTGTCCAGGAATATCAACTTCGATATTTTGTCTTCGTGTATCCTTGGGTCTATAACACAATGACACTGGAAGTGTTGCAAATTTTTCTTTATGCGTGTTAAACAACTTCATCTGAAGTGTATCTCTGACTATCTTTATACTTGCTACTATTAAATCGTTTGGTCTCCACGAACCCTAGAAATCATTTAATGGGGTTTCTGAATTTATTTCACGCGCTATTTCACATTGGATTCTATCCGGTTGTAATCTGATTAGTTTCTTGAACTCGCGCAATTGTTCATCAAGTGTTCTATGATCAGTACTAATTTCTTCATAATAGTCTACAAAATTCTTTAGCCAATCATGTGGAGACAAACCGACAAATGGTGGTGGTTGACCATGATCGCCACACATTATCACTTTTGTATTCGCCAGCAATAGCCAATCTAGAAACTTTTGTAATACATCTAACGACATCGTGCATATCTCATCCCAAATGATGATTTCAGGAATATATTTTTCGCCCATTCGATCAGGAGACCATTCGTCACCTTTCCATGCAAAGAAACTATGATAAGTGCAGGCATTAATTCCTCGTTGTTTCTTCTCTCTTGCAAGTCTGTATGTTGGTGTTAGCACAATCATGTTTGATTTCCCTCGAAATAATTCAATCGCACGAGTCGTCTTCCCTGACCCACCATAGCCGTTTAAATAACTGGTTTTATATCTACATATTGGATCGGATATCGAAGGTGCATTAGATTCAGTCAACTCCACTTAACTGCACATCGGTTAACTGCACACTCCGGATAACTACACGTATTCAAGTCAGTCCCGTTCTTTCCCAATGCTTTTCAATGAAAAAAAACTTCGAATAACTGCACTTCGCTTAAATGCACACTCCGGATAATAGCATTATAATTTTCTGCCCGTGGCACATTATTCATTACAATTTTACTTCGGTTAACTGCACAATGTATAGTCATGATCAGTTATTGCCAGTCCACTGCTGTAGCGCTTCAAATAAGCCGACAAATAAGCCGGTAAATGCGACTTTGTAAATGATTGACATGTAAAGGACGCCTTAGGTGGCAATACATGTATATCCGCGCCCACTAGAGAGCAATAGCGTGGGAAAAATCATAGCACATGTGCAGCATGGGAAACATTGCTACAAACCGTTCGGGTTTGAATGATTTCAAACCAACAACTGGATCGTTGGAAAGATGGAAAATGCGCAACGGAATTCAATTTAAACGACAACACGACAAAAAAACAGGATGCAGACGACATTGGAGTTTAACACTTTTTCTGCGGGAGATGACCCATCAATGTCTGACATCAGTTTTCGAATAACTAGCGATCTATAGAACTTCTTGACATTCGCTATAATTCCTTGATCCATTGGTTTAATCAATGAAGTTGTGTTCGGAGGAAGGAAAACAAGCTTAACATTAAAGTAAAAGTTGAAAGAGTGGATTCTAATCATTGTTTATTTTTATTCTTCACATATATTTGTGCCGTGCTGATTTAAAGCTGTACTGTACCGTACTTGGTTAACTGCACACCCCGGTTAACTGCACAGTCTCGTGACGGGCCCGAGGGTGTGCAGTTAACTGCAGTCGACTGTAGTTCTCATATCTGATTATTTTTCAAGTAATTGTTTTCAATCGTAACATCTGCTGATTTAGAATAATCACGCAGTAATTCCTTTTTAATTCTCCATGATCCCCAACTCTCGTTGAATTAGTGAATTCAGCTACTGTTTCGCTATATTTTACGTCTATACAAAATGAATCAGTGGCTGCTCTAACCGCGGATTCAGGAAATCTATTTATCATCGAAAGTAAATTAATAGAAGCATAAGCCAGTATAGACGCCCTTAAGTAAGTATATTGAGGATTTTCTCCGTCGTTATAAGTAACAATTGTACCTAATTCGGTTCCATCGGATAAGAAAGCGTCTTTACGATTTACATATATACCCCTAGATGTTACATCTGCGATTATAAAATCGTATTCAGCATCATCTATAATCAACCGCGAAGAATGTCGTTTATGGTCGTATTTTCCACCTTGTGTGAACTTACCAATTATTCTTCTACTGAGATCTTTTTCGTGTTTATTTCTAACTTCAAAGATTTCCTTGGACCATTTCATGATATATTCTTCGTCAAGATTGGGGAATTGTTTTTTGTTTTCACTGATGATGCTATCTAGACTATCGGGTTGTGGTAACCAGACTTCAATCTTCGCTCGATATGATATAATTGCTTCACTGACAATCAGCGATATCAGCATTTTAGAATTAATCATATACCGTAATAACATAAATGGCATCCAGTGTTTTTCAGAGATGTGTCTACCAAACCAAACATAACAACACGGATGAAGTCCTTTAGCCAATTCAAATGATATCACACGAGCGAATCGGGGTGAGATCAAAATAGGGCAGTGGTCCATTAATCGCAACACGGGTCATCTCATGTGTGGGATGTCCAAATCTTTTGAAGTACTCAGAGCACTCTCCGTACCCAAGAAAACTCCCTGGATAACACGCGATCATATCAACCGAAATAATACTTTCACGGTCGTATTTTGTATTCCATAATCCACCATGGCCATAATCAACACAACTATCTTGGATATCTGAGAGAAATCCTGCTCTTGTTGGTTTCCATAGATTTCTCTTTCTCGTGAAATGAGCTGCAACTGACGGTATTGTAAAACAGTTTGTAAGTAATTGTTCGTCGTGTTCCGTTGAAAAACCACTAGCTAGTTTTTTCATCTCGTTGTGGAGGGTTTCAGTACGGTATAATTCACCATTGGGTCTTACAAATTGATCAAAGTTACCCTCTTCGTCTTGAAAACTCTGAAATAACCACACTAACACAGGATCGTTTTTACTCGACACGTAAATAAAATCAAATAAATTTCCCCCAGAGAGTTCTCCGGGGAACTCCACGGGTAGATATTTTATTGTTCTATCCCGCGTAAATATTGTTACTGCGGATGTTCAAGCGTGTGCATTATGGTCAATAATTTTGATTGGAGATCCTCTCGATTTATATTTCGAGACGTATATTATCTCGCCTGTTACTGTCTCTACGGATATTGGTAATTTTAGTATCCGTTCTAACGCGGCCACATTTTGAATTGTTGCTCCTCTCTCTTTTACTGTTAATCCCCATTCATTTATGTTTTTGCGTCTTAGATCCGTCAATTTGTTTCCACGCAACGCATTTGTGAAGTGTTCTATTATTCGTTCTGCTGATCATCGAACTGCTTTTTTTAGATAGGGTTAACATAACCGTAGTCTTGGCTAGCCACCAGGAAACACTATTTGTTTTGTTATGCCAGTCAGGAAACCCAGTTATACATCATAACCAGAGCGCATGCATGTTTGTTGCTTTATTTGTAGACAATATGTATTTTGCGAAAATTGTCTTTTTGAGAGGTAATCAGATCAGTGATTTAATGTCAACATACGATGATATCGGAGACCTAGAAATTGGATTTTGGTCAACAGTGACCTGTTATAAAAATAAAAGAAAAAGAAAAGTCCCACATTGAAGTTATCCCTTACTTGGTATTCCTGGCTCAAAAAGATCGCATAACCTTGTTATCTTGCCCAGTTTTTTTAAATTTCCAAAATCAAGCAGTGAATTGGAACATTCATGCCTTTGAAAAGCTAATACTCATAAATTAATTTTTATCTCATGGATTTTCGAGGTAAATCAAGGAACGTCATTTCCACTGTGTGTGTGGGGTGGGGGTTGGGGGTGGGGGTGGGGGACATGGCAAAACGTTACGGGATTGTTAATTTTCGTATATAGGCTAGATCAGTTTTATAGCACATGCATATTCATGGTGGGGAGGGGGCAAATGTCCTCCCATCATCATTGATATCCCTGGGTTAATCCAGAGATAGTTTATCACACATTGATAAAGATTTTGACTATTGCCTTTGTGAATTTAAACAGTGTGTGTGTGTGTGTGTATGTATACCTACTACTACAGCTCGGTACAGCTAAAAACCGGAAAGTTTGATATGCGAGTAACTTAGCACGCAGTGCTGTCACCTTACGGTATTTGCACTATTTTCCCCACTGTCTGCCGGACTAGGTCATTACACTGTATTCCATTTTCAGTTCGTAGCGGAAACAAGTTACGTAATCTGTATAGTATTGATCATGCCTCTCTGTATGGATAACAGTCACTATGGCGTATTCCATTTACGGAACCGAGTGTTAGCTTTTCAGTGTTGTTGTAGTTGTTGTTGATGATGTATGGTTTAACGCAATTTTTCAGCACAAAATGGGCTATTCATGGTGGGCAATATAACTAGTGGAGGATGGCTAATTTAACTTGTGAAGGAAGAACCCTGGAAAATCCCGGGAAGAACCTCCGACCCACGAAAATCTTCTGGTACACTGGTAGGCTTTCAAACATACCCACGCCTGTAATTGTAATAGGTGCTGTATGAACATAGTCGGTGCAAGCCTACTAAACTACGAACTTGTTTGGTACATTCATCTCTATTTGAACGGATTAAGTACTCCTACACCATGGCAGTACGTGCATACTCTGGGGTCGAATTGATCTTTGTCAGGCCGAAGTGGCAAGTTTTAATTTAAACGTCATGTACATATACACACGCGCGTCAGTTTGACTTGAAATTCTTCTTGAGAAAATAAAAGATACTTTTTTTGGTCCAATATATTTAAAAATATTTTTGAATAATACAATGGCACCAGTTGATGGGTTATACGATTTGAATTGCAGATTGCATCTTTCCATCATAGTTGATGCAGTCAAAAATGTTATAATTTTGTCTTATGCTTTTCTTTGCTCACGAGACCCCAAAGTAGTCTTGGTGACTAAGTTGTTTGACTCATATCTCACCTCCATCCACACGAGTCTGAGTCAAGGTACGTGAGAAAGATTGCTTTGTAAATTTATGATAAGGTACATTGGCATTCCTGTGGAACGCTTTACAACAAAATAAGCTCGACGCATTTTTTTGTCACCTGTGTTAACATGGTGTGACATAGGTGACATTCTTCTGCATAGATACAGGGCCAACAAGGGGCGCGGGCAACTAGGGATATAAAACGTTTTAATTTTATAAAAGAAATTTTTGGTTTGAACATGAACTAGGAGAGGTTTGGTGTTTCTTACCACAGTGCCCATGTTCGCTTTCTACGGCCCTGCATAGACAACCATTATCGTGAGAGTCATTAACACTACTGAATTTGTGGGAGCTTGTCCAAAGTTTAGCATAATCTTTTGCCATTGTTTGTTAACTTTTACTTGTTTGACCCATAACTTTACAATGTTGAATAGGTTGTGATTAAACATTGCCCAAACATAAAGGAAGAGTATGTCATATACTATAAAGAAACAGTATATCATATACCATACAAAATACCCACATTATGTCATATACTATAGCCATGTTCAATCAGGGACGTCTGGGGGTGGGGGGGAAGCAAAACATGACGGGAATGTTAACTTTCGTATATAGGCTACAGCAATTGTACAGCACATGCAAATTTGTTGGAGGCCACCCCCCCCCCCCCCCCCGAGATTCCTTGGCCCAAATCATCAAGGTAATGTTTATAGCAAGGAAAAATGCAATACAGTAACTTGGACTTCTTGTCAGGGGTATAGCTTTTTGAAACATTTAAGATGTTATAATGAAACCTGTTACCTCGGATATTTCATATATAGTTACTATATTGTATACCTATGCCTTGCATCCAGTCTTAAGGTCAATATCACATCAGAAAAAATGTATGGAGTTAAGTTTTGAAGCACTCAAGATATTTTAATGAAACTTTAGCCATTAGTAAATTGTGTGTACATACCATTGCCATGCCCCGACCATTAGAAGGTCACAGGATGTTGGCGCGGTTATTCGGAGATATATATATATATATATATATATATATATATATATATATATATATATATATATATATATATATATATATATATATATATACACACACACATATATATATATATATATATATATATATATATATATATATATATATATATATATATATATATATATATATATTATATCCCTGTCTGGAGTATAAGTTTTGAATATCAGAAGATATTTTTTAAAAAAATATAGCTAAATATATATTATAATCAGACTGTGTGTGATATACTGTAGCCATTTCCTCTATCTCAAGGTTAAGGTCACTGTATGTAAAAAGCTGCGAGCTCTATCCATGTACGGGGTATAGCTTTAAACACCAATATTATATTAAAATTGTTGACTTTTATACATCGGGACTTCACAGTGTTTGTACATATTGATAATCATGAACTACAGATTCCAATGCAAGGTCACAACAAATGAATGTAAGTCATGACTTTGATTTTAACCCCTACTGATGAAACTTTATTAAGATCCACATCTTGCTGTGACCCAAGCTCATAGATCGAGCTCATTGGTAGGGAAAAGTTCATGAGAAGGTGGTATCATGTTTTGTTTGCAGTACTCGTTTTGTGTTATAGTTTGTTTTCATTTTTTAAAATACAAATCATATATGGGTAGTTGGAGGTAATACATTTACATAAACTTATAGAAGCAAGTGAGATTTTGCTGAACACCAGGATGCAGATTTGCACACTTGGTTGAACTGCAAATGGACATTGTATGCACCTGCCTTCACACATTATTATCAAGGCATGAGGATTTGTTATCTCGGGGCACGCCCGCACCTGGTGGTGGTGGTGGTGGTGGTGGGGCAACCATGGCACTTGTCAGGGGCCGGAGCTAGATAGGCACATATACGCACATATTTGAAACACGAAAGGGGACCGAACTCTGTCAGCTGCCTGGGGCCCAGAATTTCCTAGGTGCGGGCCTGCTCGGGGGGGGGGGGGGGGGAGGGGGACTAGCAGTTTGGGGTGGGACAATGTCCTATATTTGATCAAGGGCCTACACTGGATGTAGATACTTGCTGACAAGGATTAGTTCCATTTCATTCCTGTTATAGTAAACAATGTTATTCAGATTTTAAAAATTACAGAGAACAAGTTTAATGTTAAAGGGTTCAGTAGACAATATTCAATAGGACTCTGCTGAAAGAAGCTGGCATAGTCCTCTATTAGTCAAATTTTTATCCATCTTCCAGTCTCTCTCTCTCTCTCTCTCTCTCTCTCTCTCTCTCTCTCTCTCTCTCACCAGTAATATTGTTTTTCGCAAGATACCTACTGGAAAAATTAACCAAATTTAGTGTGCAGGTTTATTTAGATTGTAATTCGTAAGAGTTGTTTTCTGTGTAATCGTTTTGCAAAAAATATGGCCCCTGATTGCCTGTCATCCTCACTTTTGTTTTTGAGGCCATGCTTTACCTAGGAATGGTGGATTTCAGTCACAATTGGCATGTAGTTTTGTTTTGAGCAGACCATGAAAGGGTTTTCTATCAATGTTATCTATTGTAGTAGGAGTTATGCCCCTTAGTTGTCTCCTTACTGTGGATCTTTCTTAAAATACTGACTTGTGAAGTCAGTCATAGTTAGGTGTGATACATTAATACCATTTAAGTAAATACTGGCTTATTAAGTTGTGATGGTTAGGTGTGAGATGTTAATACCATTTAAGTAAATACTGGCTTATTAAGTTGTGATGGTTAGGTGTGAGATATTAATACCATTTAAGTAAATACTGGCTTATTAAGTTGTGATGGTTAGGTGTGAGATATTAATACCATTTAAGTAAATACTGGCTTATTAAGTTGTGATGGTTAGGTGTGAGATATTAATACCATTTAAGTAAATACTGGCTTATTAAGTTGTGATAGTTAGGTGTGAGATATTAATACCATTTAAGTAAATACTGGCTTATTAAGTTGTGATAGTTAGGTGTGAGATATTAATACCATTTAAGTAAATACTGGCTTATTAAGTTGTGATGGTTAGGTGTGAGATATTAATACCATTTAAGTAAATACTGGCTTATTAAGTTGTGATAGTTAGGTGTGAGATATTAATACCATTTAGTAAACACTGGCTTATTAAGTTGTGATAGTTAGGTGTGAGATATTAATACCATTTAAGTAAATACTGGCTTATTAAGTTGTGATAGTTAGGTGTGAGATATTAATACCATTTAAGTAAATACTGGCTTATTAAGTTGTGATAGTTAGGTGTGAGATATTAATACCATTTAAGTAAATACTGGCTTATTAAGTTGTGATGGTTAGGTGTGAGATATTATCACTTTTTACCTGCGTTATTAGACTGCCTAAGTGGTTAGAGCATCAGATGCAAGAGGTGGAATCAAACCTGGTCAAGTCAAACCAAAGACATAAATTTTTTACTTGCAGCTGTCTCACTTGGAGCACTGCATAAGAGGCTAGTTTTAGGACTAGTAATCTTGGTGTCAGCATAATGTGACTGGGTGGGACATGATGCAACATGTCTGTGGCATGATGACCCAGTTCTAGACATCATGATAAACTGCCTTAATGCAGACATGATAGTGATATGACTGTAAAATTGTTTGTGTTTCAAAAAAATAATCAAAATCACACATTTTAATTTGGGATATGATAGATGTAATAAGTACTATTCAAGTGGACCTTTTATTCCAAACAGTTAACCTCATAACTTCCTCAAATATTCTTTCCCCATTGTCAGCAGTACAGAGTGACTTGAACATCAAATTTAAAGGGAAGCATCTTCTTAACCCAATTCCAATCCCTCCCATCAGGATGGTGGTCTAATGTGGGAGGGGTGGTGGGGCTTGGTATATTGAGCCATATTTTACTATTGATACATTATGGTTAACAGGACATTATCATTTATGTTCATATGCAGCCCTTTTCATATGAACAGTACTGTTATTTGTTGACTAACTGCTGCTTGGAACAGACATATTTGACTGGGTAGAATGCATTAAGTTGCATTGAACAATGTAATCATGATGATTTCTTTTATTTTCAGGGTTTGTCCAGAACTAGAGATGGTCTTCTAGTGGCAGAGATGGATCTGAATTTGTGCAGGCAAATAAAGGACAAATGGGGCTTCAGGGTAAAATAAAATATATGCTTCAGTCATAAAATAATGTTGATGATACACTTGCAAAGAGTAGAGCCTTATTTGTATTATCTGACAGTCTTATTGTAATTGGTAACCATTTAATATAAAAGGCCTGAGACTTTTAGAACTTTGCTATGACTGTGAGCATCTTCAACCTGCACACTGTACAGTGTTAAAACCCTTCAACCTGCACACTGTACAGTGTTCACACTGTATTTAAACTTTTCCCGGAGTTTCTTAAATTTGGGGTGAGGAAGAAACCGATTAATTACTTAATCAGAAAGTCTGCATTTCAAAGTCACTGTGACAAAAAGGAGAGATGGTTTTTGCACAATAATTTATTCTGCATCAACGACCAGGATCAAACATTGTGAGTAACTTACAATTGGGGTAAGAAAGAAGTATATTAATTCATTGGTCAAAAGGGCCATGGTTTGGGGACAGTAAAATTTGGTTTTTACAGTATGTCAATAAATGAGTGTACTGTGCTGTTATCATTTTTATTCATGGCATAACATTTACAAAGATTTTGTTGTTTTGCTACAAATTACCATTTTTACATGCTACAAGTCTAGTCCAAATGTAAACAACAACACAGACCGTTGAATAATGTACCTGAAGATCAAAGTCTGTGTTTATTCTACTAAGTACTCCAATAAATTGCATAGACCCAGATCTGCCAACGAATAGGTCTGTGCATTTTGCAGTTATAATTTGCTTATAAGTGAGTCTACCTTACAATTTAAAAGCGAAAAAGAACCCCATTTATCCCTCTTTAAAGTTAGAAGGGTAAGGTTTCTCACTTTATGAATTTCCAGCCAAAATATTGTTTTTGCAGGACCATACAAATTTATAACCATCAGATTGAATAATTTTTGAAATTATATTTGTCTTTTCCCAGATGACCCAGAGACTTGATCTGTATGCAGAGTCACTGAGAGAAGCTGTTAAACACGACTATGAGCCTGATATCATTAAGGAACACTGACATGCTGGACAAGGTTAGGGAAAAAAATAATGTTTTCATTTTAAACAATTATGTTCTTGACATTGTCATAAGATTCTCAAAGTCAAGAATCGAAGAATGTCATAAGATTCTCAAAGTCTAGAATTGAAGAATATTTCAAAACTGATATAGAAAAATCTTTCTGGAATAAATTGCATTTTTAGAAAAACCTTCAATCATAGAATGTCACAAAAGTGGTACAGTGGAACCCCACTATAACACGATAATTGGGGTCCATAAAATCAGATTGTGTTAATAGCAGGGTCACGTTAATGTGGTGTTTTACAATATTTTACTTTTTCCAAGAACAGATACGTGTATCCATGTCTAAAGTAAAAAATCAGGGTGTTATTGGATGAATATTAAATGGAATGCATTAAATAAGATATATTCAAAATAATTGATGGATAATATATTTATAGGTTATTACTTTGCATTAAATAGTTTTACTAATACACATTAACCGATAATACCCTGACTGACGTTATATCATGAATAGTATATCAACACCGTATACTATAGTATCGTTGTGGCATGCAGTTCATCCATAATGGATGTAATTTCATTGAAAAATTGCACAGATTTAAAACATTCAATAATTTTGTAATAGATCATTGTGTCTGAATTTTATCATCTAATATATAGCATGAACAGAATAATAAAACCATTTACTTTCCGTCTGATATCATACTGTCATGGCAGGCAGCTATTCCTGGGTCTATGCACAGTGTCTGTACAAATTTCATACCGCTAAAATTTTCTCCTATGCGACAACAGCAAGAATAATTAACAATCAATGCATGATTTCAGCATGACATTTGAAACAATTTTGTCATCTGAGATATGCTTATATATGGGGTAGATGTCGTCTACTGAATACCAGCTAAGGATATCATGATGACTGTGCTCATATTTGTTTTGAATGCTTCTTCGGCTAAACGTATTGTCGTCTTCAGTGAATCCTGTAAATTCAGGCTCGTCATCACTATCATTTTGTGTGGATGGCGTAAAAGCTGGCCCAAGACCCTTTATCCAGCAACTTTCAATGCAGCGTGCAGTGATAGCATCCCAGGCTTTCCTGCTGAGGTGACATACTTTGAAGTTGAGTGATGCCAGTGATGTGTCGATAGAGAAGTTATTATCAGCTACCTTTCTGTTGATCATTTTACAACGATAGTTTTGTTTAAATACCTGTATGATGCCTTGGTCAAGTGGCTGGAATTCTGACAATGTGTTCTTCGGGAGGTATGAGACTTTACTCTTGCCATCACTACTGACAAGATTATCTGCTGGGTGGGTGGGCGGGGCATTTATCTAGAGGCAGAGAATGACTTGCATTTTTGAATTTGCTTTTCCATAACTGTAAAATATTATTTTTTTAATAAAACAATTGGAATAACGAATTCATAAGAAAACAACATACACATATAAAGCCTGATAATAAAGTAATGTGGGCCTGCAATGGTCACGAGTCACTTTTTACATAAAAATAAATTAAGCTGAACACATGTATAATTTAATACCCTTTCAATTTGCAGCTAATAAAACAAGACATTATTTACTTTCAACTGATTGCATCTAATAACACCGCCTAGCCCAACCAACACGTTGGTGGCTTTCATTCTTTGATATTTATTAAATTGTGAGACTCTTTTATCAACCACCGCTTTGTCTGCTGCTTTGCTGTGTATGCAGTTAAATAAGACGCACATGTTGGCTATTGTTTGAGCAATGATTGTATACAGAATTACTGGAAGACTATTACAAAGATGATTTACTGGCTTTACTCATGGATCAGTAATAAGTAACATTTCCGATAATGTTTACGTAGGTAAAAAAATATCAAGAACCTGGTTAAATTGATAAATTTCATCAGCCACGCATTTTACATACTATTTTTCATATGTTATCATATTTTTTTAGAATTCATGCACATTCTCTTCTCCAAAACCACGTCAAGAACCTGTTGAAATTGTTAAATTCAGACTGTTTAATATTAAAAGTTTTACACACTATTTCTTTTACTATAAAAACATGTTTTCCCGGTACGAAAAAAATACACGTACATGAATTCCAAATTTCAGGAACCATGCCACGACCGTATTATATTCAGTTCATAAATAATTTCATGCCCAAAATGAAGTTAAATATTTTTTATACTCTTTTTCACATACTTCCCAAAGAAAAATATTCAGGTGCGAATGAATATTTGAAATTTTGGGAGCCATGCTATGATTGTGTTATATCTGAATTCGTGTTAATGCGGGGCCCGTTCTAGTGGAGTTCCACTGTATAAGAAAATCTTATTGGAATAAATTTAGAAAGTTTACATTAAGGATAAAGCAGTCCCTTCTTGTAAAGTTTAAATCACCAGCATTATTGCTTGATAAACAAAGGTTGTGACCATCTGCACCCAGATAAACAGATGGTTGCTTGGTGAAGCACTGTAACAAAAGAAGAAAAGAAAAATCCAGAAATGATTCACACTTGCTAGTATTAAAGACAAAGAGCTCATTCACCTCCAGGCATTATGGATTAATTGGAAAGATTAATGATGTACTCCAGCTTACACTGAAGCCCTTTCAAATGATTTCTCAAATGGACATTAGGACTATTGGCGTCGTATGGTTTTTCACAAAGAGAAATAAAAATACAAACCTCTAAATTTACTGCGTATGTCTATCATTACTCCCTTTGATGAAAAGAAATGGTTAATCTTGCTGGCTATTCACATGACTTCAGCACTACAATGGTGGTTAGTGACATGTACTTTAATCTGGTTTACCGCAGTTTACAAATTGCATTGTATGCTTTACTTGTAAATTTCACAAAACTGGTAGCTAGCCAAATTTTTTAATAATTAGAATTTTTTTATGATTTGTGATTTGTGCGGTCGTTGTTATAAAGGATTAAATGATGGTTATTGGTCTTTATCTCTCTATATGGTTGTTCAACTGCAGTGTTATTTAATGTGCGCTTTGTTTGCATACATACATATCCTAGGCTCTCGTGTTTACAAAGGATTAAGTCATGGTGGATTTGATCTGTTTTGTTTGGTATTTTTGTGATGCGGTCACTCATTGCAGTGTTAAAATGCATATTTTGCCAAGACTTCGCAATCATTGGTCTCATTCAGCAGGTGCTCGCTCATAGCAGAGTGTTTTTATAATAAAATCGATCCGTGCAATATGATTGTGGTTGGAAATGACAGGTGGTCACTCATAGCAGAGGTTGCTCAAGACAGGCTTTACTGTATATGCTGATTCATAATACTTTCAGTTATCCTCTTTATATTATTAGGGTAATTAGGGCTGCTCTGGTTGTCTGTATAATCACCATTTTTTTCATGCATGTAAACTTTACTTAGTTTATGTTTCAACTTTTAATTTTTGATTTGGCCTTAACAATATCTCTTTATGTCTGTAAACTTTATGTCCTATTCAAAATTATTACACATTTAGAAAATACGATGTCCAGAAAATGTAAGGGTCTGAATATGGACACTAATAACGGTATATTGAAATGAGAAATAACGGATGGTGTTCTTTCTTTTTGCAGGGATCCTCATTCGGATGAGCCTTTCATGAAGTTGCCTGTTAGATCATGCTAGATCTGTGTGCTGATATTTTTTTAAATGGATAGATCAGTTGCTGTGAAAGAATATTTTGAATGACTTTGGTTTTGTCTAGATCTATATTTACCTTCGATACAATTATTTATTTCAAACAAGAAAGACTTTAAAGATCTACTGGTTGCATTTTTTTAAGGCAAGGAATTCACTCAAAATTTTAATATTTCAGTTCTTTGACCACTTAACAAATAACTTAAGTTCTCAAAGAATGCTAAACATCACTAAAACTGCCTCACTGCAGACATCGTAGCAATATGACTGAAAAATTGTTAAAGTTATGTTAAAAATCCAAATCAAACAAACAAAAAAACAATAGGGTTTAAATGGGTTTGAAGGTAATTCAAGTGTCATTATTGTTACAATATTTAGGGATTGGATGGTCATGGCATTTAAACTTCTCTGCTGGATTCTTCGAGTGAAACCTGGTCAGAACTCAGTTGACATATGTTGCTGTGTTGTTTGCAGTATGTACAAAGACTTAACATCCCCCACCCTATATATATATATATATTTTTTTTTTGGCTGGGTGCTTCACAAAGTAAAACTTCATTAACAAAGAGTTCTGGAATTATTATTTTTGTGTTTTGCTGATAGCTAATTGCTTCTTAAATGAGCCATAAAAATTGAATTACTCTTGAACACTATTCTGAAAACTGAAATGATCATGTTTTGCATTCTATATATGCAGTGAAATCTGACTTTGGAGAAACCTTGAATCAGTTTATCTCAATCATGACCTTGAAATTATTGAACTATGAACAGTCCGCAGTGTCATCATATACATACTTCAAGTTATCATGTCCACTGATTGGCATAAATGTATTTCAGTGCAAGAGGTTTTTTATACAGCAGAGTTCAATAAAAGATAATGGTAAATGGTGTGAAATTAGTTCAAAAGATGGCAGTGGAAGAGAATAGCGACAAATGCAATATATCAAGAAACAAAGGCTGATTATGATTTAAATATTTAATTTCTAACACAAATACATAAGTTCCTTTATATTATGGATCGATTATTTATTATGGATTTATAATTATTTATATTTAGCATTATATACCATGTTACCTTGAAAAAGTCCAGCTATATAAAGGGACAAAACTCTGATTCTGATATCTAGAAGAAATTATTAGACTGGTTTTCTCCCTTGATTTAGTTGTCAGCTGTAAAGTGGGTTAAAAAAGTACATCATTTCAGTATTTTAAAAAATGCCCAATGAGGTAATCTGGAATAATTAGAATAATTTAGTTAATTTTTAAATAAATTGTCTATTGATCGGAAATAAGGAGAAAAGATTTTAAACATTTATAATTAAGATTATATGTATTTGGGTGATATTTGTATTTATGTACGATTATAAAAAAGAACATGATTATTAATACATGTATCTCATAAAATACATTCATCCTACTTATCCTGCTTAATGTAGCATATTATCACAACCCAACAAGCTATCAGTATTCACAGTAATTTGACATAATAATAGATAATTTTAGAAGTTAAAGAAGACTTTTTAACTTGAAAGTTGCCAGTAAAGATTATAATACTAGGGTGAACTGAAAATTGCGAGCAACCATATATGTTGAAAAATGTGATGTATTCTTGTAAATCTTTGCTTTAGACCTGAGGTAAAAAACGTCATCATAATATGCCATATACCGGTAAATCTTTGAATCAGATTTGATGGAAATAAATAGGACTTTCTGTTTATTATTCAGTTAAAATATGTAATCAGCCATTATTTACTTAAGGTAATGTAGTCAGGCATTATTCACTTATGATCAGGTATTATTCACTTAAATTAATGTATTAAGGAATGACATGATTTACTTATAATTATATTTTGACATAATAGTGCCAATTATATTTATGGAACGATATTCTGTTAAATATCATTTTTGGTAGGTCATTGTTTACTTTATACAGTTTTGTGTTATAATTAGATTTGTCATATATTGTAATAAAGCTGGAAATTAAGTATCCAAGGTTACTTGAAGTTTTAAATTATGTAGTTTTTTTTGCGATGTAGAATATATGGTCAGGTTTGCTTATCCGGTCTTAAGGAGCTGTTGTAAAACCCTATAATCCTATCATATTAGCTGGTAGGGGGCACTTGTCCTTATCATAGAGGGTGAGGGGCTGTTTGGGGAGGCAGTTGTTGCTATCATAGAAGCTGAGGGGCTGGTAGGGGATGCAGTTGTTCATGTCATCAAGGCTGAGGGGCAGGTAAGGGGAGGCAGTTGTCATTGTCATTGAGGCTGACGGGTGGGTAGGAGAGGCATTTGTCTCTATTGTAGAAGCTGAGGGGCTTGTAGGGGAGGTAGTTGTCCTTTTCATCAAGGATGAAAGGCAGGTAGGAGATGCAGTAGTCCCTAGAAGTGGATAGGCTGGTAGGTGAGGCATTTGTTCTTGTCATCAAGGCTGAGGGGCAGGTAAGAGATACAGTTGTCCCATAATGTATTAGCTGTGAGACTGGTAGAGGAGGCAGTTGTTCTTGTCATCATGGCTGAGAGGCTGGTAGCGGAGGCAGTTGTCCCCATCATAGAAGCAGAGGAGCCGGTGCAGGACACAGTCAATACAAATAAGAAGTACAGAAAATAAGTCATACATTGTGATGCATACACTTTAATATTGGAAATATTCTAACATCCTTTGTCTTTCTGTCTGTCTGCATGCCCCTCACTATGCTTCTACATCTCCCATTCAAATGCTGGGTAGAAAACAGAACTTGGTAGGTTTTATTTGTCCATCCGGTGACTAGTTGTAAGAGATACCTAATTCCTTGCTCCTTTGTCTGAGTCCTGGCTCAAATATAAAATATAGAATACTTTCAGTTAGAAAACATATCAAAGATTTTTTTATTTTGTAAACTTCACATGCATGTCATATATCTGACAACTAGGGATAATGATCCACAGGTGGGTGAGTGTGAGATGTTATGTCAGAATAAAAGCACATTCATGTATATAACCAATCAAGGTCCCACTTGTTTCTAAATAAAGTTACTTGTTTAAAATCGAGTTATTAATGTATGCAGTTTTTCCATGTTGTACAGGGGAGCATCACTTTAGTGTAACACTTTATTGAGAAGCAAGCATTACCATATATGCCTATGTATGAGTCAAGTCCAATTGTGAACAGTGTAGACCCTGACTAACCAGCGCATAATGCATATACAATTCAGGGCCTTTTCTTTGTTATGCTGATTACTCCCGATGAACTGCATTGAAAAGACTCGATATTGTAATTCTCAACAATTTAAGTCAGGCTACACCTCTTGCTCTAAGTCAGAGTCGTCCAACTATGGGGCCAAGAGACAAACGTGTCACCATAACCTGACATATACATATATGAGATACCTGTTCATAACAGAAACATTTAAGGTATCCCAAATGAATACCCTACATATTTTGATCAAATGTGCAGATTTGCTTCTCGTGCATATTGCCAGAGTCACTATTTTATAAACACATTAATGAACCTCATCTTGTTTTCACATTTAGTGACACACTGGACAATTAAAATTACACTCTAGGTCTCATAACATCTTAAGTTTCACTAGCATTGATTCTATAACAGATATGATCTTGCCCAATCAGAACTAAAATGACACAATAATGCAGATTTTCACTTGATTGATAAAACAAATGGAATATTTCGTATGGTTCAAGAGTGGATTGATATGAATCAAATTTAGTATAATATTAATTGTATTCTTAGTTAAAATCATTTTTTTCTTCTTCAGGGTATGAGTGCTTAGTTTCATTGCTGCTGGATGTTTATATTTGAAGTGGTCAATTTTCTTCTTCAGTTCTGTTCAGAGTCTGCAGTGAATGCATTAGAATTTGCCTTCTTTCTAGTTGAGAAAAATCAATTTGATATATCACTTCCTTTTTGGCATACAGTGAGTTAATTTCCTAAAGATATCGAAAATGGAAAAGCAACTACATATACAAAACCTATTCTGATATTATTTGTTGTTGTCTCAGAGCGACAGGGCTTGTCTGATATGAAGAACACCAGTTTTTTTTTTGCTTTTTGGAGTTATTGTTCTAAATAAACGTGAAACATCACCTAGTCCATCACCTTATTTGACCTTTTAGTATGGCGCCAATCACCCCCCCCCCCACGAACCAGGCCAAATCCCCCAACCGTCCGGGTCTTTGAATATGTTGATGTTTTAAATGCCAAAAGCAAATCCGAACCTTGTATGGTGACCAGACACTGCCGCATCCACTACCGTCCGGTGCTGATTTCTTTGTTGCCAAAAGCCGATTCAAGCCTGGTTGGCAAGATAAAGTCTCTCACTGAAACACGACATGACCTAGATATGCGGTCTCGAGGTGCAAAAAATGTAGTTGCTTATACTGAGTCTGATGTGCAGGTTACTCAACCAAAGATTCTATCGAAACCAATGTGATAACTTGTTGCTGGATCATGCTAACTACTTGTAATGAATCCATGTTGAGTTTTCTGAACATGTGCAAGGAAGTTTTTAAACTTATTTATGTCCATGTCACTTGGACAACAAGTCTTATGAATATTTGGCAGTGATTGTGTATCAATGCCGTTAAAGATAACAAAATAATTACAGTTTTCTCAGATTACTTTAGGGATCCGATGATGTCGCTATGTATCGTAAATGACGTCCGTGGTTTTATGTCTGCCTTGTTAAAATATTCCGTCCGGATTTGTTTGTCAAGCATGGCATCATCTTAAACCATAAGATTATTAATACTAACATTAAGATCATTGACGGACGTGCATCATTGATGTCGGTGATAAATTCAATAACACATGTATCAGACGATAAGGAATTATTTGCAGCTTCATTGAATTTCTTGAGGACATCATAACATCACTGGTCGTCTGCGAAAGGTGCTGCTAAATAAAGTTTGTCCCTTTTTGAGCCATCTCATTATAAGGCTGAGCACAATTGAATTTTCGTAGACCCAGACGGATGATGTTTGACAATTACTTGCTCACGTGTCGCTATAAAGTCAGTCACATTCATATTGTAGCAATATGTATTAGTTATAATCATGAGTCTATATTGTGTTCGATGGAAAGCGATCACGGATACAACTGGGCTGAGAGCATCAACGGCGAAAATTTGAGTCGAGCTCTTACTGGCAAGTGTGTAAACTCTGCCACCAAACAATCTAAGTTTGTTTCGTCTCACGATAAATTAGGTGGTGATGATATTTGCTGTGGCGCTCGGGGGATTTCTAAGAATCCTAGGCTCTAATTATTGTGATCCTGGAACACGATTTGATATTAGCCTCGACGAGAAATATATCAACTCAAACTTGGCAAATTTCCTGTGAAAGCGATTGGTCAAGCGTACGGGTCAAAACGGACCGGTAACAAAAAGGCCCACGACCAAAACGGACCAGTGCTTAAAAGGCCCGGTCCAAAAAGGCCACACCCAAAAAGGCCCATTTATGTATTATATTACCAATTACTAGTATCATGTCTAATAAAAGTAACTAATATGTATTATCAAATTCTTATTTTCTGGTAAATCATAAATGTCTATAAATAATGTGCAGTAGAGATTCATTGTGCTGCATGTCACAATCATACGTCAAATTATCATGAGAATAACTGTGACACGCTAATACATGTTCTATGTAAGATGAACAAGAAAGGCAAATAATAATTGTGTAAGAAAACATTGTATGTAAAGCAAATAAGTAATATCTTTGTTATAACATATCAAGAATGAATACGATTTAGTGTCACCCACGTGTGGTTTGTGCATGCCAACTTTGTTATGGTAATGCCTTAACTAAGGAATGGCGATTTCATTTATGATGGATGGATGAATATTTTAATTTGCGAAGACTATTGACTCTTCATGTTTCATATACATTCAATATCGTTAATATGTGTATGCGTAATTTATCTGCGTTGATTATAATGTATGCTTCCAATAGACATTTGTTATATTCTGTGCCTAGTAGGCACCGTTATTGTGTTGTGCTTGCAATGAAAGTCAAGATACAATTGGAAATGATTTAAGAGCTTATTTATAAATAAAAAATTAACAACATAAATTTGTATGATAGGTTAGAAAGAGAAAAAGAAGAAAAGATATCATGTCTAACTAATATATGCACATAAAAGACAAACGCTAATGCCATTTAAGATTTATTAATGTCAATAATAACAATCATTATCGATAATACATGAATATTAATATCTAATATCAAATACTACAACACTATTGCCCATAATTGCTGTCCAAAAAATTTAAAAGCAACACAGATTAACTAATTATACTGTTATGACATATATTTACAGTAAATGCTATATGATTGGAATTTTTCTCTAAAATGGTTTATTAAAGTTTATTTGCATTAAATAATACTGAAAGTAAAACGAATACTAAAATATATTGGGATAAATTCATTCATTACAGTTATATACTATTCAATAAGATATCACTATACGGGTATGTTAGGAAAACTCGCTTGTAAGATATATATTAAGACAAACTGGCTTGTAATATATGTTATGTACATTATGCTTATGTACTACATTGAAAGTCGGCAGACAATAACTAGAGAGGGTACAGAGTATACATTACAGATCACGAACTCAGCACTACACTACCGAACTACATTCATACATGAAGGTTAGCTAATATAATAATTAAAGAACGAACAGGTTGACTTTCAACAAGCGAGCATGGATGGTTCACGTGTTTTCCTAACCAATAAGCTGATCAAGCAAGAATTTTCCATGACGTTAAGAAAAACATGAGCGACCTTTTATACCAAGATGCGAATTTGTGTTCTCGGTGGCTGAAGGTGAACTTAACCTTGGAGCAGACGGGTCACCATATTTGGTAATGCGTTTAAGCGCAGACCACGATGAAAGCTCGAACAAGTCCCGCTCCTTACTAAGTTCATTTTCAAGCTACAGAGAACCGTTCGCATTCTTTCTTTACAGATCTCAGTACCTAATGAATTCCCAGATGTAGCGCCTATTTTAGGAGAGCTACCTTGCTTCTTCCTTCTCCTTCTATCTCTCTCTATCTTTCTCCGGCGGAATGATGTTACAGACTTTATGACCAAACATCTCATAAAAGAGTACAGAGTTTATGAACAAAATTCTCATAAAAGCTAACAAACCCTCATAAAAATACAATAACTGCAACAAATAATCATCGACTCGTATCTGCATGAAATTGATCAATTTAACTCAAGATCAGTTTAATTACGACTCAATTGCGTGATTATTTATACTTACACTCTGAGACCATACAGCTCGCCGATGGAGCTCAAAAACTTAGAGGTTTTGATCTCGTGCTGCATGTACTGGTCCCAATGTGTATTTAATGATTTTTCAAATCTGTAGCACCGTCTCTCGCGTCCTAGGTCATTACACTGGACGGCTAAACGCACCAGATCAGCCTCCCTCCGCAACAGTGGCACTAACTGGTAGAAGCCTAACCCCATTTGTACTGCGCTTGAATTTATACGATGATTTAATATGATACGGATAATTATGTCATGTATATTAACGGACTAATGTCTTTATACTGATATGCTTTATTTTTGCCGTGCTTACCTTCAACGTCGTTGTTTGTTCATACTTTCTGGCGGTAGACAGACCAGGCCTCAGCTGGAAACACTGGGTTATCCAACCACTGCCTGCGGAGGTACCCGATAAGGGTTCGTGTAGCATTGGTTGTAGCCTTCGTTTGCAGCATCTGCACTGCTTGATGTATGTGTGCGCTGGGCAGGAACTGAAGGGTCAGCACTTGACGAACGAAGGAGTGAAGGCCTTCTCGTCGCATGTATGTTTCAGCCAATCCAACAGACTGAACGTGTCGCCACACGGCCTGGGACCAGTGGAAGGCACAGCCCTTAAGTTCTACGCCAGGAAAAGCCTCTCTGATGGCGAGCCATGCCGCCGAAAATATGCATATGAAAATAAAATTCCCGATATGATATTGTTTGTGTATGAAGCAATTATATGTGAAAGGTAATACGGTGTCCTAATGATATTGCGCGATGTCATTATTTTTGCAGACAAAGACAGTCACTGTTAGCGTTGAGTAAGTAATGTTCAATATTAAATTTACATTAATGATATTAGTAAACAGCTTACCTTTTTCGAAGTCCAGAACGAATCCTTCTAATGATATATGTCCCAACCTTGACTGCAGAGAACGAAACACCTGTAATCAAAGAATCGAAATGAGGTCAGTGTTCGTAGTGCTGTTACCATAACCAATTCTACCTTAATTACATAACGTCATTTACCTAACATTCAAAAATGACTCATCATTTAATTCTTGGAAAGAAATACAAATGCTGGAAACACTGTAAAACATTCAAGAGACATATGTTTCATTTTTTAGATATCACGACATAGTTTCATCAAAGGGTGTATTCAGTTTGTTACTGTTTCTTTTGTCTATCCTATATTTATCCAATAAACACGCTGAAAATGTCAGTGAATTTTTTAACAGATAGAGAGAAAGAAAGCTTTAACATAATGGCTTACAGCCAGATAGTCTGACTTCGTCTTCCGGCTCATTAGACAGAACACAAGCGGCAACTGCTTCTGTGTGCCATTTCTTTCGATGACAGCATGGATGGACATAAGTTGACCCTTTTGTCGGAAAGGCTCACCAAGGACCTGGAAGTTATAATCACATTTATTAAACAATTGGACATGAAGGCTATTATTGTGTGCTATTATAAATTTAAAACAGACAATATCTGCAGCTCAGCAATAACTGGTAGTCGTACAGCATAAAATAAATAATTCAACATACAGTGATTTACCTTAAATGTTCCATCCATATACCACCGTTTCGCTTCTCGCAAAAGTCCTAACTGATATTCTGTTGCAGGAAGGAAGTGTCGCTTCCCATCCATTCGGATGTCTGCCACCAAGAAGTCAGGAGCGTTGATGAAGTCCTAATTCAGCTGTAAAAATCAGAACAAATAGATAATATCATTCATGTCATAAAAGAATCACACTTTAAACTATCAAAATTTATTTACGAACTATATATATATACACACACACACACACACACACACACACACATATATATATATATATATATATATATATATATATATATATATATATAAATATATATATATATATATATATATATATATATATATATATATATATATATATATATATATATATATATATATATATATATATATAAATTTTATCTTCAAAATATAACTGACTCCAGATATTAAGAACAATGAGCAAACATTATAAAAAAGAAACATCAATTAGTTTAAATTGTATAGTCAATTAATATCTAACTGTAGATTTGTCAGATTTCTATATAAACCACAAACTTCAAAGTCCATCGTTCTTGGCTCCTCTGGACGTAATTTCGCTCTGGATCTATTTGCAACTCTTTTCAAAAGCGCCTTTTTGGGGGAGAGATACAGTATCTGGTCCAGCACTCTCCAGAACAGCGTCTTCGGCAATTTTCAAGGCTGGTGTGAACAGTTGTTCTCTAGCAGCACGTCTCACCTTTGATAAGGAGAAAATCTTGTTATGTCAAAGGAGGTAATTACAAGCGTATAATTAAACACTAAACATGTATGAAAATTTCTTGCCTTTACCACGAAATCCACTAAAATTATGAAAAGCATATTAAAAAACATTTCACGATTATTGCCTTTAGTATCACCACTGTGTTATGATTGAATATTTAAATAATTATAGTATCATGCAATTTTTGTCTTATAATTCTAATTTTGCGTTGTTTGTGTACAAAAGGTACAGTTAGCTGCCAATGTAACATGCTATGCTGAAAAAATTTACCTTGGCGTACACCTGTGCCTTTAGCTGACGATCAGATACAGCGGGGTGTGTGTGCTGTGCATAGCTTTGAGCAAACAAGTTCACTTGCTGGCGTATTGTCACTTTGCACTTCACGTTGACACTTCTAGAGGTGCAGCGCCACAAAGTAGAATTCACGTTGTCTCGCTGCAAGGACAAAAATGCATTATGTATGTCATTGAACAGTCTTGTCGTATGAGGAAATGTAATACAATTAAAGATTCGATATCACACACACACACACCAATTGTATTGTAACAAAGTAAGGTCGAGAAAGATGTATTTTACTGCGTATTTAATATATACATGTCATTTGTAATTGATAAGTAAATAATTTCCTAGAAACAACAGTATTCAGTGTTAGAAATTATACAATCAATTAGGTGACATTCAATACACAAGTTCACATCCATATTAACAAACTAAATTGAAATTATCATGTGGAATTTGTTTGTCGATATAAGTAAAAATGTTTGTCCAGGATTTTGAAGAAATTTTTTTGTCAGAATTGAAAATAAATCATATGTATTTGTCTACGTTTACAATAATTGATGTAAATACCGTTAATATCGACACATTTTCACACACCTTAACCCCATATGAATATCCTTCATATTATATGAACACTCCTGGACACCAATAGCCTGGTATGTTTTTGTGACGATCCCTCTAGGATTGAATACGTTATACCTTGGTATTCGATCATCGTCTCAGTGAAAACATCGTGCACTGACCTGAAATAAACAATGTTATGCAAGCAATTTTACAAAATTGAAGCATTTATGTTGTAAGGAAGTATTGCAGTTGTACATGTTTCATGTTTGTATATGATTACCAAGGAATTCAAAATCATGTTTATAATAACGTGTCTCATACTCTTTGCAAATAAAACTAGTATTACTTGCATATACGTACTCTTCTTCAATAATATTCACTTGATCAATGTTTCGGTCACTTATATCGAATGAAGTGTCTGCGTCGGGGATGTCGGGAATAGTAATCGCCCCATATGGACATATGGATCCACTTCAATTTCCGTTGACTCGGCCACCGGAATATCAGTCGATAAATCGGCAATACTAGGGATCTATGAAATAAATGAAACAATAAAAGACATTTTAAACAATTTCTTCGCACCAGATAAACCAGATAATAATTTTTAATTTAGTTTCAGCATTAGCCTTATATATTTTAAACACTTACACTTAACTCCAAAAATGGCGGGTTTTCTGGCTCATCTTGGTCTTGACCGTATAGACCTATGGTCGCCGGAACCTGTTGTAAACGATTAAGGATTTATTTAATTAATACAAAATTTGTCTCGATAAACGCTCATCATGAACAAAATGGTTTTGGCGAAATCAAGATTTTCGATAGGAAAGTACTCCACTACACCCCAACATAAATGTACAAATATCAAAAAGGGGGTGGCAAGGGTCAGATGAAACTCGGACTACTTGAAAATGTATTCACCACCAAGGAAAAAGAAATGTATTGCACAAAAGTGAAGTTTAGTTTGGAATATACCAAAAATCGGGCGTGCATTTAGCCATCAAACATATATACATCATACTATTTGCACGCAGTGTGCCACAAATTTTTAGCAATTGGCATGGTGGTAGCTACGATGTCACAGTCTCAACTTGATTTGTAATGGTTGTCCACAAAGTATGAATAAGGGTACTAATATAACTCCTGGTTGCAGATGTACTTTGTGAATCTAGACATATAAATGGGGGGTGGGGGTGGCTCATTTATTTCCTGAATGCATGAAATCGACGGTCGCATTATACGTCACTTGTTTTATATTTCAAAGTATGATCATGGGGTTTTAGTATTAAAATGTCATTAACTAAAGTTCCTTACAAAACTATTATTTGGAAAATAATATGTATAACAGAGTTGCTTAATACCTGATGTTTCTATTAAAAATGAGAGAGAGAGAGAGAGAGAGAGAGAGAGAGAGAGAGAGAGAGAGACTTAATATCAGGAAAGTAGATATTTTACATTTGATAATACACTTATTTCAAGTGACAACGGTCAAACCTATACACTGTGATGCGGGATATAATGATCATGGAAGTAGTGCAAAACAGTCATGTAATGATTTTTTATTTTGTACTATTATGGCTGTATTGATTTGTTGTTAATACAGTAATAACTATCCCATCTTTTTTAATTAATACTGCATGCCATGTACAGCCTATATCTTGTGCTGAATATATATATATATATATATATATATATATATATATATATATATATATATATATATACGACATGAACACGATTGTATTATTATTTTACCTTATTACAAACTTTCTGAAAATTTCTCGTGTCGCCTTATATATTTTAAACACTTACACTTAACTCCAAAAAGGGCGGGTCTTCGGGCTCATCTTGGTTTTGACTGTATACACCTATGGTCACTGGAACCTGTTGTAAATGATTAAGGATTTATTTAATTAATACAAAATTTGTCTCGATAAACGCTCATCATGAACAAAATAGTGTTACGAATTGTCAGCAGCATTTATTGAATAACCGTCTTGAATTGTATGTGAAATGAATCAACTATATTTTTACTTGTTTATATATATGTCATCAGCATTTCTGGATAAACGCCGTTAATTTTATGAGAAATTAATCAACTATATTTTAATTGTTTATATATACAACAAAGTTGGATTCATCAGCTCGTGTTTGTCTTCACCTTCCACCGCCATGGTCATACGTGGTAGAAATAATTTCTTAATATTTAGTTGCCTTATATCATACCTGATTCAAGTCTCTGCATGGCCTGCACGTAAAACTGATTTCCCCTCTGCTATTTACAGCATCCCTGTACGCCAGCAAGGATATTCCTAGAATGAATAATTTATTATATAATATTCTTAGATAAATGTTTTCGAATCATACTCTGTAGTATGTACAATCAAAACATGCAAAGGATAAAAAATTCATGTGATATAACTGAACACATGAAGCTAAAATATTTCGTAACTAAAGAACTTTCTTATTTGTTGTGCTCTTTGTTGCAAAAGTCCGCAATAGGCAAAACTATCAAAGACACACACTGTCATCTTTATATGTTTCATTGTAGTTCTTGTAACTTCAAGAAAAGGTAGAGTACATAAGAATAATAAATGTGTTTGCTCGTGCTCCCCTATTTTCAATTGAATAGAAGTGAATATGAAGATTTTCACAACTTTACAAATATATTTAAAAGTGTACTTACCAGTGCTGCATGTGCGATGTTGCCAAAGTCCACACACGTCACAAGCAATCGCATGCTGTCGCGGCCTAACTTCCCGAGCACAATGAATACAGTGAACATACACCATTATACAAAGTGCTTATCTTTTTTATAAGTAATAATTAATTAATAGACGAGTATAGAAAACAGATTATGGTGAAACAAGACGAAACAATAAGTGCTACAAACTTAGAAAAACAATCCTAAAAATAAAATAGATTGTAATAAAGTTGGCACACAAGTAAATCCATAAGCACCAGGATCAGTGATCACCATTAAATACTTTGCCATTTATATAGGTATTACATGCTGTAATTATCTTATTATTTGTTGCTGCGCATGCGCAAGTACCTTATGGGAGTATATGTTTTCTGGTCCCATAGGAATTCGACAGATAATCGCCTGGGGTAGTTCAGTAAGTAGTGTCTCAGTAATCGTTAAAAAAACTGTTAAAATCATATGACACATCAAGCGCTGTTGAGACAAGAGGCATAGGAAAATGTGATTGTAGAGATTTGTATTTGACTCTTAATTGTGATTATCAAAGTTTTCTAACATATTAAATAAACCTGAGACAGAAAGCAGGTAAAGGAAGTGTTAAAAGTACAAGGCGATCGCTGATTCTTAAGTAAGATCGGGACTAATAATACAATCGTGTTCATGTCGTTGCTGCGTAATCGGTAAAGGTCTGCTGTTTGCTATCCGTTATTTATTTTTGTCTAGGTGTTAATCTTCACTAACCAGTGTTTCAGTTTTGGCAGCTCAGTGTTTTAGCAATATATATATATCAACATATCAGTGACTTCGAAGTGAAAAGATATGGTTTTGGCAGCTCAGTGTTTGAGCAGTATATGTAAAAATATCATTGAATTAGAATTGAATAGATATTGTAGAAAAACTGACTTTTTCTTCTTCTTCTTCGTCATTATTATTATTATTATTATTATTTTTATTATTATTATTATTATTATTATTATTAATCAGTCTTGTTAACGGTCCTTTTTAACCCGGGCCTTTTCCGTCCAGGTCCTTTCTGACTCGTTACTGGCATTTCTGGACCGGGCCTTTTTAACCCGGGCCGTTTTGGTATTGGGCCTTTCTGACCCGTTACTATGGTGTCGGGTATAAAAATAAAGATCTGCAACAACGACATATCTCTGAGGTCAAGTTGATTGATATGTTCAAGTCCATAAAAATGAAAATATGCGAAAATTGCTTACTAACTAGTGGATAAGATATTCATTGACACAGGCAATTAATTGTCTGATAATTAAAAAAATGGAGTGAATTTATTATAGTTGAAGAGATTCAACATTTACTGTTTGATGTAAGTACTCACAACGAAGTTTATGCTGCAGATATTTTCTTTTTACCATATGGCAATATATCTGGCACATCACTCCAACGAGATACTTGTAGATACAAATGCGAGTTAACGATCGTCGACTTTGCAAGCAGATGCAAGGAGAAGGGCTATCGACTAAAACAGCAACTGTAGTTTAAACGAACTTATTTACGTGGCGGCCCGGTGAACTTGAAGGAGGTAATAGAGAGCAACTGATCCTATGTACAGTGTAACCACACATAACATTTACAACGCGGTAAAATCTATTGATAGGGCCGCAATATAAAGATTAGCTACAATTAACGCCAGGTTGGATTCACGCAAGCAATGGGCACTAGCTCCTCGACGTCGGTTACACTTACGACTTGTCAGCGCAACATTTTTGCATGTTTGGCAGAGACTACTATCGATTCTGAAAACATCACACGTTATTAGGAAAATATTCCCACATCAGCAAGATGTCCCACCCAGTCATAATATCCTGACACCAGGCCGACCAGTCCTAACATTAACCTCTTAATGCTGAGCGCCAAGCGAGGTAGCTGTTCGTACCATTTTTTAAAAAACGTCTTTGGTATGATTCGGCCGGGGATCGAACCCACGATCTCCCGCTTCCGCGGCGGATGCTCTAACCAATAGGCAACCGAAGCGGTGAGCGCATGCATGTATATTTTTCTGTTGTCAAAAGGGTTAAACCTGAACAAACAAAAAAAGCTAAAAAGCTAATAACGTCTACCTTAACCCGTTGGGCTATTATAACATTAGTATTCAGGTAAAAATTTATAGCCACTATAGAGGGAAGATCTTAATGTAATCAGCTGTCGGGGCAGGTGTCATTTTAATTTAGTTAGAGCCAAAGAGTTGGGTGAGTCGTATGTTTTTTAATCAACTTTTTTTATTATTTATAATTATTATTCAGTTTCGTAAAAGCATGTTGTATTATGTGGTCACGTCGTTTATCGTATTTGTAATTCAATTTATTAAGATGATATGACCTATGCAATTTGGTAGCGAGATAATTTTATCTGGTCGCTACTATGACTAATGTTGAAAACATACTATATATGTTGTAATGTCTTAGCATTACGTATTTTTATTTTAATTGCATAGCATTCCTACGTCATACTTCAGACGGGTTATGTTAACCCATTCGTAACTATCATATATTCTTAAAGTAGTTGCAACTAAAACAGTTGCAATTAAAACAGATTATTGGGAAAGTTGTTTCATTTGCATATTCAGCTCGCCGGGTATAAACAGCCGGATGGGCTGGTGAATACTATGTCGTCTGGTGCACCATTACTAGTTTAACCCACCAGTTTAGTGCCAACGTACGGGTACGAGTTCAGAGGGTAGAGTGACCGTGCCGGAGAGCAGGCCGTGGCAACATGCATTTTCCAATCATAGTAGTGTCTGACTACCTGTATTTTTTATAATAGCAAGTAGTGTTTTGACTACATGTAAAGTGTAATAACAAGTAGTGTTTTGACTACATGTAAAGTGTAATAACAAGTATTGTTTTGATTACGTGTAAAGTGTAATAACAAGTAGTGTTTTGACTACATGTAAAGTATAATAACAGTAGTGTTTTGACTACATGTAAATTATGACAGTAGTGTCTGACTACATAAATGTTTGCAACCAGTGTTTGATTATATAAAGGTTTGCAACAAGTATTTGTTTATATGAAAGTTTGCTAGAAATATTTGCCTACATGAAGTTTATATGGAGTTGCTGATTTTGTTTGACTACATCAGTTTGACATAGTAGTAAAATCATATTTCATATGTGTATTATATTCATAGTATATGCCTTTCTGTGTGTTATTCTCGTATCATTAGTGTGAGTGTCTAATACATTGTCGTTGTCACTCAAGAACGTGTTTATTATTTCTTAAAACCCTGCCCCATACGGCTTGCGTCTCTGATCGCCTCTGTCAACTAAAATCAAGCTCCTGGCCTTCACGAGTGGCTTAGATCTAAAGCCTGGCGGACCGCGTTATCCACCAACAGGAGAAGGGGTGAAGGCGGGCCACTGGCGCCTTAAAACCAGTTGCTTCGGGTAGATGGGACTCGTAAACTTTGGATGGTAGCTCATCTAGGAGAAGGAAAACTCTGATTCCAAACCTCTGCTGCCTTGCGGCTATACTCACTCATGTGAAAAGCTAAGGGAGTAAACCTCAACAAAAATCCGGAGACGGAGTCCCTAAGGCGGTATGACATTGACCTCAATGCCATTCCGGCAAGTCCTGCGACGCCGTTGGTGCCAAGCAGTATCGACATTTGTGGTTCCCTTGTGCCCACCAGCTGCGTGGAGAGGGGGATCTGCTGCATGGACAACAGCTGATTCTCCATACCACCCTGCCCAGGCTTCGTAGCGCCACTGGAGAGGACACTCCAGCGTCGTTGTATGACGTAGGCACAACACGAGAAGTAGCAGTTTACCGGTTCTAAGCCAAAGCTCGATTGGCGTAGAAATTGGCGCCAGGGGTTACTTCTGACGGTGGGAGAGATCATCAGGTCTCACTGGAAAGCTACCGCCCGCCTTAAGCTGAGCAGCCCAGAGTCAGTAAGGTGCTTCCCGCTATGGCTTGCCTGCTTCACTGGGTGCATGGAGCTTAGATAACCATCTCGACAAGTGGGCCACAAAACTCCGCACCAGAAAGAACTAAAAGAAGAAATAAGAAAACTCCAACACTTCGTTTTGCGACCTGGATCGTTAGAACCATGTGTCCTGGACTGACCAGTGAACTACAACAGATCGAAGATGCACGGAAGACTGCCGTCATTGACAGAGAACTCTCCCGACTGAACATCGACATTGCCTGTCTCCAGGAGACCAGACTGGCTGACAGCGGCACCATCAGGGAAGCCAATTACACGTTCTTTTGGCAGGGGAAGCCCTCAAAGGAACCTAGGCAGCACGGTGTAGGCTTTGCCGTAAAGAACACGCTAGTTGCCTTCATTGAACCACCAACATCAGGTATTGAGAGAATCCTTGCCCTCAGGCTGTCAACATCCTTAGGCCCGGTCCACATCTTCAGCGTGTATGCTCCAACCCTCCGCTCTACCCACGAGGAGAAAGACAAGTTTTATGAGGCTCTGGACCAGGCGATATCCAGCATCCCCAAAAACGAAACCCTTTACTTGCTAGGAGACTTCAATGCTAGAGTGGGAGCCGACCATGAGGCCTGGTCTGCCTGTCTTGGCGTTTATGGAAGGGGCAAGATCAACGAGAACGGGCAGCGACTTCTAGAGATGTGCTGCTCCTACAGCCTATGTGTGACCAACACTTTCTTCCAATGCAAGGAGATCCACCAGGTGTCTTGGAGACACCCACGTTCACTATACTAGCACCAGCTAGACCTTGTCATCACCAGGCGTACGGAACTCACCAGCGTCCTCCTAATCCGCAGCTACCACACTGCCGACTGCGACACGGACCATTCCCTTGTGGGCAGTAAGGTGCGAATATTACCCAAGAAGCTGCACCATGCCAAGAAGAAGGGTCACCTTCGCATCAACACCTGCTGTGCAAGTAACCAAGAGAAAACACAGCAGTTCATCAGCAATGTGCAAGAAGCTCTCACCAAAGTGACACCTTACGACACCATTGACTCCAAGTGGGCCCATCTCCGTGATTCTTTGTACAACTCAGCCATCATAGCTTACGGGAGGAGGGAACGAAAAAATGCCGACTGGTATGAGGCAAACCGGGAAGAGATGGAGTCCGTGACTGAGGCAAAGAGAAAAGCCCTCCTGGCATACAAGGCTGTACCTAGCCCAAGAAGATTGCAAGCACTCAGGAATACAAGGAAGAACGCCCAGAAGACTGCCCGCCACTGTGCCAACATATACTGGCTTAACCTTTGGAACAGTATACAGACAGCTGCTGACAACGGGGATGCAAGAGGAATGTATGTGGGCATCAAGAAGGCGATAGGCCCCTCCATCTCAAAGACCGCCAGCCCCCCCCCCCCAAAAAAAAGTCCAGGACAGGTGAAGACATCACAGACCAGAGCAAACAACTGTAGCGATGGGTTGAACACTATCTCGAGCTATATGCAACCCAAAACAACGTCACTGACACTGCCCTGGATGCCATTCCAGACCTGCCTGTCATGAAGGAGCTAGACACACAGCCCACCCTGGAAGAGCTCAGAAAAGCCATAGACTGCCTTGCCTGTGTGAAGGCTCCTGGAAGCGACGGCATTCCGCCTGAAGTCCTCAAGAGTGGGAAACCAGCGCTGCTCCAGCAGCTACACACACTCCTCTGCCTCTGTTGGGAACAGGGATACATCCCACAGGACATGCGTGACGCCAACATCGTCACTTTGTACAAGAACAAGGGAGATCGTAGCGACTGCAACAACTACAGGGGCATTTCCATCCTCAGTGTTGTCGGAAAGGCTTTCGCCTGTGTTGCCTTGGCGCGCTTGCAGTTCCTAGCCTCCCGCGTCTACCCAGAGTCCCAGTGTGAATTTCGAGCCGGCAGGTCAACTGTAGACATGATCTTCTCACTACGTCAGCTACAGGAGAAGTGTCATGAGCAGCAGATGCCCCTCTACATTGCCTTCATAGACCTGACGAAGGCATTTGACCTGGTCAGTCAGAGCGGACTCTTCAGAATCCTACAGAAGATTGGCTGCCCCCCCCACGTCTACTTGCTGTCATCATGTCATTCCACGAGAACATGCACAGCACAGTGTGCTTCAATGGCGCAACATCAGAGGCCTTCCCAGTAATCAGCGGAGTCAAACAAGGCTGTGTTCTTGCGCCGACTCTCTTCGTCATATTCTTCTCCATGCTTTTCCAGTATGCCTTCAAGGGCTGCAGCGATGGAGTGTACATCCATACCAAGGCTGACGGAAAGCTGTTCAACATCGCCCGTCTCCGTGCTAAGACTAAAATCACAAAGGTATTCACCGTAAATTGCTTTTTGCCGATGATGCAGCCTTGACATCCCACAAGAAAGGTGAACAATTACGATTTCCGTCTAGGTCTTATAACATCTCAAGTTTCCCGAACATTGATTTCGTAACCGGTTTGATCATGCCTGAATCAGATCTAAAATTGAGAAATGTTGATCAGAAGTAATCCTATTACCTATATGATCTAATTTTATGCATTTTATCTAACACACACACACACACACACACATTTAGGTGGTTTTAAGGAGATTATATGCAAATTTGTTAACTACAGCGCAGTTATCGCAGTGTGTTATGTAGCGCATGCGTAATTTATACTTCACTAGAAATTTCCATGCTCTCTTAAACTAGGGATCACGAAAAAAGAATGCGCAAAAGTCGCAAGTATTATCCACTTGGAAGCAATAAAGAAATAAGGAGGAAATAAAAAACAAACGAATTTGATAAAATGATTAATATTTTGACAAACACACACACACACACACATTGCCAGAAAGGATCGCTGCCGCAAATTAACCAGACTAAACTATCTGGTTTCACTGCAAAACAGCCGATTCTTCGACAAAAATAAATTTAAAGTCATTTAAAAAAGAAAACATTGATTGCTCAAATTTTGTAAAATTTAGGATTATATTTGCTTTTAAATTATGTAACTGCGAAGTCCAAAAGCGCCTATTTCCAAGTTTTGTTGTATGTAGAGAGTATAATTAAAAAAAAAATGGATTTAGCATATTTAAAAGCATACTTGTTTTACTTGTAGCATATCATATCCAACGTTCTCTCTAAAACATGTACATTAGTGATCGTCGAGCAAAGGCCACTGAGCAGACTGCAAAACCTACTGAGCAAATTATTTTACGGAAATTGTATCCTCAGGCAGGGTGCATCAAAGTGGATGGGGGGGGTCACGAGTCACCCCCCTCCCCCCCCAAAAAAAAAATATGGGTGTCAAACCAAGATAACCTTAACATTACTACAGATAGACTTTAAACAGGTAGTAGTAGTAGGAGTAGTTGGTTGTGTTGTCCTAAACATTCATTATCAAGATCTTAAATCTTCCTGCTGGGAGAGCCGGAGCACCATTATAAATTTAATTAAATCAAACATCTGGAATTTTATCAAGATCATAAATCTTCCTGCTGAGAGAGCCGGAGCACCATTATAAATTTAATGTTATTAAATCAAACATCTGGAATATTAAACTCAACCATGCCCCAAGACTGAATATATTTTGAACAACGAACAACTGTAATAAATTAGAAGAAACTGTGTTCACGAGAAATCAAAAGAATTATCTCTGCTCGCAGAATACATTTAGCTGCGCTTAGACATCAAACAAGCTGCGCTTAGCGGGAACATTGACCATATCCTGAATGTCCTGGCGGACTTTAAAGGTAGACCTGAGACCCCCGTATCACTTAACTCTAAATTATTAAATAGCATGATTTATGTAATATCTGAAAAGTTCTACCCTATGCGATCAATGGATGGCGATATATTTATTTTAAATGTACATGTCATAAATATTCTCCGTAAATTAAGCACAACTTCGGCAGTTTCCGTGATCTCAGGCAGTGTGACGTCACAAGAGGAACCCGACATTGCAAGGAAACATTGTTGTATCGTTGTCAAGCGTGAAGCGTCTCTTCATTAAAGCCCGTGATTTTGTCGTATGTTTTAGAAATTGCCAACATGTATTCCGATGTAGTCAATTTGGTTGCACAGCTCTGATTTTAGCTTGTCTTTATCAACTAGGCAATGGATTGTTCCATCCCCTACATCCACTCTGTCCCGACGCTGATCATTAGTTGTACGGCCCACTACATACTTCTGTTCTAATTACTAATTTGTGGGTCGCGATGTCAAGACAATTTATAACTGCAGTGGTATTATCAATACTTACAACATCTTTTTAAAGTAAAACTATCTAACTTAAAAGTAGGAAGGAAGGGAGAGGGAGATAAACACAAAGAGATCATATTTATTTTTTTACAAAGAGATCATATTTATTCTTACAATCATGTCTCGCTAAGGGAGTGACGCTAAGACAAGATGTAGTCTGTCATACAGAAATACGAAATGGCCATTCATCACGCCCATGGTCTCCAATATCATTTACAGTTATTCTTTGGGACGGGACGAAAGAATATCCGGACAAACTCTATGTCCCTCATGGGTCCGAATAATTAACATTTTACTGTGAATAGATAGGTAGAAAGATCAGCGTGAATGCAGTACGAATTTTATTAGCTTGTTTATGCATACTGATATAAGCCTGTATGCTTTATGTTATTTTCACTTTAGCGACTTTGTTCGAAATGTATCAATATACATATTACCAGATATCCTAGGTGTTGTGAGACGTTGAGGTAAGTTGATTAGCAGTGAAACACATAATTTGTAACTTGTGTGTTACATGCGTTTCGGAAAACCCATGAAATGACTGAAATCTCGTAACATTAATACTGGTACACGTTGACAAAACTCTTTTGTGTGGTATAAGTAGTCCAGTAAATGGAACATTGTTCTGTACGTATTCATGAACCTTATATCCGATGACTATAATCATATAGTTAAATGTTATTTTTTAATATTATTAAACGCTTGGATTTTAAGGCTGTGCTCTGTATGGGTCTTTCAAAAGTGAATGAGTAGGCTTATTTACAGTCAGAAGCAAACTGTCTTAACATTTTTTGAAACTTCTGTACACGCTCACAATATGATATATCTTATTATACATACGTTCTTTTATATTTAGAGCGGAAATGATCAAAATATGTTTAATATAAACAGTGCCGGATTACAAAAGATGGGCCGCACGTCTTTTAGAGTCTCCGCGACAACGGATCAAAATAATATTGATTAAACGTAATAGAGATAATTTGCGATGGGGGCCCCAATATTTCGATTGCATAAGGGTCTCCACAGGGTTTTATCCGACATAGCATATACACGTATCTCGTTGCAAATGCGAGCTTTTTCTTGAGTTCGATTATTTCAATAACTTCTATCCTGTCTCTATTAATGTTGTTACGGATTTAACTCCATTTTACAGCACATGATAGGCTATACTTGGTGGTCAGTAAATGGTATAGGATGAACCTGGAAAAAGCCTGTAAAATGAAGACACCGAATCACTGGAAGGCATTGATAGGTTTTATCACCTGGGCACGAATGGTGGTACCGTTCAATTGCACATAGGCGTCGTAAAATTAGAACAAGGCCATTGTAATTCTTGCGAAGTGATTTATATGATAACGCAAATGCCTATATAAACCACTGACCACCAGATTGAGATTTGCTAGTTTGTTGAACACTTAAACGGCGGCATTGGGGATTTAATGTATGCATGCATACGATTGTATTTTGAGCAGTAAAACTTATTGATCAAAAAGCGCACAACATTTAAAGAGCGAGAAACCAGTACTTTTTTTTCTGTAAAAGTCGCATTTTATTTACCAATTATGATCAAAGCTTTAATATTGGGCAGGTTCGAGCTTAAGATTATCAGTAATGAACAAATGTTCTCAAAAGAAAAAGATAAACAAAGACATGAACATAAGATAAACAATCCATAAACATAGAAAACAAAAACATGATTACCTATGTAATCCTCATCCGAATGGGACTAGATGTCTCAAATGAAATGTGTAAGTAAGCGGCCAGTGTATTGGAAGGTGGTACATACAAAGATTATTATATTTTCGAGATAGTTTGGCAGAAAAATACGGAGCCTGGAGAAGCAAAAGACGAAACGATAATGAAAATACATTAAACATTTTGAATAGTTCTCTGTTTATAATTTACAATATCGAGTTTCGTATCTGAAACATACTTGGAATTTTTTGCACCACTGCCCTAGAGAATAGATCTTTCGGTTTTGTAGCCCGAGATTCCTCTAACTAGTGCTATCCAGTTTTAAATATTTGGAAATGTATGCTCGGAGTGGGATGTCAGAAAGTATTCCCTGTCTAAAACGTGCACTTTACACAAACACCGTATAGTAGTGGCATTGGGGTGCTCTTATGATCATGCAGCATCATGTCCCAACCAGTCATAGTATCTTGAGACCAGATCAATCAGTCCTAACACTAAGCTCTTAATCTGTGAGCCAAGCAAGGCAGCTTCTAGCACCATTTTTAGAAGTCTTTGGTATGACTCGGCCGGGTTTCTTACCCGGGATCTTCTGGCAGACGCCGCTCTAACCACATAGGCAACCGCAGCGGTAAATAAGTCTTTTGGAGATACGAAACAAGTTTTAAATGTTATGAATGAAATTATTAACATTTTTCGAATCAATGTAAGTTAGGTAGGAGTTGATGAAATGTTGTCAGCCTCTGTTTAAAGCGAGTGTCCTTTGTCGCTATCGTGAAGTTTTGGATAGAGCACTGTGGTCTTCAATCCGAAAATGACGTATTAAATACCTAAAACTGGGCATCATAAGTCAGTGAATACTCGGATTAGTTCATGTCATGTTGCATATATAATCTGTATCAACATGTAACACGTTTTTCTATACACTGTTTCAGTAATGATTTTTTTTTAAAGCTGAGCATTTTGGCAGCCATTGTTATATTTTAGATCGGTAACATTTCATTTAGCACTAAATATATATATATATATATATATATATATATATATATATATATATATATATATATATATATATATATATAATAATAATAATAATAATAAAGCTACATGCCGAACCTCGAAGCAGTTTATAAACAAGAGCGATAATGTGCGTTGTGCTAACGGATGGACAGATGAAATACATACTTTTAGCAGTTCTTGACTATGATCAGTAAAGCAAAAACATATTGGTTCTTTCGAGTCATACAGTGTAAGACGCTGACCATGTAGGGGTATGGTTCCTAACACGGATCTTCAAATCATTTATCATAGATAAAATAAAATAAAAGAAAATCTTTAAATTGGATCTACTCTGTGGAAGAGAAACACCAAAAATATATGCTACGTAATTTCATTCGCGTTATTGTTTCTTTTCTAACATACACATATTATGATTTTAATTTTAGGAATAGGGGATATGGGTGTGACTTGGAAATCTTGTGAATTTACATTACATAACTTGTGCAAAATCAAGGTGTTCAGGGCCAAAGCTATTACGGTCAAACGATGGTAGACAAAATTCAATCGCGGAATGTTAGATATGGGACAGCGCCAAATTCTATCCCAAAATACTACTGTGACTCTGCCACAGATTTATCTAAATTGAAAAATTGATGAAACGGTCCAGACATGCATAGGAACTGGCATATCGCCAGCTGTCAATCACGCTAATTAGGCATTTTTTACGGACGCGGTTTCCAATGATGGTCGTGATAATTACTGAATGTTTCTCGAATGTTAACAGGTTGTCATGTGACGTCAATCGGTAGGAGGAGCCATCTCTCTTTTATAATGCGTAAGAGGAATAATACTTCCGTTTACGTTTATAGTATCAAAAGCACATAAATCATCATACACCGTTGCAACCTGGGCGATAAGCCGCAGGTAAGAATTATTTGACACTGAGATTAAGTATATTCAAAGAAATATGTGCTGCTGTGCTCTTATGTAGACAGCATTGATTCTGCCAAGTAAGTATGCCTGATATAGAATTTGTATATTTGTATATTGACAATTAAAAATGTATGTGCAAAAATTCTTTGTCATGAGGTTAAATATTGTTCTTTTTCAGATAACAGTTCTAATGTATCACATGACATGGTCTTACCCAGCAATATCAAAACCATTTAATATTAAATCAACATAGCAAGAAATAAAACATATTTAGTTAGACATACACCACTTATATGCCAGGCATTACATTTGGCCAGGCTCACATGGTCGTTATGATTATGGAATATGTTATCTAACCTTTCAATGGAAAGAAAGATTGTTTTATTTCGGCAATACGTTTACTATTTAGAAACTATGGCGAACTCGTATCTCAGTTCGTATATATTGACGCCATACAACAGTTACATACAGTGCCGTATTAACCCATGGCAGGGCCCCTAGGCTTCGAGCTTCTTTGGTCCCCTCGACATCCACCCACGAATTTTGCGCTTTTTTAATTAATACAAACTTACCAAAAATGATTTCAAAAGGTGGAATTTAGCAGCAGTCTGATTGTTGTGGCATGGAGTAGGAATTTTTTAAATGTGGAATTTTCAATTACGCAGCATTGCCATGGCATGGCTAAAGGTTACATGGGCCCTTGCTCTTGGTGGGCCCCTAGGCTTCAGCCTAGTCAGCCTTATGGATAATACAGCCCTGGTTACATAACGTTCCTGTAACACAGACCTATGGAATGACAAATCATCAATAGTTTTGCTTCATATTCATGCTTTAGGTTCATACTGTCTCCACCAAAAAGGTTTCAAATGTTTACTATAGGGCAGAAATTTTGATGAATATAATGGCAGATGGGCAGGGCAGAAAAGATTGTTCTCGTGAGAAAAAAAATTGATTAGAGAGTAAAACAAATTTCATTGACAGATTATACAGTGCTGGATATTTTAGATTCTCAAATTTTGTATTTTAATAGCTTGAAGAAAGAGAATGATTTTAAGGCTACATTTAATAAATCTCAGTTAGGCCACTCCGACTCTGGTTTTAAAGCAAGACAGTACCAACATCTCGTTTAAGTTTCCTGTGAATAGTCCTCTCTTTTTCTATTCTCGAGCCTTCTATGTAAAGGTGGCCTGTTCCGCCTTCTGAAGAACACACATGCCACAATTCAATTTTTTAAAATAAAGACATTCAGTTCTTGTGTTTTGCTTTTAACCTATTTGTGGACCTATTTTGTACAATTTCAATTGTTTTTCTTCATGAGTTTTGCGTAATGTTTGAAGCCTAAAATTTACTTTTGAAACATTTATAATGATATTTCCACTTCGGTAGTCAACAACTTTGACAACACTGAAGAACATTTACCCATTTCCATTTCTTCTTTTCAGGACACAGCTAGACTGCAGTCGGCGTGGGCAACAGGAATATAGTGATTTTTCGTGCGCATCAAAATCTTGGGTGTTTTAGTAACGGAAGGGGCATAGCCACATTGCAAGCTAAATCTTGGTAGGTCACTCTAGGATACCCCTACACCGTAATGCAGTAATGTAATGTATCGTTTTTATTCTTTAATAAAGGTTGATGTCGAAAGCAATTTCTTGGTTACCAATTGTTCCTGATTTGGACGAACTGTGGACAGTAAGTGATACCATAATGAAGCCGGATTCTGTAATTGTTATGAGGCGGCTATTTCCAACCCATTTGTGTTTTCAAAATTTTAAAGTTTGGAGGTTTTTATTTATTTGATCTCAACACGCTATCTACTCGTTTTAAGTTTCATTTTAATCCAGTATTTTGGATGTAATCAATCATCTTCTGCGTGCACTGTGGGTGCAAGTGAAAAGTTGTAGGCACAAATGTAATGCCGCTTCCAAGTGTTTAATTTTAAAAATATTAAAAAATAAAATACACAAGGTAAAATCGGTTCACATTTTGAATATCTATATCAAAAGAAGGCAAAAATAATAGCGTTCTCTTGACCTAAGTGCAGTGCATGGCAAAATTAAGTTTACGCACCCCAACCCGAAATGTATATCTGCAATTTTCATATTTTTGACACCAAGTGATGCCCACTATGCAATCACAAGCCATTCTCCTAGATCACATTCCTTAACAACATTGTGTACTAAACAACTTAATGCATTTGAAAATAGTTGGCATCCATGCCGTGTTTGAGATATTCTACTTGCCTTGAACCCATATGTCTAATACCATGGCTGGATAGCTCTTGTAGCCGACCGTTGGTAAGTAACTATAGAATGTATTTATGCCTCAGCTTGACTATGCGGAAGCCACTCTTCATATTGCACGTGAGCATCATAATTTGTGGTTGTACATGGACCGGCATTAAAACATCGGCACTTGTTTGCAGATTTCCCACCACAAATTTGATACATTTTTTTCCGAATTATTATTTTACACTAAACCACCTTGATTTGTTCATACAATATGTTGTTGACATATATTTTCGTGGGTTTGCAGCTCCAGCTGGTGCTAATTGCAGATCTTTTGCAGTGATACGTTTTGACGATGGTGTTGGTGGTTAAATGAGGGTCTTTTTCTACATTCTGTGGAAAGTTCATAAGTATATCTGTTACATTGTTAAATGATAATATCCTATCGCGAAGTGAATATCAACTGAGACAAATAATCAATGCAATATAAAACATTGCGAGATCACGATGAAACTTGCTCAAGCAAAATTAACTGAGAATATTCCAGTTTGGTTGAACCAAACACACTTCAATCGGCTTTATGCAGTGAAATAGAATGACCTTAGTGGTGCTAAAATTAACCAAATCAGAAGTGACACAAATGCAAACTCCTAGAAGGTCCATCAGCCATAGACGCTCAAGATCCATAAAAATGGAAAAGGCCGTTAATTATTAGGTGCGAGTAGTCGAATTCTCTCCGGCAGATGTCTGCAGCTACCAGGTGCAACTCACGTAAGACCAAGCGTCCATTGACCGATCTTGATTTTCTCGCGATGACAAAAATCAATCATCTTTATTCGAGATGGACTTATATCGATGGTGCCACTATATATGAAACCGAAATTGCCAACATAGTTAACAACATGATCTGTCGCTCAACGGGTTGCAGGGCTTGTGACTCCTCATCATCGTTTGTATTTTGACTCGTATAGACTTGCACCACCAGTTGAAGTTTGTAGTTATTTAACGAAAGTCCCTAGCTCCTTAAGCGGACGACAACCACTGTTTCATTCTACTATACTGTTGCAAACTTGGTTGGATGGACTAAAATGAAAATGTCATGGGGACAGAGACTGTGACCTATAAAACATAAATAAAGCTAAACCGCCATAATGACACTACTCTTGACACACTATCATGAATGTAGAGTTCAAAGGATGATTTATGATCAATCTACATGCAATTATGAAATATATAATAATATATAATCCAAGCATTGATTGGTACTGGATAAGTGATGGTGCAGATTAATAAATTTATATTGACCTTAAATGTTGACAGCATCCATCTACCTCTCTACGATGGCGTATGCTCTGTGGGTCAGTATCTATATGGGGATACCAATGGTGCCATTCAAACCTAAATTACATATTTAAAGGGTGTAAGTAGCTTTTCTGATGGCTGATTCTATAGTTGGACACGCAAAAGCAGGAGTGCATTACTTGCTTGGTGACAAGGAAGGCACCCGTAATGTAGCGAAAGTTGCAAACCATACTTCAGGTGTCATAGCTGGAGGGACATTTGGTTTCATTCTCTTTGGTCGAGTGGGAGCTGTAGCAATGCAGCAAGATTTATCAGACTGCTTTTTTTAACCACTTGAAATAAATCATAAAATAACTTTTGCACTAGTATTAACAGTTATAATAGTATGATTATTTTCTTAGTGATATGTATTGTATATTTTTTATTCTGTATTTAATGCAATCTGCTTTAAACATCGAAATGAAGAAGTTGCATTTAATTAAAATGTCATATATAAACCTCCAATATTACAACATTATGTTACTTTTTGTCTTGAGACCTTTTGTCCCACCAATCTCTCATATTTGTCACAATTCACATTGTGATTTGCAAAGAGAAACACCCATACAATACCTAATTAATATGCAGGTCTATCTCACTGCTTGCTGGTTTGTTTTTAACAAAATGCCGTAAAGGTGTCTCTTTATTCAACTTGAGACAAGAAATACCAAACATCATAGTGATCCATAAATAACCAACAGATCCTCATTGCTGTCAAAAATTATGACTTATGTTTCAATTTGACTTTTGATAATTTTTATTTCACTATGTTTTTCACGTAGCGTCAACATTTGTGACATTTAAATACTGGAGATCGTTTGCTTTACAAAGGTACTTAATTTTTGTTATACACTTCATTTTTGGTTGAAATGAGAACCAGTTTTTTTTTTGTAAACGGTACATATTTAGCATGAAAATATTTCGTTTACAGGAGTAAACCTTTTTATTATTATTATTATTTTTATTATTATTATTATTATTATTATTATTATTATTATTATTATTATTATTATTAGCAGTAGTAGTAGTAGTTATTATTATTACACCGATATCACACATACGGAAACATTGAATAGATTAGGGACACAACAGGAGCTACTAGAAATAGTAGTTTTACTTACCGTTGTAAGTTTTAAAGTTCCATTTGTTGTAATGATGTTCTATCACGTATGGCAAGCTCTCCAATGATATAGGCATTTAACTGTACAAGAAAATAAATTCGGACAGATACGAAATTCAAAGAATAACGTATGGCTTAATTTTCGGATATTGAACAGCATGGTATCTGACTCAAATTGACGATACAACTGTATAACTGATTCAATACTTTTAAAAAATATGTATATTGACAATTCTCATTCTTAGAACTCTCAAGCAAATGAAAAAGAAAAACAAATGTATTGGTGTGGTTATTACATGTTACAATACATTGTTATTAAACATGTATTTGTTTGTCTACAAAACGTACACGAATACAAAGGTGGCAAATATTTATAAATATTTTCGGCAAACAAAATTTTTAGTTTTTTCCCCTTCTGAATTTGATACAAAGCTTAGTTTCAAGGAAGGAAAATGAGGCCCGGTTTTGGCAAACAGTCACATGATAATAAAGTATACTACTGCGTGACTATAAATTACACTTATGTGGGAGCCACTACATCGACCGGAACTGGCACTTCCCCAGATTGTTTAAACCTAAATTCACTTTATTCTCGACAGTGCGTGAAGTAAGAGGTATTAGATGATGGAACAATTTTACATCAAAATAGGACACGGAAAAGGGGCAAGTGAGGCAATAGGAGAAGGGACAGAACAAGGGACTACCTCTGAAAATGTGAATAATTGTGAGAAGGCAAGTGAGTATATAATTTTAAAAGGTTCAGATTCGTATAGAATTCCTTTAGAGCTTAAAGAGATTCAAACTCATAAGAAACAGTCCTTTCAAACCAGGCGTCTTCTCTGTAGTTAATTTTAGGTACATTGATGAACATGGCTTGAGTATTGATGTAGTTGATGTTATCTGAAGCTCCTTTCCGTGAAAAATGCGTTTAAATTAATATTGTAGAGTTTAATTTAATAAAGTTACGATGATTCATTTTAGAAGAAATAATTGCCAACGATTTCGGTCGAATTAGCAATTAATGGACATATTTGAATACCCATTGATCTACTGTGCCATCGGTAGATGAGGATTATATGATTTGTTCAATTGATTAAGTCTAAACGAAACTACACATGCCCGATATATGTTGTGCATTATGCGACGGCAGAAATTGGACTGCACAGTTTGAAATACGATCTGACTCATGTGAGATTATTTACGGCAAGTCTAAAAAAAATTAAAATATTTTCGAGCTTCAAGATAATGTATAAAATCTCTTATGAAAGAGTGCTATGAATCTCTTAGACACTGTGTGGCCTATATTTTACTCATCCTCGTAGACTGTGTCGTTGGTGTTCCAGAGTCTTTTGCTTCATCTTCATTTTTTCTTCGTCTGAGATAGTGCGAAGTCGACCTCAGCAATAGGACGGTACTCTAATTTCCTTCAATGGTGTCAGAAGCACCAATTAGGTCCAAACTTATATAAGTGTTCTTTTTCTCAAATTATACAGATGTGAGGCGACTTCTCTGTAAGTCTTTGCGAACGAACGAAGCATGTTAGAAGAAAGAAAGATCAGGCTTTGTCAATATTTCAATGTGAAAGCACAAAAGACCTTGTCTCTGAGCAAAAGTACAAATTCTGAATGATGATTATAATAACTTTAGTGATGACGTCGATGATGACAGTGATGATGAAGACGATCATGATAATGATGATAAATTTCGATTGTCATTTTTACATTTTTATTCATGGTCTTGTTCTACAAACATTAGAACATTTAATTAAATTATTTGTCTTTAGTTTGATTTATTTTATTGCATTACATGCTATTGTAATGTAACATTGTTTACTGTACGTGGCCTTGTCTAAAAATGAGTTCAGTTCTGTTTGACCTGATTGACATTTGTTATATATATATATATATATATATATATATATATATATATATATATATATATATATATATATATATATATATATATATATATATATATATATATATATATATATATTATTGTTATTATTATTATTAATTTGTGACCTGAGACCTAACAGAGAACTATATTATCCTGCGGCAAACATGACTTTATTAGCCGTGCTTTAACACCTAACAATTGAAGTTGTGTTATGTTGTGAGCTGAATTTTTTTTCTTCTTTAAAATATTGAATTCATATGATTATTTGCTGTGGAAATACAAAAGTGCTCTGACTGATATCTTGGATAAAGGTATTCATTTATACCGAATTCAAACCTGCAATATTTATGTGATTCAACAAGAGACTATTGACACATCATGACTTCGCAGACTATAACAGACATGTCATCGCCTTCAATTGTAAATCTCATCGGGACTCGAACTCAGTTTTATTCAGGACCTTTTATTATTAGGACTTGTTTTTCTTATTCCTGGATTTTTTGAGATTTAATTTTTTTATTGGCAATTCAATTTTTTCTCATTTTTCAAAACTTGTCTTCACTCTGTTCTATTACTTATCTTAAGAGCATAGATTCGTAACAGAAAATTGGCGGACGTCATTTGGATACGAATGTTTGCTAAAATATTTCAGAAAACATTATTTTTTAAATATAAATTCTCCTAGTTTCAGAATTTGTTATATAGAAAGTATTATTTCAAATATTTTACAAATCTTTAGTGAAATCAGCAAGCTTTTTTTCAATATCATCAAAAATAGAGAATTTTTAAAATTCTACCCAGGAGTGGTTATAAATGTTGAAAATGGAAGTACAGCTAAAACAAAGTTGGAATTGGAAATAAGACAGATTCAGTTTCAGATTAAAATGATTCAAAAGGAAAGAAAGAGAGGGAATTAAGACAAAAGCACTTGATTCTGTTATCTTCTTTGTTTCAAAGCACCATCAGTGAAACGGACGCCACAGAGGTACCTGTTTATTATTTTATTAAAAATGGGATTATCATGAAACAACGAAGACCTCCTGAGGTACCAACTGGTGACGAGTGGTCAGTGAATTATCAAACTGTAGTTCCAAAATCACACAGACATAAAATATTTAGTCTGGACCATGAAACTCCTCTGTCTGGTCATTGAGGGATTAATAAGACTTATTAGAAGATATTGAATAACTTCTCTTGGCCAAAAATTTAAAGTGATGTTTATAAATACTGAAGATCTTGTCATACTTGTCAAATGGTAGGAAATCCCAATCAAAAGATACTTAAGGCTCATTTGCAACCCATTCCTGCATTTGACGAACCATTGAGCAGAATAATGGTAGATTACGTTGGTCCCTTACTTAAGACCAAGTCAGGTAATCCAGACTTGTTGACCATAATGTGAGGGGCAACAAGATTCCCAAAGGCAACTCCTTTGAGGAATATTTAAGCTAATACAATAGTAAAATAGTTGATAAAGTTTTTTACTCCATTTGACTTTTCAAAATCAGTCCGGAATAGGAATTAAGCATCCAAACATTCAAATCTTCTGTCTACCATCCAATGGGGCTTTGGAAAGATTTTGTCAAGCATGGGAAAACATGTTTCAGTCATATTGATTCGATACAAGTCAAGACTGGGATGAAGGAATTCATTTACCTTTGCTTGCTGTTAGGGAATCAGGTCAAGAAACTTTAGGATTTAGTCCCTTTGAATTAGTTGTCTGACATACTGTGCATAGACCACTCAAAGAGAAACTTCTTTCAAAAGAAGATACTGAAATAAATCTTCTCGATTATGCTTCCAGTTTTAAGCATAATTTGCGAAAAGATTGTGAGGTTGCAAGAACTAACCTGCAAAAATGACATGAAGGTATGATAAAAATACAAAGGAAAGAGTTTTCAGCCTGTAATTCTAGCTCTCTTACCCATACCAAAAATCCAATTCAAGCCAAGTATTATGGTCCCTACACAGTTGAAAAGAAAGTAAATGATTTAAATAATATCATAAATACTTCTAGGAGGCAAACATAAAATAAACTTTGTCACATTAATATCTTAAAGGAGTATGATGAGAGAGATAGTCAGGTTGATCATGCAAATAATTTAGACGCACCTGTCCCGCTCAGTGAGGATTTAAGCCAATGAATGCAATTGGACTACATTGATTTTGGAGTGACAAATCTTCAGTATTCATAAATGATGAATAATCTGGACCAAAAACGTTCCCATTTGCAATAACAAGAACGAAATGAGCTTAAATGTTGTAACTTGAATATGAGCACTTATTTCCAGTTGTTCCTACAAAAACAAACAAAATCTACAAAGACGTTGAAATTGTAAATTCCACACTTGTCAAGCAACACCCGTTCAGGATCAATCCTCTCAATCAGGAATGCTTGAATAAAGAAATTTTGTATTTGCTAGAGAATGATTTCAAAGAGCCGAGTAAAAGTGACAAGTTCATCATGTATATTTGTTCCGGAACAAAATAAAACTTTCCGCAAGTGTAATGATTATCGAATAGTGAACAATGTGACTATAACACATTAATTTCCATTACCAATAATCGATGAATGCATTAATAACATTGGAAATGCAAAGTATGTCACCAAATTTGACTTTATGAAAACGATTTTAGCAAATTCCAATGAAGGAAAGGGCAAACAAAATTACTACATTCGTGACTCCAGATGGACATTATCAATATAAAATGATGCCGTTTCGGATAAATGGTTCACCAAGTACTTTTCAACGTTTAATGAACATAATTACCTCTGGTCTGGATAATTGTGATCTTGCATCGATGATGGCATCATCTACAACGACACCTGGACAAAGATTTAGCGATTATTCGAAAAAAATTTGACAGACTCACTGATGCAAGTTTGACAATTAATTTATCCAAAAGTGAGTTTTGGCAAAATATCTATCAACAGAATATAAGATAAGAAGTTCTGGAAATACATTAAACTGACATCAACATAACTGAAATTATATATATATATATATATATATATATATATATATATATATATATATATATATATATATATATATATATATATATATATACCTGTTTCGGCTCTAATAAACATTAACAAAGAAAAGTGACAACAAGCGTTGTAAAATTTAACAAATCATTTAATTCTCTTTTAAAAGATTTTAAAAATATAATTAGAACTGAGTTTTAAAAATCAAATGAAAAAATAATCCAAGAATAATCCACGAATTAAATTACAAAACGCCTAGCAATGAAATGTTCTAATATATTCAAGTTCGAGTCATGCTGGAAAATCCAAGATGGAAGACGATGACGCATGTTGAAGTCTGTTTTGTGTTTATCTATACTTCTTTGTAAGATTTAACACTCAAGTGTTAGAAATCCGAACATTATTTTGATAAGCCGTCTTTGTCCAAAAATTACGTATAAGCACACATAAAATATTTCCAGAAATACGAATTAATCCTTAAAATCAAAATGAACTAAAGATCTGTTAACACGGATTCAAAAACTTGGCTACAATAAAAGAAAATGACTTAACGTCATTTGTAAAAGCCCAGAACTGAGAATATTTATCGACACAAAGGTTATATCTCATTCTAACACTCAGTTTCAAAACCAATTCCCAAACTGCGAAATCACGAAAGGCGGTGGGAGGGGGGGGGGAGGAGTCACGTGATCGTTTATATCACCCACTTCTAACATCACCTTGACGAAAACCAATCAGTTTTACTTAAGAATAAAAGGTTGTTTACTTCTATACTAGTCCCATCTTGACCTTGACAACGACCAATCATTTCAAGCACATAATGAAATTTGTTTACGTGGTTTTCACTAACCTTGAATCAAGTTCAGGATCTAGGTCAACATTATTTGTTTACCAAAAAAAATTATAGTGAAAAATTTATATTAGAATAATCGCATGTAATGAAGAATAATTTTATTTAAAAATTGACAAACAATATTAAATTAAAACAAATATATATATATATATATATATATATATATATATATATATATATATTTGTTTTTGTTTTTTTCTAATGTTTCAGCGTCCTATTGCTTCTATTGCTTGAGTGTTATCATCGTGATGGCACTTGTAGGACTTGAAATGGCAAAAATTGCAATGGGTAAGAGGGAAATTATATTGATGGCTCTGATTTATTTACTCTTTCCCAGTAAGGTTTGTAAACAAGGTATACGTTGCCATGTTTTATATTGCGTGAATGATTAACACCTCCACCCCGACGCCAACCCCACACACAGTTCCGCCAAATTGATCGCGATATACAAATATATTACATAGAGCAATGCTTACCCTTGGCATAGTCATGAAAATTAAATCCTACTCTTGAATTTAGGCTAAACCACTTATGCATTATTCAGGTTTTTAATGCAATTTTCTCTGCGCTATAAAGTCTAAACATGGCGGTCAGTACAACTGTAGAAGGAAGAACAAGAGAAATCTCTGTAAGAAACGACTACAGAGATTAAATTCGTTCCAACATAGAATTGAATCCGTACCACAAACGTCACTTAGTATTCATCATTAGAGCTGTAACCACTCATCCATAAAGATGGAACATGGTCAAAGGAAAGGGTTCGATGTTCAAAGGAAACAAATCGTTAGCATTTCGGGCCCGCTGCCCCACTCCCCCCCCCCCCTCTCTCTCTCTCTCTCTCTCTCTCTCTCTCTCTCTCTCTCTCTCTCTCTCTCTCTCTCTCTGTATTGTAGATTAAATGAGATATGGATAATGTTATGTAAGTCTATAGTTTTTGTAACCCGTTGTACCTTCCTCTGTGAGTGTGTATCTATCTATCTATCTATCTATCTATCTATCTATCTATCTATCTATCTATCTATCTATCTATCTATCTATATATATATATATATATATATATATATATATATATATATATATTGTGTGTGTGTGTGTGTGTGTTTAATTTTTCATGACTGTAAATTGTTGTGATTATATATAAAGAAAATATTACATAGTTAAACATCTATTGATTTCTAAAACAATATTACAGTGACTGATTATTGCATAGGATCGATAAGTAGATGTAAAGTTGTCAAAAAAAGAAAACATGTTGGCAGTGTTTGGGTAATTTCTCATTGGATGGAGGAGTTATTTTCCAATTTTTAGGATTGATCAGATAGGTTTTACGACGTGTGATATTTGCGTAAAATCACCTAGCTTGAAATAGCAAAAGGCGTTTTCACCCTTTCTGCGTTTGTATAAATTCATGCAGCTTTACAACTTGAGCCAGTATTGTTTCTTATGTTCTCACTCTAACATCAGTCAAACATTTGTTTTGATTATATATTGGAGCAATAAAGTGCTCATTGAACTAAAATATTATTTTTGAGATATTGAGAATTATACAGTGGAGTTCTGAAAAATGCCAATTTGATACATTAGGGCTGTTGGCAGACCCGCGCAGACGAGAATCTGAAATTAATTAGGGAAGTTCGATTCTTTTATATTTGAATAGAACTTATTAAGATCGTTGTTGATTTAGTTGAGGATACTGTTAGTACATATATCATACCTGAGGTGCAAAAAAAGGTGTTCTCGAATTCGAGTTGCACTTCCAGCATGAATAAGTCTTTCTCTTTAATATGTACAATATAAATACGAAACGCGCTGTGTTCTCACACCCAATCCACAATACACTTTCATTTCTACTTATTTTTCAGGGTCGATCTACTATGATGACTGCAATCTGCAGTCAATGATCCCCATCTTCCTGATCGTAAGCGGACTGGCTCCCATTTTATTTTGCGGAGACGCCATTTGTAATAATGAAGGCTCAAACTTTATCGCCAACTATTGTTGTATGATAGCGGTGTTATTCAACTTAGCATGGACTGTCGCAGGTATTACCTCCCTTGGAAATTATTGAAATATACTTGCATCTTTATGAAATCTATTTCTTATTGATCAACGTTACAAGAGAATTGTTTAGCAACTCTCTCTCTCTCTGTCTCTCTCTCTCTCTGTCTCTCTCTCTCTCTCTCTCTCCCCCCCCCCATATAGCGCCTAATCTTTTGAAGCTCTAAGCGCTTTACAACATATATAATGATGTGACTAAGACTAAAAAAACGCCATGAAATCAGAAAACATATAAATGCTGAAAATATTTTAGGTAGGGAACATTATGAGGTCTTTAAGTTTGTTCTTGCAGTCGAAACAGGTGAGTTTGTATTTAATTTCAATGGACAATTCATTCCACGTTGCTGGCACCTGGTATGCAAAAGAAGAGCTGTCCATATGACTTCGTTTTAAGAGTGGGAACAATGAGTATATCTCATAGATTAGGTCAGTGAAACATTGGGTTTCACTTGCGAAACAACACACTGTTGAAGGCACTACCATTCCAGGTGTGTATATTATTCCCAGACATTTTTATTTAGTCTCGCTACAAGTTTTAACCGAATGGGTTAACCGAATATTTTATCAAGTCCGACACGATATCGCATCCGAGGGTCTGATAAATTTATCATCACAAATCCGTGTGGGATTGACCGAGCGTGACTAAAGAAATTTCTAAATCGATTATGATCCATATCATCGCCGCACCAAGTTTGCCAAATATTTCGTAGCGTATGAGTATCAATTCCGTTAAACACACACAATACATTGCAGTTATCTCTGATCACTTTTGGTATTTGAGTGTATCGTTGAGTAACATATATCACATCAGTGTTTTTATGCCTGCCTCTGGAAAATATCCTAGCGGGATTCTTTTGATTGTCTAACATCACATCGTCATATACGACTAAATTGTTAATACCTCCATCAATATTATCAATGCTCGGTGCTTCTTCGATATCGGTTATAAATTCAATGACATCTTCATCGATTTCCGATTTTGCTCTCTCGTTGTAATCCTTTAACACTTCGTAACATCTCTGATCGTCTACACTCGGAGCTATCAAATACAGCTTGTCCCATTTCATCCATCTCGTTATCAAATTAAGTAACAATTGTGTCTTGCCACTTCCAGATGGTCCGATTATAATCATTCTAATTGAATTCGGCAACATCGCATGGTGTTTAATAGGTTCCCGTTGTCCGGTAGCTGCATAATCAATTACATTCATGTTATTATAAATAAATTATGGATCTATATTGTGTGAAGTGTAAGGCGCGTACTGGCACAGATGACTTGACGACGATAACAACTAAAAATAACCGATCAGCACTTTCCGGTAAGTGTGTACAATGTAGTACAAAGAAATTTAGATTTGTTTCTATGAGATCTGCAGGAAATGCTAGCATGTCTGATGATTTAAAAAAACGAGGAGGTGATATTGCAGCCAAGCTAACTAAACTCCCGGGAACACCATGGGCAAAGTATCCAGGAGAAAAACATCTTCCAGGGTATAGTTATTGTGGACCCGGAACCAGACTCGATATCAGACTCGACGATCAAAACCAACCTCGACGTGGTGAAGAACCAATAAACGCCATTGATAAAGCGTGTCATGCTCATGATGTTGCTTATAAAAGCAGTAATTTGCAACATAGACATATCGCAGATGTGAAATTGATTCATGTGTTGAATTCTATCACTGATAAATCCTTCAAAGAAAAATTAGCTTCATGGTTAGTAAAATCGGCAATGAAAGGTAAATTGATGTTAGGTGCCGGTAATTAATAACAACATGGAATCTATTTACTATTCTCCAAAAGGATACTGGAGGGGTAAAGCAGCAATCAATAAACTCGTTAACGCCGCGAAGGTGAAATATACCACCGCGGCTAATTGGTTATCCAATCAGGCAATATGTCAAATTTTATCTACCGCCGCCTAAACAAATTAACTACTCGCATTTTGATGTGACCGTTCCTAATGAAGTTCATCAAGCTGATATATTATTTCTGCCGCATGATGGTGGTTACAAATACGCGTTAACCATAGTTGATATTGCGAGTCGATACAAACAAGCAGAACCGTTAAAGACAAAGTCGGCCACTGAAGTTGCTTCTGCATTTGAAAGGATTTATCGAAGGGGTCCTCTGCGCTGCCAAATCTGTTACAAGTTGATCCTGGCAAGGAATTTTAGGGTGCGGTTCTATCAACGATGAAGCATCATAATGTCACCATCAGACGAGGACATACTGCACTACATCGCGATCAGGCAATTGTTGAACGATTTAATCGGACACTTGCTGAGCGGTTATTTGGATATCAATACGCGAAGGAATTAATTCCACATAAACGATCTCGTGAATGGGTCAAGAGATTACCAGCTGTGATTACCGCGCTTAATAATGAGGTTACTCGAACGATTAATATGAAACCTAACAACGCCATTAAAAAGAAGTCTATACCCGTACAACCACAAAAAGATTTTTCAAAACAACCAATACTCGGCAATGTCACTGTAAAATATTTATTCGAACCAGGAGAGCTCGAAGGTGGCAAAAAAGGGCTACTGATCCTATTTGGAGTGTCACCGCGCATAAAATATCCGACATAAAACGATCTACGGGTAGACCAGCAATCTATAGACTGGATTCAACTGCTCCTCAGCGTGGGTTTACTCTACAACAAGTGCAAGTGATACCCGAGGATACTCAATTACCACCGCGTGGTCTTAACTAATATCATTATCGTCTAAAACAACTCTTCGAAGTTGATTTATTCTTCGTACTCTGGATACTACGAGATAAACTAAATTTGACCACTCGATGTGATTATCCACAATCCAAACAATTGTATCTGATATAGTCAATCCTTGTGAAGAATGTATCGTCGCTGCGTACCCTAGCGTCCATGGGGATTTATTAGCGCGTAATGCATGTTCGACGACGCTGATATTAACCAGCACAATATCATTTAACACTAAATTCTGCATTTCACGCTGTCCTGGAATATCAACTTCAATATTCTGTTTTCGTGTATCCGAGGCCTATAACACAAAGGCGTTGGAAGTGTTGCAAATTTTTCTTTATGCAATTCAAATAACTTCATCTGAAGTGTGTCTCTGACTATTTTTCTACTTGCTATTATCAAATCGTTAGGTCTCCACGTTTCCCAAAAATTTGTTAATGGTGTTTCTGAAATTATTTTACGCGCTATCTCACATTGGATTCTATCAGGTTGTAATCTAATTAGTTTCTTGAACTCGCGTAATTGTTCATCAAGTGCTCTATGATCGGTGTTAATTTCTTCATAATAGTTTACAAAAATCTTTAGCCAATCATGTGGGGATAAACCGACAAATGATGGTGGTTGGCCATGATCGCCGCACATGACGACTTTTGTATTCGCGTGCAATAACCAATCAAGAAATTTTTGTAATACATCTAATGAAACCATGCATATCTCATCCCAAATTATGAATTCAGGGATGAATTTCTCACCCATTCGTTCAGGAGTCCATTCATCGCCTTTCCATCGAAAGAAACTATGATAAGTGCAAGCATTCACCCCTCGTTGTTTCATCTCTCTGGCAAGTCTGTGGATCGGTGTTAACACAATCATGTTTGTGAAATCCGTAGGATTTTTCCCACGAAATAACTCAATTGCGCGAGTCGTCTTTCCTGACCCGCCACAACCGTTTAAATAAACTGTTTTATATCTACATATTGGATCTGATATCTGCGGTGCATTAGATAGTTCTGATATCTGATTATTTTTCAAGCAATTGTTTTCAATCGTAACATCTGCTGATTCGGAATAGTCACACGGTATTTCTTTTTTAATTCCTTATGATCCCCAGCTCTCGTCGGAATTAATAAATTCAGCCACTGCTTCGTTGTGTTTCACGTTCATATAAAACGAATCAGTGGCTACTCTAACTGCGGTGTCAGGAAATCTATTTATCATCGAAAATAAATTGATAGAAGCATAAGCTAGCATAGATGCTCTCAAATGTGTATACTGAAGATTTTCTCCGTCTGCGTAAGTAACAATTGTACCAAATTTTGTTCCATCGGACAAGAAAGCGTCTTTACGATCGACATATATACCCTTAGATGTTATATCCGTAATTATAAAATCGTATTCGACGTTATCTATAATCAACCGTGAAGAATATTTGTTATTGTCGTATTTTCCACCTTGAGTGAATTTACCGATTATTCTTCTACCGAGATCTTTTGCATCTTTGTTTCTGATTTCAAATAGCTGTTTGGACCAATTCATGATATATTCTTCGTCGAGATCGGGAAACTGTTTTCGTTGTTCGCTGATTATACTATCTAGATCAGGTTGTGGTAACCATACTTCAGTTTGAGCTCGATAGGATATAATCGCTTCACTGACAATCAGCGATATCAGCATGCTACAATCAATCATATACCGTAATAGCACTATTGGCATCCAATGTTTTTCAGACATGTGTCTACCAATCCAAACATAGCAGCACGGATGTAACCCTGTAGCCAATTCAAATGATAACACGCGAGCGAATCAGGTTAAATCAAAATCAGGCAGTGGTCCATTAATAGCAACACGGGTCATCTCGTGTGTGGGATGTCCAAATCGTTTAAAATATCTAGCGCATTCTCCGTAACCGAGAAAACTCGCCGGATAACACGCGACTATATCAACTGTAATAATACTTTCACGGTCGTATTTTGTATTCCATAATCCACCGTGGTTATATTTTATACAACTTGATTTGATGTCTGTGAGAAATTCAGCTCGCGTTGGTTTCCACGAGCTTCTCTTTCTCGCAAAATGAGCTGCAACTGACGGACTTGTAAAACAATTGGTTAGTAATTGTTCGTCGTCGAAACTCTCCGAGAATCTACTAGCTAGTTTTTTCATTGCCTGTTGGAGGGCTTCAGTGCGGTATAATTCTCCATTGGGTCTTACAAATTGATCGAATCCGCCCTCAGGGTTTTCAGCGCTGTGAAGTAACCACACTGATACAGGATCGTTTTTACTCAACTGGTAAATAAAATCGAATAATTTTTTCTCAGAGAATTCTGAGGGGGATTCAACGGGTATATACTTTTTTGTTCGTTCCCGCGGAAATATTGTTACCGCAGATGTCCATGCGTGTTCGTTATGATCAATAATTTTGATTGGGGCTCCTTTTGATTTATATTTCGATTCGTGTAATATCTCGCCGGTTATCTTTGCTACGGTTATTGGAAATCTTAATGATGTTTCTAATTCAGCTATATCCTGAATCGATGCTCCGTTTTTCCTAACTGTTAATTCCCATTCATTTATTCTCTTGCGTCTTAGATCAGTCAATTTGTTCCCCCGGGATGCATTTGTGAAATGTTCTATTATTCGTTCTGCTACACAATTCAGTGATGACGAAGTCGATGACGAAGTCATCAATGACAGTTTCATGGGTTTTAGTTTTTTAATACTCGGTTTATCATTTAACGGATATACCCCGTAAGCAACTGCTGTTACAGGATAAGATCTTTCGTAGCATGGTTTGTCATTTCCAGTCAAAATTCCTGGTTTGGAATCTCGACTCACAGTGACAGTTCTTTTATCCTTCAAGATGGGTTGAAATTTATCACGAATAATCCAATCTCCGGTGTCTGAACGAATAATGAATTTTATTCTAAAAAAAATACTTTTCTCGAAGATGTGAAATTATCACTGCTGCGTTTTTATCGTTCATGGTAGCATCAACTTCACCATTGATTCGAAATGTCGACCAACAGTGAGATGCTCCATCACGCTTCAATTCATTAAAACAATCACGAATTTTAGTTATCATGGTTCTATCACGAATTTTACTCTTTGGCTTATCAGAGACTCTATCGAGATTGAATTTAGCATTTTTCTAAGGTGTAATTTTCGATAATCTCTCGAACTCCTTCATTCTATAATTAAAACAAGTATTTAAATAAAGAATTTATGTATAATGAATCATTGCAAATGGCTTATGATTGGATCAACAACCCCGTGTAACAAATCATGCAAAAAGGAGTTCTGTGTATATCATATGCAAAGTGTTCGACGTGGAAGCCTTGGTCCGATTCCTTGTATTCGATGTGGGGTAGGGGTGCGTGGTAAATCACAGTTGTGTCTCGGTTGTGGTGGCAAACGAAACAGAGAGTTGAAGCGTTATTATGATAAGAGGGTTACAAAATCCATCAATAACTCTGACTGTACCCCTGACAAAATCATAAGAAATCTTCAAGACTACATTGAAAGATTTCCAAATGTAATCATTCGACCAAACAATGAATTAGACAAATAGTATAGTATAAAAATGAACCAAGAATTCCGACCACACCCTGTGATCAGCAACTATGAGGCTTCCCCTGATGGTATTATCAGAAACCGCAGATTGAAGAAGCCAGTTGGTTTTGTGACTAATCAGGGGTATTTGAGGTCTCACGCTGGAGGGAAGAATTATTACTGCCATCGTTTCGTTTATGAATGTTTCCATGGATTGATCGAAGATGGTTTTGTTATCGATCACATTGATTCCAATCCTAAGAACAATTCTTTATCAAATCTAGAAGCTGTTACACAAAGTGAGAATTTGAAACGAGGAAGAACTGGTACTTATAAATCAATTGGGAAAAGACCCGTAAAATCATTTAACACAACAAATAACGCGGAAATAGTATTTGAATCAATAGCTAAGGCTGGTAAGTATTTCGATATTTGTCCACCGTCTGTTCAATGCGTCATAGAGGGAATTTATCGATCTGCGATTTCAAAAAGACCGGACAAAAAATTCAATTCGTTTATGCATGGACGTCCACGGACTGAAAAATATATTTTTCATATTAGAAGTATATAATTATCAGTAATATGAATTCTCAAAATATCAATGATGTAATAACCGAAATTTTAGTTTTGAAATCTCAGGGGATTTACACATCGGATAATTTAGACTGCGATCAAATTATGTACCACTTCCAGAACATTGAATACGGCGCTAACAATAACAAATATGTACTACCCAAACAATATGCGCTAATAAAACGAATTCAGAATTCTATCCGTGATTCCCTGTTATGCTGTGACGACGTCAGTAAGTTTGTCCCGTTATTTACTATCGTGGAAAAAATAAAAAAAACAATTAGGGAAGGAATATGAAGTAAAAAGAACAATGAATTCAAAAATCAGAAATATAAGATTGTTAATTGAACAAAATGAAGTGCCCCTTTCGGATAATTGTTAGTAAAATTCTTACTACAATCCATGGACGGTATCATAAGTGTTTTACTAGGAAGTTGTAAAATTTCGTAGTAAAATATTTTATTCATTACTGAAATTTTCATAGTAAAATATTTTATTCATTACTGAAATTTTCATAGTAAAATATTTTTGTTTAGTCGTTTTTGACTGATTTTGGGTTTTTTTTGACTGATTTTGGTTATTTTTTGACTGGTCCTAAGCGGTTTCAGTAGGGTCAAATGGTCGATTTTGCATGGGATTTCCCGTAGACTTTTTCACTTAAGAATGATTTTGAGTAAATAAAATCATAAGAAAATCACAAAAACTGACTAAAATCGGTCAAAAACGACTAGAAAACGACAAAAATGACCGAAAATGACTGTTGTTTTCAGTAGGGTCAAATGGTCGATTTTGCATGGGATTTCTCGTAGACTTTTTCACTTAAGCGAAAAATCACTGCATGTAGATTGAAATCTCTGGAAAATCTTTGATTTTCATACATGAAAATCTCTTCGAAATTCAAATTGGAAAATTGTTTACAATTGGAAAATTGTTTACAATTTCAAATAATGGTTAATGAAGCATTAACGACCCGATTGGCTCATGAGAGACTGGTCGCGATCAAAAAGTATATACGAATCCGCGACTCTGTTAGGAATAAACTGCAAGCTAGACAGAATTTTCAAACGGATTTTGCTGCGGGGTTTGAAGAGTTATTTAAACCAATAACCACAGCAACGAAGGGGGTAGAGCATGCTATATGGGGGGATGTTCCCGAGACAGGGGGAAAACCTCTTATTGGTGAACTTGAAAAAATAGCAGCGGAAACTGAACAAACAAAACAAGCTGTACAAAAACTTCACGGTGATATTGATGTTAGTGAACCACCTGAATCAAAAAGAACAGTAGATGATTTACGCGTGAGATTTAACGAGGAAGGGTTAGCAGCAATTGATAAGACTGATCCAGCAGAAATTCCCACGCTTGTTGTTACGACTTATGAAAACAGAAAAAAAATGTTGAAACCAGAACATCATAAATATGTTAGAAATATAACTCATTGGGCTGATATATTCTACAAAATCAAAACTAACAAAAGTCAAGTTGACACAACAAATACATCATACATAGGATATATCAATGCGGTGGGTACAGTGTATAAAAATATGAAGAACTAAAACAACAAAAACCGCAAAAATTGCAAGGAAGAAGACAACAGAGTTCAAAGAAAATATCTTCCTCACCTAAAAAACAAGAAGAACCTTCGCTTGGACCATTGTATATACCATCTGATCGAGATGATGATGATGATCGAGATGATACTCTTGATTACTTACAAAGTACGGATTTAGAAAAACTGGATGCAGCAACTGGTTATAGTAGCGGGAATGGATTTTCTAAATCTGAAAATCAAAGATTTTCCAGAGATTCCAATCAAAGATTTTCCAGAGATTCCAATCAAAGATTTTCCAGAGATTCCAGTGGAATTTCAATTCAATATCCTGGTAATATTCTCAGCGATATATCACGATTAGAAGTTCTCATCGGAGGGAAACGAGCTGGAAATAACTCACCGGAAGTAATTAATGAAGCAGCTGATATCTGCAGGCGGTTATTTCAAGGTGGTATCATGGATATTGGTCTATATCGAGATTTCATTGGCGAGTTAGTGGAAAATCCTACGGATTATTACAGCGACTGAAAATCCAAAGGATTTTTCATTAGATAAATATCATTTGAATTATTAGTAATTCAATAAGATGATCATACACTACAACCATGACAAACCAGCCAGCGTCTATGTAGTTAATTCACGGTTTCCAGTTTATAACGCGTACTATGGTGATGGTTTCGGTAATACGATTGCGGGGTTATTTGCAAGAATGGCTCCAAAAGTGGCGCCGCTAGTAAAACAATTATCGATGAAAGCCATTGATGTTATTCGTGATAAGGGTATTAGCGCTGTTGGAGATCTTGCCGGGAAAGCGTTTTCAGCCACGAAGGATAAATTAACAGCGCTAGTTCGGCGGCGAAAGAAACCGACAATGACGAAGTCATCGTTGGGACCACTACCATCTACAAGCGGATATGCCTGCGAGTGTTTGTAAAATTATAAATAACGTAGTAGATCAAAAACTAGCGTTGCTGGTGACTCCGTCATACACTAACGACCAAAGCAACATCGCAAATATGATAGCGGGAAGTGGCTTAAAAAAACCATGACGATGAAAATCCTACGGATTGGAAATTGCTAGCAATTTCACGATTTAGATCAATACATATATAATAAAATGTTCAAACGGTCACCTGATCCAGCGTTTGATATGGACGCCCCAGTTCGCAAGGATGATTCTGTACGCGATTATCAATGCTATGCCTACCATGCAATAGACTCAAATAGTCGATCAAGAATTGAACTTCAAGTTCATGATACCAGTAAATACTTTTTGCCTTGTGAAGCGTTTATCAAAGTAGAAGGAGAACTTGTAACAGCTGCTGATACTACTGCTGTACCAGCACCGTATCCAGTTGGTACTCAAGTTGGGTTTGTCAATAATGGGATCATGGCGTTATTCGAGAGTACAAAATATCTCATCGATGGAAAAGAGATTGAGTCGATAGATCGCAATGTTGATGTGGCTACAACAATAATCGGGTAAGCGAGATATTCTGATGATTATACAAGATCATCAGGACCTTCTATGATGTTTGCAAAGGATAATAAAAATACTGCTGGAAAAAATCAATTTGTTGTAAGACGACCACAGAATAATGCTGGTAATGCTAATGCTGATGTCGAGAATATTATTATAAATGCTGATCCTAATTTCAATCTAGGAGCTGCAACACGCATGTCAATGTTGGAAGGGACACGTAGATCATTTTTATGCGCGATTCCACTACATCATATATTTGGATTCTGTAGAAATGTTCGAAAAGTTATCTATGGAGCAAAGCATACAGTAGCACTTGTGCGAAAGGGTGATGATAATGACGCAATTTGGAGGATTTCAGCAGATGCTGCACATCCAGATGCTGATCCCGGTAAAGTCAATTTAACAAAACTATCACTGTGGATGCCAGTGTTGACTCCATCAATCACCGCAGAAGAACGATTACTATCATTTATGGATCAAGGAGGAAAATCATTACTAAGTTGGCTAACGGTAAGTACAGATGTTAAACAATCAAATATTAATGGGTTTTTTACGTGGAACTTGGCATCAAAACAAGTGTTGCTGCGCCACGTCATATATTTATTGCGTTACAGGATAACACACGAGTTGGCAATCAACTCTCCAGCCATATGATATTTGATCAATTAGGTGTTAGAGACGTCTCGCTGAGAATAAACGGCCAGCAGGAACCATCCGAAGATGTAAACTTGATTACGGTCAAAATCATATTGCTCGCGTGTATCATCAGTTGTTGTCATATATGGCACGCGATCAAAATGTCGATACTGGTCTGCAAATATCACAAGTTGATTTTAAGAATTTATATCCGATCTATTATTTTTTGTTGGAACATCTTGATTTAACAAGACAATCCGTCGTTGATATACATTTTAGAGCTAATGTGCTTCGTGGTGCTATTGCTAATTATATAGCGATTGCCGTCATTCTCAGCGATAAATCAATGCTACTCGAAGGTGTTGGTGGAAGAATGAGAGTAATTGATGCACCAGTGGGAAATCTATGATTGAAAATCCTTTGGGATTTTTCCATTAAATTGCTTCGCGATTTAGAATTAATCTGTTATTGTATAATGTCATATAGTGTTATTAGTGTTGCGTTAACTCCCGGTCAATTCAAGAAATTGCAATCGGAATCGGCTAAGCGATGTGGAACCACAATAACGCTGAAATCTGCACAGATGACTGGCGGAGCGAATAAATTGTCGTTAACAACTCGTCAAGTAAAACACTTCAATGATGCTTTCAAGGATAAAAAAGGCGTTCAGATCACTCTCTCTTGCGGCTGCTATCAAAAACATGATAAAAACCGGCGGTATATTCCCGTTGTTAGGTGCGATTCCGGCTTTGATTGCAGCAGCGGCCCCAGCGGTGGCTAAAGCGGCAGCGCTAGGAGCCGTTGGTACCGCGGCAGGGATGGCACTACAGAAAGCAACTGGGAAGGGATATAAAAAAAGGGAAAGTGTCTAAGACTACCAGGAATCCCGTATTCATGGTACAGCGGGAAATCCGTTCACGGATCAGGCCTGAGAATCCCAGGAACAGTTTACTAACTCAGAAATCTTCGATTTCCAAACCTTCGATTGTAGAGTCTTTGACTGAGGAACCTATGGTTGTGGAATCTTTGATTCCTATGTCCAATTTTGATTTACTCGATGCTGCTAAAAAAAACTCGCGATTAAAAACTTCAGAGGTGTCTTTATGAAAGATCAGTTACCGGCACAACCGAACAGCGTTGAAACCGGTATTATTAATCTCGATAACAGCACCGGACCTGGAACTCACTGGGTTGCATACGCGATTGATCCACGTGGGATTGTTTATTTCGATTCATATGGATTAGCTCCACCGAAGGAATTTATGCGTTATATAAACCGCTTAAACACCTTTCCAAAAATCAAAGATTTTCTAAAAACGAAGACTTGGTATTCTACGCTACCAACACAACAAATGAATGATCCACCAATATGCGGCAGCGAAGTATTAAATGTCCTTGACGCTATTTCAACATCTGGAAAACCACCACATGTTTTCGGAAATGAATACATTAGTAATCACTGGAAATCGAATAGATTTTAGAGAGAGATGTATAAAATAACATGATTGATATTTGGGGGAGATCTTTATCAACGCTGAAGAAACCCGGTGCCGATGGCACTGCAACCGGTGATATAAAGAGAATAATCGAAGATGAAATAGCTGAGACGTTGAACTTAACAAGTGTTGACCCCGGGGAAATAGTTGTATTTCAAGATCGTCCGGGTAAATTGAAAACTAGTAATGTGTCGTTGGATGATATTTTAGTTAAACAACGAAACGCAATCGAGAACACCGTTGCGCTATTTTCCGATCAGGGTAAACTCAAACCGGGTGTACTCGTTTCGACGATTACAGATAGATTAAAAACTCTCAACGATGAGTTGAAAAATTCTATGTTGGAACTAGCAACACTTCAATCTAGAATTGAAGATAACGGGAAACAGTTTTCAGTTTTTCGTAAAAATATCATCGAGAAATTTATTGGAACCACGTTGGATAAAATTGAAATAAAACTCCCTGATATTAAAAAATCCATCGATGAAACGAAAAACTTCATAGAATCAATCAAAGATGACTTTCCGAGGATGATAACAATCATTGAAAAAACAAAAATTCCTCATGAGAAAACCAACAACGTAGTATACACGATCCAAGACGGATCATTTGCGTGGACTCCTACAGACAATATACTAAGTATCACTGCAACCGTCAAAGGCATTTATCGATTAACACTAGTAACACCGAATCAGTTTAATATATCATCGTCGAGTTCATCTGTGGTCAATAATACAATATCAACGATCATCGACAAGGATACAACTGAAACGTTCACGATAACATCCACTGATAAGAATTTGGTTAGGGTTTCAACAACGTGGTATGTGGAATTCGTAGCGGATTTAAGTAAATAACGGTTTCAATTGAAATCGTAAATGATTTGGAAATAAAATGTCATCAACGGTACCTTCGGTATCTCAATATCGCTATGATCAGCCCAGTGAGTTTCAGACTAAACTCAAAGCGTTCACTGAAGAGTATGCAATGAAAATAAAAAAAATACCGACGAAGAATCACCGCAGTTGATGTTACCGTGTACTCGGTGAGTGGTGTAATCACCGGAGCTGGTATAATACTATCATCGGTGACAATGATTGCCCCGATAGCTGTTCCAATTTGTATATCCGCGGCGACAACAATCGCGGGAATAATTTCGATAATAACAAAAAAATATCATCATGCAGCCAGAGTAAACTGCAAGACTACATAATTAAATTTCATGTTGTATCAACCGCGTACTCGCAATTATCCTCGTTGATATCGTCGTCGCTCAATGATACATTTATATCAGATAGTGAGTTCTCAGCGATGCTAAATATTTATGATTCCGCGATGTCAAAATTAGAAATACAACATGAGTATAATAACAATGACAACACCGCAGGAATTACTTCAACGAATAGTGGAGAACACAAACCCGAAAACCAGCATGATCTCAATAACATCAACGATATCAGATAGTGAGTTCTCAGTGATGGTAAGTATTTATGATTCCGCGATATCAAAATTAGAAATACAACATGAATATAATAACAATGACAACACCTCAAGAACTACTTCAACGATTAGTAGAGAACACAAACCCAGTACAAACCAGCATGATCTCAATAACTTCAACGAATCCTGAATTCAGTGTGAATTTCCCTATTCCGATTCCCGTGAAAGAGATCGCGTTAGCAAAACTACGAGTGTATCACAGTTGGCCTAATATTAGGTTGGTAGCATTTGGCGGTCAACAACCGAATAACAGCTTAGTATTTGCGAATAAGAATCGCGAAGACGGGACTCCAGACTGGAACGTTGTTTCAATACTAATCGGATCATACCAAATCGAACAAATCAATGCTGAATTTCAGCGTAGAATAAAATCAATTACTGGAACAGAATCAAAAATCGCTATAACGGCTCATGAACCAACACTATCATCCGCGATTGAGATAAACTCGCCAAATTATATCGTAGATATCTATCAAAGTTCTATAAGGTTCTATAAGAACAATATTAGGATGGCCTGAAAGTCCACCTCGGGGAGAAACCGTTAACATACCACATGAACCACAAAAATCTGATTATATCACCGACAGGATAAAATCTGATAATCCAGTAAAAAGCTATAGCGGTTACAATAAATTGAATTTTTTTCTTGAATTGATAGAAACTCCCGCTAATAGAAGATTCTACTTTTTTCTACGGGATAAAACCACTGAAAATTTCACAGCGTTCAATAACGATATTTCACTGTTGTTAATATCTCTTAAATTTGGTACTCTCACCCGAGATGAATTTATCAGCGTCGTAGAAATATGTAACAAAATCATCGATGACATGGAAATATTTCATTTGCAAATCATTCAAGAGGTATTAGGTGACACTAATCCTAAAACGAGAACAGAGTTTGCGACGATGTATAATATACGCGTAGAAGATATCCCATCATTCAAACTACACGGATATAATATCTTAGAACTACAAAAATCTCTCAATGATGCCATCGATGAAGGTTTCAAAAAAATCCATGACGCATGGAGAAAATTAACAGAACCACAAACAACCATCCTCAAACATAATAATGACCCAGACGGAGGCGGCAGGCATATCGCTCCGTTCAACGTGAATATAACCTCAGTGATAGCATTAAATTTAGTATGTGATGTTATCGAGGGAAGTTATCAAATAAATCTCGAGCGATCAAATCAAGCTTAGCAGGGATATATTCTATATTCATTTGCACCAACAGCTCCACCCGGATTTCTAATTATTGAGTCTCCGGTTAATCCAGTCTATATGCGATGTCATAATAATTCGCTAACGAGAATCAACTTCAAACTCACTGATCAGTCTAATAATCTGATTGATCTACAAGGTGAGGTTCTACAAATTAGTCTGTTTGTAAAATCCTAAATGATTTTCATTGTCAACACCATAGTAACAGATGCGGCAACAATAGCGTCTTCGAGGAATTTACCGAATCGACGCTTTTTTTTACGCTTTAAAGAAGGCTCCATTCGCAAAAGGAGACTTAAAACCCAAGAGGTTTGAGAAACCTCTAATTTGACAAATAGGGCTTTAAAATCGTTAAGGCTCCATTTGGCAAAAGGAGACTTAAAATGTTTTGCTTAAAATCTACCCCAATTAGAGACGTCCGATTCGCCCCCTCTGGTTCTTTTTCGTAGAGAGGTTTCGAGAAAGACTTAATTTGACAAATAGGGCTTTAAAATCGTTAAGGATCCATTTGGCAAAAGGAGACTTAAAATGTTTTGCTTAAAATCTACCCCAATTAGAGAAGTCCGATTCGCCACCTCTGCTTCATACATACATACATACATACATACATACATACATACATACATACATACATACATACATACATACATACATACATACATACATACATACATACATACATACATATCGTGACAGGCAGGGACCACACAAGTCACAGTATTTTCAAGCTTAAATCAAAATAAATATAAACCAAACTATAAATTTAGTTTTCGTATTAATTTATATACAATGTTCATGCTTTTCAGGCTGGTGCGATCTATCTTAAAAGTTAAAGTAAGTGGGTGTCACAATTTTGAAATAACCCATTGATGCTGTGAATAAATTAAATCTTTAGTTTCTTCACCTGCCCAGTACAAGGTCTACTATAATCGATCACATGTCCTCTTTTGTATTTTTGGAAACATAGCTAATAATGGTGCTGTCATGCTAGACAGTAGTGTATACCAGTTGGCACATACAAACATCTTCCGAATATGTGTAGTTATGTATATCTCTATTGTATTCATGTAATGTGTCATATCTCTATTGTATTCATGAATGTGTCAGTTATTATGAGTTGTGGGTTCAATTTGTGCCTACTCCACATTTGTGATGATTGTAAATAGTAAGTAAAGATGTGTACTAAATTTGGGTATAAGAACATAGTTACATTTAAAGTAGGCTTTCCGTTGGATATCTATTTCTATGTAGGTTATATTGAAATTTGTGTAAAGAGCGGACTTATCAGACAAATGATTCATTCCTTTTTCATATCAGTCTTTGAACATTTATAATCCGAATTTGCAGTTTCGTTCAGATATAATTCCAGAAGAATAAGGGGCCCCGAGTGGCCGAGTGGTCTAAAGCGCTGTTCGTTACGGACCACTGCCATCTCACCTCTGTCTGCGAGTGTCCGAGTCTAAGATTCTGCTAATGTAGTTATGTGAGAAAGCTTGACAGTAGCTTCTCGTCTGTCGGTGGTTCTTTCCGGGGTTCTTCCTCTACCAATAATACTGGCTGCCATGTATAGCCTATATTGTGCTGAAAAATGGCGTTAAACCCTGAAAAAAAACCACAGAAGAATCAATTAAATCATTCAACGGAATTAATAAGTGCTCGTTGACTGGATTAACACATTAATTTGGGATTTTGCGAATGTACTCAAATACTTTCTGGATTTTATCAATTTGGTACTTCTAAACATTAAATGCTACTGTACATCAGGACATTCAAGACTATTGGAATTAAATCAGAACATTCTTTTCTTATGGATTGTGATACAGTAGTAAGGGTCATTTTAAATTTAATGCAAACTACTGTATACGTCTTTTGAATTCAGACATGCAAACGTAAAATTTCCACAATACTTTGGACAAGCCATTTTCATTAACCAGTGAAACTTATCAATTGTCGCATTCTGATATACCCGAAAACTCTAGTTTCGTCATCTGACATCAGTCGTCACGTGATAATTTGTTATAGTAGTCTCGCACCTTACTGTTTGTTTGTACGTCACTCATACTGATTTTTAAAACAACAGGCATCACGGATATACAAATGTACAAAACTGGGTCATTCATCAGTTTAGAATTTCTAACCCAATTGTTGACAGTGGGCACCAAAACTATCAACTTCTTAGCGTTTCGAATCAAATGTCATTTTTTTACGCAGCACGGTCGCCGTACATGCATGGGCGAGCTCATATTTTCGATTAACAGATGTGATGTTGTTCACCGTCTATGATAAGCTCAATAATTTCGTACATTTTGTAGTTACATCTCTTTGACTGAACACTTGCATACAAGATTTCCTCACTTTTATTTCTTCAATTTTGTTTTAGAAATATTAAAATTACACTTTGCATATATTGGACCTATCGAATGGCTATTGCGGTCAGAAGACCATCCGCCACGTGATTAAAATTCCGTGCAAATTACGATGTTCGCCGAAGTCTCCATGAAATGGTCCATTAGCAACCTCCTGGCAACAACAAGGTTACACATTATAAATCACTGAATGAAGTTATTAAGTATTGTTTAGTATCATATATGTTTTTCGTCTTTAAAATCTATATGGGGTACAAACACGCAGAGGGAGTGTGCGAACACCAGAGGTTTCTGGATATCTGAAGATACACACTTTGTTTATAGCGTTTAGTGATAGCTCTTTTTGTGGTTTTCCATACCTATTCCATGGAAACAGTGCCATACATAGATTTTGGGCAGTTGTTTAGAGCATACTATATGATGTCCGTTAGGGATAAAGAATCTCAATGTATATAATCCAGCACCAGTTTGATTAATTTGGAATTATCTTCCATTTTCTTTAATCCACGGATATTTCTTATCTTTTCAACAGTCAGCAGGACAACCCTACACTATATATTAGTAAGATTGCGAAACATTTGTATTTTGTTCCATGCTTACTATAGTAAGCAATCTAGTTTAATAATTTTGACTAATGTCACTACTTCAGACTCCTCACAAAAGGGGAGTTACAAACATTAATACGACTGTAGCATAAATCGACGGGAAAAAACAAAATTATATTATTTGTACACAGGTGACCTCCTGTGGAATCTCGAGTGTCGAAACAAAACTCTCGCAACTGCGGCAGCTACGGCGAGCGGTATAAGGGATGGAGGTGGACTGTCTAATTGGGGCCCCAACATTTCTATCAAACAACTTGTTTTATAATTTGGAGGTGGCCCCAGAATTAATATTTTTTCATGGAGAGAGTTGCACTGGGGGAGGACAATTTCTCGATACGCACAGGTGACGGTTGTACGCAGGTACACCTTTTTAACCTTCAGATGAGACTTATGATGATTAATAATAATAATAATAATACTAATAATAATATTATTATTATTATTATTATTATTATTATTATTAGTAGTAGTAGTAGTAGTAGTAGTAGTAGTAGTATAGCTCGGTTGGCCTAGTGGTAAGAACGTCTCCCTTTGAGGCGCGTGGTCGCTGATTTGAACCCCGGCCGAGTCAAACCAAAGACATAAAAATGGAACTAGTAGTTGCCACTCTTGGCGCTCAGCATTAAGAGGTTAGTGTTAGGACTGGTCGGCCTAGTGTCAGGATAATGAAGACAAACTCTGTTTCACAGGCTTAAATAATAAAGCCAGGAACTGAAAATGGTATTCAGCCTTGGAAACGACAACTGGCTTAACAAGTGGATTAGCTGTTCTAGATCAAAACGGTATGCTTGTGTGAAAACCTTATACAAGCATTAAATGAAAAGAGGCTCATGGGACATCTGTTTCATTTTTCGGATGGTGGGTGAGGGTATCTGTAACTAGGATATTTTTTAATTAAAGAAAGTAATGAATTTATTAGCTTCCATTTTGTATCAGTATAAACAAAAACTTTCTTCCACGTAATGTGATCATCTGAAAATGTTTTGATCAAAATCTACACCCCTGCTTAGAACCTTAATCTAAGTCAAATGGTCGGTTCCCAAACGTGACTAATGTTTCTTACACATCAACCAACATGTCAAACTCTACGACGATTCGAACCCTGGTGAGCGGGTATATGCCAACCCCAGCCAACACATACGCACCTTCCCTGCACGCACCAGCCCATATCCCATAATGAATATAGACACATCACCAAACATAATGCAACTAAGTCGGTGTTATATGCATATATGCAATCGTGCGTAGCAAACACATTCGGATGACGACCTAGGAATTATATATATATATATATATATATATATATATATATATATATATATATATATATATATATATATATATATGTGTGTGTGTGTGTGTGTGTGTGTGTGTGTGTGTGTTCGTGTTCGTGTGTGTGTGTGTGTGTGTGTGTGTGTGTGTGTAAAATTGGTATGTCATCAGCCCACGCACTTTTCTGTATCTCCAGGACAGGAAGATCATGTAAATTTTATAAATCAAGAAAAGAACAAAGCTCGAAATTTTAATTACTTGCCTGAACGGATGTGGATATTTGCGAAAAAGAACCAAAAAAAAAATATGCAACGGAGTAATACTCTATAAACACTTTTATTTTATTTCAATGCACCTTTCGCGAACATTCGCGACCCGGAAACTGGTTTGTACAAAGGAGTCGAACTTTTAACTCAAGCATGTAGGTCGGAAGTGGTTAATTCGAGCTAGTTTATTCTAAGTATGAGTAGTATGTAGGTCGGAAGTGGTTAAGTCGAACTAGTTTATTCTAAGTATGAGTAGTTTTCTTCTAAATTAATAATGTGACTACTGGGACTTATTAAAGAAGTTAAAAATCAAAGTCGAAACATTTTTGCAATAAAATAAGTTTACAATAGAATTTGAATAGAAAGCTGGAAGATGAGATCAAGGCTTTGGGAAAGCTTATTAATGACTGGCAAATGTTTCTTGAGTAGATTTGAAGAATGTTTCTTGCTATCTATGCATGGAAAATAATACCGTTCGATTCTTTTAGATGTTCAGTATGTGCGTATGCAGACGGTTGTTATAACAGGCTTCATGAATTTCCTGTTTCTGTGTACGTCATTGAAATTGTGGTCAGGGAAAGAGAACGATTATATCACTGGGATTTTTTTCTATTCTTTTTAAATTATAACGTATATTTTTCTTCAGTTTGCATCTATAGTCTGGCTTTGAGTGTTCAACATTTTTTGTTATTTCGTGTTAGTACGCATCTTATGTCTCCTGTAGGTTTGATTTCTCAGCTGTAGTTTGATTTAAGAGTGATATTAACTTTGCCATTCCATTTTTTGGGTCAAAAGAATACTAGAACTGGTTTGTGTGGAACCATCGTATTATGCGGTTCACGTGATACAACGGTTGTCCATTGTGCTGGAATATTTAAAACCTATCGTAGTGCTAAATGGACGGAACGCAAGGAGGAAGAATACTAGTTCCTCATTTTTACCTTTATATTTTACAAAGTGAGCAGAAAGGCTTGTTAGTTTTTGATCTCAGTGTGGCTTTCGCTATTAGACGTTTGCTATAGCCGACTTTTTTGAGATCTTGAGACAGTTCTGATTACAAGAACGGAAATACAAAATGCAATCAGATTTTAAAAATGAAAAAGTGAGTAAAATATGAGCAACTGAAACAGTTAAAGCTAAAAAAAGGCAGAAATAAGTTACTCTTAATTAAATGTATAATAATGTCATTGAACGTTTAATTAAATGTTTAAAATCTTCAATTAAGTTTTTATGCAAATTTCAACAATTGACTTTGACATTTTAACAAACATTATTATAAAGGGGATAATTTTAGGATAATATGGTGTGTATTCATTGTAACACTGCCATTGTAACGAAAAATAAAATTTGCCAATGTATTGAAAGGGGTACCTACAATGTTATTAAGTTGGTACACCTAACATTCTCTTACATTATAATCGAATACATTCATAAAATCAAACCTTTCACCAAATAACCCTTTAGCAGAACTAATTAGATGTGCAGTTAACCTGTTAAATGTAAATAATATATCAATAGTACACATCATGTTCTGATTCCAACATGAGACTCATTATAAATGGTATCTACGCATTATTTAATTTATTATTGAAAACAATGGCAAAAAACCATACAAGTAATTATACAATACTTTTATACAATGGTATGATAGAACATTCTGGTCATAACTGGAAAAACATATAACTAAAATTAACATTAAAGGCAGTGACAAAACCAACAACCCTGTTGAACAATACATTATAAACTCGTACATATGTTCTTTTCTCCCATGGTTTAATTGCAAATCAGTCAGGTACTGACTTGACTCCCATGGTTTAATTGCAAATCAGTCAGGTACTGATTTGACTCCCATGATACTAAATAAAATGAACATTATTATACTTCTGTATCTCGCGTAAAACAACTTTATTTTAACTTTATAAAAATTATATAACCCAAATTATGATAAACACATTATAAGACATCGTTAATTTATTGTATTACAACAATAAGTCCTTCATTTGTTTCTGGAGAGTGCCACTAGTGTATGTATTCATTGTCTTTTAAATGTTTCCAAAAGGTAAATTTCTTTTTATATCGAGACCCCATTAAATGATTCCCGGTCATCACGCTTGTTTATGTTCATATGCCTTCTTAAAAAGATTAAAGAATACAAGTGATTACGATACGATAATGACATCATAGTGTATTTGCTGCTCGGATACTATGACACTTAACTGTTCATAATGAAGTGTTGCCGAAAGTACTAAAAACAGAGAAGGCACTTCAGTTTAAAACTGGATATCCGTGGATTTTGTGTTATATTTATTCAATTCACTTGTCACTAAAACTGGATATCCGTGGATTTTGTGTTATATTTATTCAGTTCACTTGTCACTAAAACTGGATATCGGTGGATTTTGTGTTATATTTATTCAGTTCACTTGTCACTAAAAGCGGTTGTACAGCTACCGAACCAAGCCAAACAGAACAAGAGTTTATTTGAAAAAAGACGTAGTCAGTCCTAACACGTAATGCATATTAGCCAAGTCTAATCATAGTTATAAACTGCGTTCATGTTGAAATATGCAGTTCTTGATTCCAGGGTTTCTATAGGTCCGCGAGTGATGCAATATGGAGTGGTGTATGCAGGCACGACAAGTGTGCCCTTTTCCCGGGGACCAGGGTTAAAATTTCTGTAGAGTACGAATTAAAGATTCTTTCACCAGTATGATAGTATTATTTGTACTAAATATTAATTCTCCCAACTAGTATCAAACATTCTCATATAGAATCCAAGGATAGCACTTTTCGTTCTGTCTGGTGTATATTATTACTATATATACATAGAATATATGTATATTATATAATTTTTTATAGAAAGATATCCATTTAATTCACAGGAGCAAAAATTGCAAATATCCTGTTGTTGAATTATTTGTGGTAAATTTAAGCAGCAAAATGCCATTCCTTACTAACATTATTTGGCCAGGTTTTCATGCAGATTTTATGAAAGAGCCCAAATCTGCTAATTCTGCACCGCTGATATTTACGCCGTGGGTAATTGTGCTACTGGTATTTCTTATTGGCAATTATTTTTATTAACTAAACATTTCTTTAATTGTCTTTCCCTAGTGTAATTTGTCGACGCAATGATTACAAATATTTTCATGCATCTTACCTAACGTTGCTTTGGCATGAAGTGTTACCAATGGCAGTCCTTCCTTCTGCCCGGTGTCATTTTGCATTTAGATTCCAGGCTTGGGCATTGGTGTTTCAAATACTTTTGAAATTGTCTTTTCAGGAAGTGTCTGGGTATATTCTACATGGGGTTTGGTGAAGATGGAAGGATACGTTTTATGTGCGGCCAATGTCACAAATTTCAAGTCCTGTAATGAATTAGTTCTGACGTTCGCCTTTGCTACGGTTACCATAGACTGGACATTCATTGGGTTCTTCATCGTGTATGCCTTTTGTTCACTATCCGAATAAGCTGCATTCCAGTTAGTAATGCTTAAATGTTTTAAAAACTGAAGGAAAAATGTTCGTTTTGCTTACCGGTAACAAATGCTGGCATTGACGAATATGATTGGTCTAAAGCTTGTGTCAATCATTGTCTTTCAACGAAAGTGGATCAAGAACAGAAGGCAAATGAGAAGAAACTACAACATTGCTTATTACATTCATTTTTTTAATGTAGCTTTGACATAAATGGCATTCCTTTTAATATGGAATTGTTATCTGTCGAATGCAGTTCTCTTTGAAATGCTATATCGTGGTTCTTTTTATGCTTTCTATTGAAGCAATGCAATCTGCCAAATAATACCCCATATTTCTTGATGTGTCGCACAACATAAAAAAATTATTTAATACTTTAATATTTTTGTAATCATCAAGAAGATAACTAAACTATGATTATACAACGATAAAGTTATTCACAGTTCGGGGTCAAACGAATAGATCATATCATTTGTATAAGAACCTTTCTCTACTTATAAAAGTGTACGCTTATATTATCAAACTTTTTCGAATAATTTTCAAGCGTGTGGTACCATTTACTTTTTAGGTCAACCGTTTATATTAAAGGGAATTTATAATGAAGATCCGATTATGTCCTTTGTATCTAATATGCCTTTATTATTAGAATGGAATGTATGTTTTCAGTACTGATATGAAAAAAATAAAGTTTATTGATTTTTGTAAATGATTATACACATGTCAGATGTAGTTCCCGAATGTCACAGAGGAATAATTTCGTAACCTTAGCTACACAAATATACAAATATTTAGAAAGGTCCACACGTTTTCTTTACGAAGATAAAAAAAATTACAAAACATTAAACAAAATTTTTTTTTCTTTTATCAGTAGTGTTGTAGTACACTCGGTACCGTGAATAGTGTTGGGACAGGTAACAACTCAGTACACTTTTTTATATATCTTGTGTTAATTGTGTATTCAAACGTGCATTATGGGTCTTTGACAAGGTGAAAGTCTAGACGATTAAAACGTTTATGGATTATCGTCTAACTGGTGCTTGTAATAAACTCTCAATTGGTCTATTGTTATGTAATTAACATCCAATTGCTCCTTTGTTTTGAAATCAATTACCTTCTTTTGGCCATTGTTTTGTAACCAGCTTTATATATAGTCAGCAATTTTGTAATCAACTCACTATTGACCGTTATTTTAACAAGCACACTATTTGTTCGTTGCTTAGTAACCAACTGATATTTTCCATTGCTTTGTGATTGACTGCCTAAGTGTCCTTGGTTTAGTAATTCATTTACTATTTTGTCTGTTGCTTTGCAATCATATCACTATTTGTCTATTGTTTTATTATCTTCTTCCTATTGGTCAGTTAATTGTAATCAACTCATATTTGACATTTGTTTGTCTGTTTTTTATATTCAAGTTCCATTTTTTTCATGATTGTTATATTAAAAAAATTAATAGAAACGTTAGTATGATGTGTGTAAAGCTCTCCCCATAACCAGGTATTAATATATTATTAATCGAGTTTGCTCTAAAACTTGCGTAGTTTAGAAATAATGTTGGATTTTTTACACAAGATAACACTGAAGAAATATCAAATATAGTCCGGTCTGGACATTTAAAATTTTTAACAATCACGATATTTATGTAAAAAAGTACTTTTAAATAAGTCCGTATATGAAAGGTTGTTGTAATCAATCAAGCATAGGATTCATTTGTTTCACTAAAATAGTATTACGATAAGAAAAATAAAGAGCAAATATCGAAACTGTTTAACATTTGATTTCTCTCTCTCTCTCTCTCTCTCTCTCTTATTAACTCAGTCGAGAATCTTTGTATTGTTCTCATTAAACTAACACGTAATCGTCGTGCTTTTTCCCTATAACCTTTTCAGCACAATTATCTGAACGTTTACAGGTGCTGTTACCATTTCGCTCTATCTAATGAAGGTAATTTTAATTAGGTTTCAATTTTCATTTTGAAACTCATCTGAATGTCGCACATTGTAAACACAGCTATTTATTACACACACACACACACACACACACACACACACACACACATATATATATACAAACATATATATATATATATATATATATATATATATATATATATATATATATATATATATATATATACGACTATTTCGTGATTTACATTTATTATAATTATTGTCTGGAGGTTTAAATTGCTATTGGATGAATGGATCATGTAAAGGTATTGAATAATTATACGAAAGTTATGCATGGGAAAGTAATTATGAAACCTGTTTGTACGTTTTTCAAACTATGCAATGTATTAATCTATTAAGTGCATATCACAATCCATACCTTCTAATTATGTTTACATACATACATGTACATACATACATACACGTACATACATGTACATACATATACATACATTCATATACATACATTTACATACATATACATACATACATGTACATTTTTTTTCTTCTTCAAACTATGCAATGTATTAATCTATTAAGTGCATATCACAATCCATACCTTCTAATTATGTTTACCCGAGTTTCCAATCAAAACGTTTTCTGTGTCTGTTCATTGAATCATTATTTATAAGTCGTGATGTGCGTTTATAATATGCATATCTCTGTCCTTTTAAGTGGTTGTTCAATTGCTCATTTACCTGGAATCCTAAACTGAGTTGCCAGAAAGGAATGTGGTACACCTCTAATAAATCTTCAAACTCTAATATCCACTAATTAATTGTCACTTTTCTTAATCAAGAAAAATCATAAACATTCTTTCTCTTGAGATTGTCCGCTTGGCTGGCGTACTTAGTTTTGCTGTTGACTTAGATCCGGTAATCATGTAATAGAAAACCAGATTACGTTTCCACTGAATTGATTACTTACAGTTAGGTATTATGGATTTGCCGACTACATGCAAGAATTACTTACTTCCGAAACTGAAGAGTTTAACAACGTGCAAAACGTACGCACCTCCTAAACTGATGATTGGACAGTTGAAATGCTTTTATGAGCATGGTGAATTTTGGCTTTTGCTAAATCACGTCTACACACTTTAATGAAGCATTTTACTTAACTTACATTAAAATCAAGACATATATTAGATCAACCTATGCTAGTTATCAGAAAATATCAACAAAATAATAATACCTGATTGTTTGGAATTGTTTACTTCGACTTTTGGTACGCGATGATGGCCATAGCAAGGATACATATCCAAACATGATAATAAATTGCCATAGAGTAAAGGGTCTTAAGCAGCAGAGAGGCTGAACAGACTAAATCGAAACGTCACCCTTTTGTATTAAGAAATCGAATAATGGTGACTAACAAAGAAGTCAGTTTAATGACTACACAAAGATTGACCCAAACAAATGTTGTAGTCGACCCTCTCTGCTGCTCTCTCCATGTGTTAAATTGTCAATCTGAGGATATAAAAAAATGATGAATATAAATCAAACGAAATGAATAATTCAGACAAACGATTAATCTGAGACTTTTTTGAACTTTGAATAATATTCTTCCTCGGTAGGAGGGGTTTCTTTTCTATGTATCAAAACCCCTTCTTCGATCCTACGACGGTAATACGCCATCAAAGTTCTGTATTTATCTCCACCACATTCATTACATATCCGATATTGTCCTCGAACGCCAACATTGCATCCAACACAATGTCGAAGACCAGCATTTTTGATAGGATATATTTAAGTTTCTTGCAGTATTCTCCACAACATATTTTATTACATTTATCTGTGCTTCCTTGACGCAGCCATGTACAATTTTTCATATATTGAATATTATCTATTTAATTTAATTGGCGCAAATATGGTGTGATCTTTGCAACGATGTTAAATTTGTGCACATGTGAAAATTTGCTTAAAAAGTGAATATTTATAAGTGTAATAAAGGCAACCTAAATTGGTTGACATCTTACGTAATTGATGGACTGCGAAGTGTCGTTTGATGAATACATCATTCTGATTGCAAGAATTTTGGTTTGTTTCGGTGTACCTCAAGGTAATACCACCCGACCATCATCATTTATCATGTTTATAAATAAGAGAGAACATTCTATTTCTTCCACTGACTTCTATGCAGATGAAACAACACCATCTTATTCCCTTAGAACCAAAACCTAAGCTTTATAAAAAACTACGATGCGGTCGATTGAGACTTGAACTTGTGCTATGAAAATAACATTATTCTGATTTCGTACAAACCTTACTTTTAACAACAAAACAAAACAGCACACCTTTTTAGTCACAAATTCACGTTATATTTGATAATGTAAACATTAAGGTGGCACAACAATTAATATATTTGTTGATAACAATATCATATATTGTAAAAATGTGTTAGCTCTTATCTCTGGCTGCTTATAAAGATCAAAATGCTCCTTCTGTTTAGGTAAAGTGTCATTTTGTAATGTATATTCAGCGACATCTCCACTACTGGTTATGCAATGATTCGGAAATACTTATGCTTCGATTATTAAAAAGCTCAGAATAATATAAACACTTATCTGATTTCAACAGAGGACTTGTCATTAACATTTAATCAACATGATAATATCAGAATGCAATGAATCACACCAAGAGTTTAACAAAGCGTTAAATAATATATGGTATAAAGAACAAACGTACAGACTGATTGATTCCTAATAATTCCAACGCATTCGGAATCCACTAACTTGATCATAGTTGGAATATCACAGAACGTTCGTCTAATGCGTGTACATACGAACACAAGCAATTTGTATTCAAATTTTGTGTGTGGAATTTTAGTGACCATCTTTGTATAAACTGGCAAAAGATGCACCCTTGACACGTGGGATAAGTGCAATATCCTGGAACCGCGAAATTCGACTTGAGTGCAGGACTTAAACAGATACACATTCAGTAATATGTTTTACTAATCATCTACTGGAACTGATCTGCAATGAAGACATGCCACCCGTCATGATTTCGTCTTGCAATAAAGGTAAGACATTAGATCAGCCAAAATGCTGCATTCTTTTTCATGACTAGTATTTATTGCCTTCACATTTGTATATACAAATACTCTATGTGCTTTCTTATTCGAGTCATTCGTCTAGTTTCGTATCTATAAAATTCATTCATTAATTCATTCATTCATTCATTCATTCATTCATTCATTCATTCATTCATTCATTCATTCATCTTCTTCTTCTTCTTCTTCTTCTTCTTCTTCTTCTTATTATTATTATTATTATTATTATTATTATTATTATTAAATATGTAATATGTGGCTTGCATGAACAAATAATAAAGAGTTATAAATACTTAAGCCTTTGAAATATTCGCTTGCCATGGAATGGGGGAGGAGATCGAAACAAACCATTGTGCAAGAAAGATTACTCAATTTACGCAATCAATAGGTCTAGTGGAGTTATCTCTCTTACACATTTGTACTTGTTATGTCCAGTAATTTAAGGCTCAATTCACATTCAATATATTTATGATACCTTATTATAGAGTCACATTAATTCCAGTCCCCCCCACCACTTTAAGATTAATTGACTTCAGAGCAAATTTGACGAGGACGATGATAACAAAGAAGATAAAAAGTACATGATGCTGAAGCGTCACTGTACCATATTACAAGAGGAAAGCCCTATTTCAGTCGTAATTTTACAGAATGCGAAAGTGGTTATATCGTCTGCTTCGGATGCGGGAGGTCGCGGGTTAGAATCCTGACCAAATCATACCAAAGATTTTAAAAAATGGGACTAGTAGCTGCGTCGCTTGGCGCTCAGCGTTAAGAGGTTAGTGTTAGGACTGGTGTCAGGATGATTTGGTAGGATGGGAAACGGTACTAAATGTCTGCTGCATGATGTACCAGTGTTAGACATCACTATAAACTGTCACAATGCAGACATTGTATGACTAAAATGTTTGAAAGCTACATTAAAAATCCAAATCTCTCTCTCTCTCTCTCTCTCTCTCTCTCTCTCTCTCTCTCTCTCTCTCTCTCTCTCTCACACACACACACACACACACACACACACACACATTTAATTTTAATCTTACTACATGCTTTATATCCAAAGGGCACACACGTATATATTCGTTAGTGTGAATGCTGTATAATCAAGGTCGAACAGAGAGAGAGAGAGAGAGAGAGAGAGAGAGAGAGAGAGAGTTGATAAAACCTTATGCAGTGAATCATTAAATTGAGTGATGCTAGATTTACCCTATATTTGTGCGATGTGTAAACTCGATAACTATTTCATACCTCTGATATCTTCACTTCATTCAAGAGCGCATAATATGAGATCCCCTCTATATTTTTTATTGCGTTCATTTCAGTTTCTTAAATAGCGATCGAAAACACAAGTTCAGACTAATTTCAGAATAAATACTCTGTTGTACTGTTGCAAAGACGGGCCAAAACCATATGTTGTGTCTATCCTCTTTCTGAGCACGTACTCTTCTTGCTTATTTCCCAGAATGACTTTAAATACTATAAATTGATCGTTCCCATTAATAAAGGTGTGAACCATAGATCAAAATGGATCATTCTAATAATAATCACGTGATCCGAATAAACAGGTAGTTTCTAGGTACATAATCTGTTGACAAGTCAATACAGCTTTCTGTTTATCTGTTTATTATATCTTATTAAAATTCAGTTGATTGTAGGTTTCTATCATTCTTTTACGATTCCAATTCGTTATTCTTTTTTATTTCTTTAAATCAACCATCTTGTTACTTTAAACTGTCTCGTATAGGAAATGTCATTTCTCTAAATAGCCTTAATAAAAGCTTCACACGCGAAACAAAGTACCTCGTTTGTAAAGCGAGTTGCGTTGCATCAGTAGTCAGCATGCCGGGCTCACAATCTGTGGTTGGCGTGTCGAATCACAGACCAGACCAGTAAGCGCAGATCGTCTCTGCGCAAGATACATTATTACCGTTGACTCAGATCTGACAGCTCACATATTAGCCGTTAACGACCAAGCAAGCAAGCAAACAATCAATGATTTACTGACTGACTCACCGACTGCCTCACTGCCTCACTCACTCTCGCTCGCTCAAACAATCAGTCAATTAATCAATCAATCATAAAATGAACCAATCAAAGACGCCACCAATCGATCAGTCGATCAATCAAGCAAACAACCATCCGAAGCAGTCCCGAATTACCCATTAGGCAGAGTAGGCAACTGCCTATGGGCCCCGCGACTTTTATGGGCCCCATTAGGGGCCCCCAGGGGCCCCCATGAGACCGTGACCGTGGGTCTGGGGCCCCAAACGTTTGACTGCCTATGGGCCTCCACGGTGCTTAATCCGGCGCTGATCCAAAGAATCAATGAATTAAACAAATATTTCCTATATATCGCTCCTAATCACGGCAAATATGATAGTATGGCTAGCTGATCAGTCTAAAGATGGCGGACTCCTTTACACTATAAATATTCCCGAAACCGACACCTATTTATTTTCCTATGCGTGACTTTCACTTTTAATTATCGACATCATCAAAGAATAGGGAGTCAGAGACCAATTTCCTAGTGATTTAAATAAATATCGTTTGATCAGCATCAATACATGTATCCATTTTTAATAAAGTTCTAGTCGAGTATTCGAGTGTGTCAAATCCATAGTCTTCAGGACTAAATTGCTTTGACAGAATGATGATTATGTTCTTTATGGACTATTCCCAAGGTATTTATTGAATCTATCGTTTATTCTTTTTAGACACTGATAGGAAAGAATTGATATGACATTCAATGATCAAATACAATGAAAATCTTTACAATACGAATTGATGTACTCCACTCACATCTCAGCTGAGAATTGAGAAACTATCACAAGGTCTCGAGGCGATTGACGGCAACCGCGTGCTATTTTGGTCAACGCACAACTAGAATGAAATTATTGCAAACGGGTCGACAGCTTTTGTGCAGGACACAAACAATATTGTTGGATGCAAACTATTATCTTCGAATAATCTCACTCACTATACAGAAGTGTATATTTAGCTGGGAATTGGGGTTGGAAGGAGCATCAGAGATCAAAGAATATGATTAACTGTCTTATATGAAATACCGGTGCTTTGAAATAACTATTTGGTGGATGGACCAAATGTGTTATTGTTTTTAAGTAAAGCTTATTATTTTTATTATTATTATTATTATTATTATTATTATTATTATTATTATTGTTGTTGTTGTTGTTGTTGCTGTTGCTCTAAGTTGCTATTGGTGATAAAGAAACAATGCAGCTTAATATACTCGATACTGGTTTCCATCTGGCAGTAAGAACAGTATACACCATTAGGTATTTTCAGAGACACTGGTCTGGCCTGCAGTATGCAATAAAGAGAGCATACGCCATGGCGTATTTTCTGATTTTGTGCTATTATTCTGCTCGCGACCGTTACGTTGGTTTAAGTGTTTAGAGCGTCCGCCTTGGGTACTGGAGGAAGCGGGTTCGAATTTGAGTCATACCAAAGACTTACAAAATGACCCTTTTAGGGAAGATATACAAACAAAATTTGCAATTTTATAAATTAATTGTTACAATACAACTATCATTTTGAGCGGTTTAGCTTAATTTGCTAATTCTTTGTAGCTTTTACAACTGCAACTTAGAAACAAATTATATCAACCATTATTGTAGATATTTAATGTAAATACAATCATGTTAGAGTGTATTACACACACTTTTGAACCCATTATGTTTGAATCAATCCAATGGATTGTTTTGGCTCCATGCACATAAAACTGGTTCATATATACTTGTTTGATTCGGTAACCAAGATTACTATGAAAAGAAACGGATTCATGTTTGAACTGAGGTAAATCAAAGTCATCAAATCATCCGAGCGAAGATTTAGTCCTAAGAATATTTCTGGGCACCATAGCCAAAATTGCTATAGTTTCTCAAAATTACAATGTGTTTTTGTTCAGAATGTTATATTATATATCTGTTCACTTTAAAACATGTAAGCTAAACTTTTTATAATCATTTAAATTTACTTGGGTACGGATTATTACATATGAACATCTCTGAACTAGATGAAATTATTATACTTACTGTAGATCCGGTACAACAAAGGAAAGTGATGACCATAGCTTGGCAAACACCTTGACCGAGTCCTTCGGTTTAAAGCAGCAGAACTTCTCATTTGCTGCTTTAGTTTCGACAACACGAACCTGTGAAATCATTTTTTTTTATTGTTATTGTAATGGTTGGTGGTATTTAATTGTAGAACTCATCGTTTGAAGTACTTTATATCCATCCATCCATCCATCCATGCATGCATGAATGCATGAATGTATGTATGTATGTATGTATGTATGTATGTATGTATGTATGTATGTATGTATGTATGTATGTATGTATGTATGTATGTATGTATGTATGTATGTATGTATGTTGAAAGCATAAAATGAGCCACATCAAATTAGGATCCACTCAGCTATATGCAGGTATACCTCACAGTGAGAAACATGATCTATTACGATGTCAGTACACTTATTTCTGCAATACAAATTTTCTTTATGATAGAGTTTCGAAACAGTTAAAGAAATGTAAACAGTAAAGGACTTGGAAATTTGCACTAGCCAGAAGTCTTCTACAAACAGGATTTGGGAATCTGAGTTAGCCAGAGGTCTTCTATAAACAGGACATGGGAATTTGAGTTAGCCAGAGGTCTTCTGCAAAATCCTTGCCACCCATTTTGAAATTGTGAATAAACTTAATACAAGAACATTAAAATTTACTCACCGTAGATTTAAGCAGTGTTTGAAAATATTCAATACATTGCAACGGATATTGTTTGACAATCACACACACACACATGCACGCACGCTCACACACACACACACACACACACACACACACACACACACACACACACACATACACGTCGCACGCGCGAGCGCACACACATTTAACTAATCCATTATATATGTTTGCATTTGTTACTGTTTTCAGAGGGTGCATGAGAAGGTCAGTAGCAGTAGGTGAATGTCGATAAGAACGTGTTATAATCCGATGTGAGATAGGTCAGTAGTTATTTGTAATGGTCAGTAGATGCATGTGTTTGTAGATATTTGTAAATACTGGCCAGTAGGTTTGGGTGATGGCTAGCAAGGCGATATGTTAATCAGCAGGTGTTAAAATGGACGCAAGTCAGTTTAGATGAGGGCTGGTCAACAGGTTTGGATGCTTGTATCCAAACTGACCCATTCTTCTAAATTCCCATTGATCCCATAGTGTGATGTTAATGCAATGTACGCTTTTGAACATTAAATTCACGCTAGACGCCATAGTATCAATGCTATGACTGTCAGGAAGTTTGCATATTTATGCCATATCATCACATTTTGAGGATATATGTGTATTTTCACCATTCTATTACTTCGTCATTGTAAATGTGACGTGAGTCGCCTCTAATTCATCAGTCATGAACATCTTTCCTAGCAGAGTAATACCCAACCATTAGCGAAGGAGATACACAATGTAAGCGTTGACGAGGGTCATACTGATGAAATAGCATGGAAGACACTTACATTGCCATATCTTACGTACGAAATGATCTTCACTAAAGATGAAACACATTGTACAACTGTATAGCGGGATTTACTGATAATCAAGACACTGCAATCATAGCTTTAAAAAATGTATGTTTTCTAAATTTAATCCACCAACACATTCCGTTGACGTACTCTCGAACAACTTGGATAAAATGCTGCTAAAGTTTCGATATAAATATGATAGGTTCTGACTTTAACTATTTTTGTTTTGTTATGGAAGCCAAGAGATGTGCAAGCATGGCAAAAAGTGACAAAATAGAGTCAGTTCCATAAATAAATATTCTTTGCAAAAACATTTCTCGATTTTGTAAAAAAACACGCAGGATTCCTTGTTTAAATCTCACATTGCCAAACTTGGATTCCGCATTACAAGAGGTCTGAAGAAAATAATAAAACACTTTATATTTAGTTATTATTGTTATGTATATAAATGTGTATTGCTTAATTGACTTTTTGTCCATAATTGAGGGTAGGAGTTTGGTCCCACGTACATAGATCTGAGTTTAGGACATTGGCTTTCTCCTCAGAAATTCCTGTTCTACCTGATGTGCGTTAGGAAACTGTTAGCAATGGACCTGACCTTATTTATAACTGACAATTGTTTAGAAATTAACTTTAGATCCTCATACTGGTCCTCTGTCTGTGTCTTATTTTTATATTAAGAATGTTTCCATCAGAATTATTTATTTCTATCTACACATCTGTAGCGAAATAAGTATTTTAATTGTGTTCAGTTATAATTTGAGAGAATTTATTTATTTAAATTATTCACTGGAATTAGAAATTGTTAATTGATAATTTTGTACTAAATAGCTATTTTGGGGTTATTGGGAAATCATTTAAAGACATTTTTGATTATATCATTTTAATACATCATGGCTCGTCGCACATAAAATCATTCCAGGCCATTGGTACATCAGCACAATCAAGATTGTTATTCATTCTGAACGCCATATGATTTCATTTGGAATACACTATAGTTTTAGACTTGTGATATAACGTGTATGCCTGTAACTCACAGTACTGTAAGTAACTTTTAAATTTTCAATTAGCATTTTAGGGAATTACACTTTTAAAATTGTTTACTTATCGTGTTGGCGTTTGCTGTTTTTTTGTTACTTTGTTTAAGCCCACAGAGTCGTAACAGTACAACGTAGTTTTGTTATATGACCTACGTTTGACCTTCATTATGTGTTTCATGTTGTGTAACTTGTTTTTAAAGATTGATATTTAGATCAAGAATTCCCGATGGGATAAAACCATTTATTTTTTTTACATTTAGAGGGAGAGAATTGATATGATACCAAACAATCTTACATCCATTTTATCGTTTATAAATTGGTGAATTCAACTCACGCTTATATTGTTCTGAGGTCATTGATAATTTGCTAGGCTGGGCGGCATATATATTAGTACACAGTTATTATCGATGGATTGACATTTTATTTAGTTTACGTCCGAAACAAAATATATTTTGAGTGCAAAATATTTATATTTTGGAATAAACTATTATTACGTATATCCACAGACAACTTCAATTTCATTTTGATGCAGTTTAACAAGTGATCACACGATATTTATGACTTAAATGATCGAGACACTTATGTTCCCAGACACTTTTATTCGGGTTAAATGAAACGTTAAATTATTCATGCCCGACTTCATAATTCATTTAATAAGCATTTATTTACCAAGAATATAACTGGATCAGCGCTTTGTAAATGTTAATATTTAACCAAGAGTATTTCTATTTGGATTATTAAAAAGTTTTATTTTTATAACTTTTTTTGGGTCATTAATACTTAAATTTTAATATATATATATATATATATATATATATATATATATATATATATATATATATATATATATATATATATATATATATATATATATATATATATATATATATATATATATATATATATATATATATATATATATATATGGTTATGCAACTTTATCATTACATTTGGGTCACTAAGGAGTCGATGTGAATTTAGTATTACGTTTGTTTGGTATAGTGTCTGTGGATGTTAACATAAGTTTTGGGCCAATACGGAGGGTATAGGAATTTAACATTATATTTGGGCCGATATGGAGTGTTTGGGAATTTAACATGATATGGGATATATGGAGTCAAAGGCAATATAATATGGATGGGCCGACTAGGGCATCAAAGAATATATATATATATATATATATATATATATATATATATATATATATATATATATATATATATATATTCCCAGTATGAATACGAAGTCATATGGATAACCAGTTTTGCATACCATGGCCCAGCAATGTGGAACGAATTGCCCATTGAAATTAGACACACAGACACAGTGATCCCTTTGAAGAATTCTCCTAAAGCTCACCTTTTTCGACTGCAAGAACAAACTTAAAGACCTACAAATGTTTCGTACCTTATATATTTTCAGCATTTTTATGTTTTCTAATTTCATGGTTTTCGTTTTATGTTTTTCTGTCGTCATATCATTATAGATGTTGAGTTAGAGCTTCTAAAGATTAGTTCTATTTATCATACGGAGGTTTCTCTTAGTAGCAAATAAAGGTGGAGGGTTAGGGACTGAAAAGTAGAGATGTCTTATAATGCAGTGGTGATCTGATGCATACATACATACATACATACATACATACATACATACATACATACATACATACATACATACATACATACATACATACATACATACATACATACATACATGCATACACACAATACATACATACAAGCAAACCGAAACTATTTCAAGCAAACCGAAACCAATTCAGGCAGACAAAAAAAAAAAGAGAAATGGTTTCGGTTTGTCACGCTACAGACCCGGCACCGATGGTGCTGCGGAGACGAATTGTTATGGTAAAACTCTTTACGATTTCAACCGAATATTTGATCAAGTCCGATACGATATCTTGATCTAGAATCATGCACAGTTATCGTTACAAATCCATGTGATATTGACTGAGCGTGACTAAAGAAATTTATAAAGAGATTATAATTCATATCACCGCCGTATCAAGTTTGCCAAATATTTCGTAGCTTATGTGTGTCAACTCCATTGAATACAGCAAGAATATTGCAGTTATCTCTGATCAGTTTTTGTATTTGAGTGTATCGTTGAGTGATATATATCACATCGGTATTTGTATGCCTACCTCTGGAAAATATCCTATCAGGATTCTTTTGATTGTCTAACATAACATTATCATATACGACTAAATTATTAATACTTCCATTAATATCATCAATGCTCGGTGCTTCCTCGATATCGGTTATAAACTCAATAATATCCTCATCGATTTCCGATTTTGCTTTCTCGTTAAAATCCTTTAACACCTCGTAACATCGCTGATTGTCTACTCTAGGAGCAATCAAATATAGAACATCCCATTTCATCCATCTCATTATCAAATTGAGTAGCAGTTGCGTCTTGCCACTTCCAGTTGGTCCGATTATAATCATGCGAATGGAATTTGGTAGCGCTGCATGATGCTTAACTGGTTCTCGTGTTTTTCCCGCCGAAAAATCAATTACATTCATGCTATTATAAATAAATTATGGATCTATATTGTGTGAAATGTAGGACGCGTACTAGCACAAAGGACATGACGACGATTACAACTAAAAATAACAGATCAGCACTTGCTGGTAAGTGTGTACAATGTGGTACAAAAAAATTAAGATTTGTTTCTATGATATCTGCAGATGATTTAAAAAAAACAAACGAGGAGGTGATATTGCAGACAAATTAGTAAAATTCCCAGGAACACCACGGGCAAAATATCCAGGAGATAAACACCTTCAAGGATATAGTTATTGTGGACCAGGGACCAGACTCGATATCCGACTCGATGATCAAAACCAACCCCGACCCTGTTGAAAACCCAATTGTTGAACGATTTAATCGGACACTTGCTGAGCGGTTTTTTGGATATCAATACGCGAAGGAATTTATTGAAGATAAACGATCCCGTGAATGGGTCAAGAGATTACCAGGCGTAATTACCGCGCTGAATAATGAGATTACTCGAACAATTAATATGAAACCGAACAATGCGATTAAAAAGAGTATATACCCGTAAAACCGCAAAGTGACTTTTCAAAACAACCAATACTAGGCAATGTCACTGTAAGATATTTATATGAACCAGAAGAGCTCGAAGGTGGCAAAAAAGGAGCTACTGATCTTATTTGGAGTGTTACTGCACCAAAAATATCTAGTATAACGAGATTTACGAGTAGACCGCCAGTCTATAGGTTGGATTTAACTGCTCTTTAGCGAGGTTTTATTCGTGAACGATTACAAGTGATACCCGAGGATACTCAATTACCGCTGCGTGGTCTTAACTAGCACCTCTTCGTCTGTTGCACTCAAGACATGTCTACATCACATTATCTCCGGTATGACCTACGCTGCTATTTTTTTCTGTCTACGGTAAATTGGCTGGGGTCTTTATCCGACCAACACCAACTCATTATACAATTGCAACTCGCGCAGTGATTTTTCTGTTGTTGTTTCAGTATGATTATAAACTCGGCATCAATGTCAAATTTTCTGTTATTTTTTTATCCTGTTGTTTATAACCAGAGTTTTTTTCTGATTATATCATCGCTGACAATATCACTTATTGTAGTGTCATTAGCATCTACAACAACTCTTCGAAGTTGATTTATTCTTCGTACTCTGGACACCGCAAGATAAACTAAATTCGACCACTCGATGCGATTATCTATGATCCAAAATATTGTATCGGATATAGTCAATCCCTGCGAAGAATGTATCGTCGCTGCGTATCCTAGCTTCCATGGGGATTTATCAGCACGCAATGCATCTTCGACGACATTGATATCAACTAACACAATATCATTTAACACTAGAATCTGCTTTTCACTTTGTCCAGGAATATCAACTTCGATATTTTGTCTTCGTGCATCCTTGGGTCTATAACACAATGGCACTGGAATTGTTGCAAATTTTTATTTATGCGTGTTAAATAACTTCATCTGAAGTGTATCTTTGACTATCTTTCTACTTGCTACTATTAAATCGTTTGGTCTCCACGCTTTCCAGAAATCATTAAATGGGGTTTCTGAATTTATTTCACGCGCTATTTCACATTGGATTCTATCCGGTTGTAATCTGATTAGTTTCTTGAACTCTCGTAATTGTTCATCAAGTGATCTATGATCAGTACTAATTTCTTCATAATAGTCTACAAAATTCTTTAGCCAATCATGTGGAGACAAACCGACACATGATGGTGGTTGAGCATGATCGCCACACATTGTCACTTTTGTATTCGCTAGCAATAGCCAATATAGAAACTTTTGTAATACATCTAACGACACCGTTCATATCTCATCCCAAATGATGATTTCAGGAATATATTTTTCGCCCATTCGATCAGGAGACCATTCGTCACCTTTCCATCGAAAGAACCTATAAGTGCAAGCGTTAATTCCTCGTTGTTTCATCTCTCTTGCAAGTCTGTATGTTGGTGTTAGCACAATCATGTTTGATTTCCCTCGAAATAATTCAATCGCACCATTCGTCTTCCCTGACCCTCCACAGCCGTTTAAATAACTGGTTTTATATCTACATATTGGATCGGATATCGAAGGTGCATTAGATAGTTCTGATATCTGATTATTTTTCAAGTAATTGTTTTCAATCGTAACATCTGCTGATTTAGAATAATCACGCAGTATTTCCTTTTTAATTCTCCATGATCCCCAACTCTCGTCTGAATTAGTGAATTCAGCTACTGTTTCGCTATAATTTACGTCTATATAAAATGAATCAGTGGCTACTCTAACCGCGGATTCAGGAAATCTTTTTATCATCGAAAGTAAATTAATAGAAACATAAGCCAGCATAGACGCCCTTAAGTAAGTATATTGATAATTATGTGTGTGTGTGTGTGTGTGTGTGTGTGCCTTACAAACTCGCCTTAACACTCGAATTGGGGGTTGAAAAAATCTTGTGCTGTCCTATATATCAAATATGTATATATGTAAATGTGACGTCCATTCACGAAATATACCTTCCTGGAGTTCTAATCCGTTATTTGGCCAGATAGATCTCCTCTCGGAGACTATGTTTCGTGGTACCTCTGGGCCCGGTCAGATGTGAATAACACATGAGGGGTTCCAAATGATTTTTTTCATATATATTTCTAGGCGCAATAAGATGTGAACACACATAAATGCAAACGGAGTCAATCACCATATAAAACCTTCGTATATATATCTTTAGGCGCAATAAGATGCAAATACACTTTAATGTGAACGGAGATCATACAAAAAAACCCAATTATTTTGTATTTGAAAATAAAATATATTAGAAATATAATATATTATACAAATGAATTCTGAAAATATCAATGAGATTATAACCGACATTTTAAATTTGAAAAATCAAGGAATTCAATTGTCAGATAAATTAAATTGTGATCAGATTTTTTTCTGATTTTCAAGATATTGAAGATAATGCTCGAAGTAATAAATACGTGCTGCCAAAATCGTACTCTTTTATCAAGCGAATTCAACACGCGATTTATGACTCATTCGCATATAAAAAAATGACATAAACAAATTCGTCCCGTTATTCACTGTTGTCGAAAGAATAAGAAAAGAATTGAGGCAGCAATGCAAAATCAAACGCACAATTAATTCGAAGATCAAAACAATAAAAACGATTATCTGACAAACTGACAAACTGAGAATTCTCCTTTGATCGCCTCCATGGATTGACGTGTATAATACCCATACTTGTTTGTAAGTATACAATAGAAAGGTATGCGCTTACTCACATAGAACGAATTGTAAAGTCGATTGTTTTTTTTGCACGGTAATTTAATCAATGGTTACTTTGTCAATGGTTTGTCACTATGCGTAGGTAATGTAGTGATTTGGGGTGGGTGAAGCAATCTACGGACTTTTCACTTGCAATTTAGATCGTATATTATATTTATAATGGTGGTTAAGGACTGACAACGAAATTAACACGACAAAGATTAGCTTCGATTAAGATATTTATTCCAGTTTATGATTCCGTTCGAAATATGCTCCAAACGAGACAACAATTTCAAAGTGATTTTCAACAGTTATTCAAACCAATAACCACTGTAACGGGAAAAGTCGTATCAACCACTGAAAAAGTCATATGGGGAGATATTCTTGAGGAACAATGAGAGAAAGAAAGACCATCCCTTCTTCCTGTACTTGAAGAAATAGCAAAGAGATCAAAGCAAGCAAAAAAACTTTAAAAACGAAGATATATATAACATAATATAATAAAATTAACACTGTGGATGCCAGTAATGACTCCATCAATCACCATAGAGCAAATATTACTATCATTTATGAGTACATGCGGCACATCATTACTAAGTTGGCTAACAACTACCACGGATATCGTGGATAGTACGGTTAATGGTACATTTACTTGGCAACTGGCATCAAAACGAGGTTTTTCTGTGCCGCGGCATATATTTGTTGCGTTACAGGATACAGTGCGATTTGGTTCACAATTACGCAGCCATATGATATTTGATCGACGCGATGTTAATGAAGTCTCGTTGAGTGTAAACGGCCAACAAAAACCAATCGAGGATATTTTACTTGATATTTTACTTGATTACAATCAAAACCAAATAGCACCGCGGAAATATCGTTTGCTATCATTTATGGGACGAGATAATAATGTAGATACCAGTCTGCAAATATCACAATGGGATTTTAAAAACCTATATCCCATCTACTACTTTTCATTGGAACATCTTGACTTAACCAGACAATCCGTCGTTGATATATTCTTTCGAGCTCGTGTAATCAATGCTCCTGCTGGTGGTTACAGAGCAGTTGCTGTAATTCTCAGTGACATATCAATGCTACTCGAAGGTGTTGGTGGACGAGTGAAGGTAGTTGATGCAACAGTGGAAAATATGTAACATTTTCAAAAATATGTAATATTTTCAAAAACATGTAATGTAGCAATCAGAGCAATCTGTTATTAATATAATGTCATATAGTCATGTTAGTGTTACGTTAACTTCTGGTCAATTTAAAAATTTGCAATCGGAATCAGCTAAAAAGTGTGGAACCACAATATCGCTGAAGCACAATCAGATGTCTTTCGGTCAGAATAAATTGTCATTGAGAGCTCGTCAGATAAAACACTTCAATGATGCCATCAAAGATAAAAAGGGTGTTCAGATCACTCTCTCTGCGGCTGCGATTAAGAACATAATAAAAACAAGTGGTGTATTCCCACTTCCCACTGCGATTCCAGCATTAATTGCAGCTGGTAAAGCCTCCGCGTTAGGAGCTGCTGGAGCTCTTGGTGCAAAAGCAGAACATAGTATTGCTCAATCATATAAACCAAAAAAGGGGCGGGGATGCAAAAAAGGGAAGGGGTCTAAGACTACCAGGAACTCCGTATTCATGGTACAGCGGAAACGGCCTGAGTCTAGGAACAGTTTATTAACAACAATATCGCAGATATCGCCGATGTCAAATTTTGATTTACTCGATGCTGCTAAAAACTAGCGATAAAAAACGTTAGAGGTGTCTTTATGAAAGATCAATTACCACAACAACCAAACAGCGTCGAAACCGGTATCATTAATCTCGATAACAACAGCGGACCTGGAACTCACTGGGTTGCATACGCGATTGATCCGCGTGCAATTGTTTATTCATATGGGTTAGCGCCGCCTAAAGAATTTACTCGTTATATAAACCGCTTTAAAACTCCTATTTGGTATTCTACGCTACCAGCACAGAAAATGAATGACCCAACAATATGCGGCATAGAAGTTTTAAATGTACTCAACGCTATTTCATCATCGGGAAAATCACCACATAAAACCGTACACGAATATACGAGTAATTGCATTTTAGAGAGATCTTATATAAAATAACATGATTGATATTTGGGGAAGATCTTCATCAAGCCTGAAAAAACCCCACCGCGGAAATATCTGCAACCGGTGATGTAAAAAAAATAATCGAAGATGAAATAGCTGAGATGTTAAATCTCGCAAGTGTTGATCCCAATGAAATAGTTGTATTTCAAGATCGTCAGGGTAAATTGAACACTAGTAATGTTTTCCTTGATGATATTTTAGTTAAACGACGCGACGCAGTAGAAGATACTATTACGTTGTTTTCCGATCAGGGTAAACTCAATCCGGGTGTTATCATTTCAACAATCACCGTCAAGGGTATTTATCGATTAATACCAATATCAACGACGCAATTTAATATTTCATCAACGAGTTCATCTGGGGTCAACAATATGATATCAACGATCATCGACAAGAGAACAACTGAACGATTCGCGAGAACAACGACTGATAATAATTTGGCTAGAGTTTCATTAACATGGTATGTGGAATTTGTAGCCGATTTGAGTAAACAACTTAATTGAATTCTGTTGTAATAAATAAAACGTCATCACAGCAATATCGCTATGATCAGGTCAGAGAATTTCAAACTAAACTCAAAACACTCACTGAGGAGTATAAAGTAAAAATAAAAAATAACGACGAAGAATCACCGCAGTTGACGTTACCGTCTACTCGGTATCAGGTGTAATCACCGGAGTTGGTATTATACTCTTCTCGGTGACAATGGTTGCTCCGATAGCTGTTCCAATTTGTATATCAGCGGCGACAACAATCGCGGGAATTATTTCGATTATAACAAAAAAATATCATCATGCAGCCAGCGTAAACTGCAAGATTACGTAGTTAAATTCCATGTTGTATCAACAGCGTACTCGCAGTTATCCTCGATGATATCGTCGTCACTCGATGACACATTAATATCCGATAGTGAGTTCTCATGGTACGTGTTTATGATTCCGCGATGTCAAAATCAGAAAAACAACACGAATATAATAACAATGGCGACATCGCATGAACTACTTCAACGAATAGCAGAAAATACCACACCGGTGAAAACCAGCATGATCTCAATAACATCAACCAATCCTGAATTCAGTGTGAATTTCCCTACTGAGATTCCAGTAAAGGAAATAGCACTAGCAAAATTACGAGTATACCTTAGTTGACCAAATATTAGATCACAGGTATTTGGCGGTCAACAACCGAATAATTCCCTGGTGTTTGCGAGTGAAAATAAACCCGATGGTACTAAAGACTGAAACGTTGTTTTGTTACCATCAGGGTCCTATCAAATTGAACAAATCAATAACGAATTACAACGCAGAATAAAATCCATTACTGGAAAAGAATCAAAAATCGCTATAACAGTTCATGAACCAACACTATCATCAGCCATTGAGATAAACTCGCCCGGGTATGCCGTAGATATCTATCAGAGTTCGATAAGGACAATATTGGGTTGGCCTGAAAACCCACCTCGGACATATTATCAAATAACCGAACCTAAAAAGTCCTATTATGTCACAGATGTACAATCATAACACGAAATTGCTCCATCATATCGAAATTATTTACCTGATATAAAAAATGCAAAATTAACTGATAGATTCACATTTCTTGATAACAAAACTATGCAATGGGAATTTTGTTTTGAGAAAACTCCTGTTGCATCCATTGCTATTGTAATTACTTTAAATAATGTCATTGATTATTTGAAAGAGATTAATCAATTACATAGAACACAACTAGAACGACTACGACAGTTTCCAAAAACATCTTTTTGATATAACGAGTTCACGCAGCGAGATCATAAAATATATTGAGATATTAAATCAGCTTGTATCCGACATGAAATATATCAACACACGAATAATTCAAGTAATAATTAATGACAAAAACGGAGATAACAAAAATTCCTAACCAGTTACAATATCACAGAAGCTGATTTACCCGATTTCAAATTTCCTGGGTATAACGCAAATGAACTAAAAAAATCTGTTAATAATATCCTCGATGAGTATTTCCTACAAATAGTCGCCGCATAGAAAAAAATATCACAAACAAATATCCTCAAACATAATAATGACCCAGATGGTTATGGGCGACATATCGCTCCTCAAAACGTCAATATATCCTCGGTGATTGCATTGAATTTAGTATTTGATGTTATCGAAGGAAGTTCCAAATAAATCTCGAAAGATCAAATCAAGCCCAGCAGGGATATATTTATTATTCATTTGTACCAACAGTTCCTCCAGAGTTTTAATCACTGAGGATCCAACTAATCAAGTCTATATGCAATGTCATAACAATTCGTTAACTTACTGACCAGTCCAATAATCTAATTGATCTACGAGGTGAGGTCTTACAAATTAGTCTGTTTGTGAAATGGTAAAGAGTTTTACCATAACAATTCGTCTCCGCAGCGACATCGGTGCCGGGTCTGTAGCGTTACAAACCGAAACCATTTCTCTTTTATTGTCTGCCTGATTTGGTTTCGGTTTGCTTGAAATAGTTTCGGTCTGTCCACCCTCTTTGCTTGAAACCTTTATGGACTTTGCTTGAAATAGTTTCGGTTTGCTTGAAATAGTTTCGGTCTGTCCACCCTCTTTGCTGCTTACATACATACATACATACATACATACATACATGCATGCATGCATGCATGCATACATACATACATACATACATACATACATACATACATACATACATACATACATACATACATACATACATACATACATACATACATACATACATACTTACATACATACATACTTAACAAAGACCATTACTAAATCCTCAACATGCAATATTAATTTTGTTTGTACTAATGTCTTCTTAACACATCTTAATAACATCAAAACCCACTACAAATGAAATATTACAACCACAATGGAATTCATAAATATTTGGTCGATTGCTCTACCGTGGTGTTGATATAGATTGTCAGAACCAAATTGCATTCATAAATTCCCGATAATGTGCAATTATTACAATGTTTAAAATTGCAAAACGTTCATTTTATTGGTATTTTCGAGATTATGATAGTGGTCAAATTGTGCCCGTACTTATAAGCAACAAAATCACTGTATTCTATCAGTGGCAAGCATACATTGCTGCGATAAAGACCAACTAATATTATATATACATAAATCTTGCAAATAATAGTAGTTCAGCAGAAATACGCGTAAAACAGAAACACGAAATAAGGTGAAGACATACACGATGATTTCAGATAAATATTCACACAGAAAAATCGAAAAGACAATTTAAATGAGTTCAACAGCAACTTCATATATTTATGTATATGCTTGGGAAAGTAAAAGCACTGTACACTTTAATTTACTCACAAAGCAACTATCGGGGAAAAGGTTAGAAATACCTCTAAATACTAGAATTCACTCAAAACTGAATCAGCATATAGTTTAATGTTTTAAAATATTTTATTTACGAAAGCAATACTAGTCAGAGATTACGCTGGTTGAAGCGAATATGGAATAAAACAGGTCCAAAGCGTGAATAGATTCATTCGGTAATCTTACAAATGGTACCTTTGGAACTTCTAAATTCAGAATCAGTGAAAGAGAATTGCAAAATATAAAACAAAACGCTACCTATTGAACTTTACGTAAGATAGATTCAAAATCAGGCAACGGACAGCGGCGTCGCTAGGGTTGGTGTCACCCAGTGCAGTAAACTCATGGTGTCACCCCTCCAGATTTCCACCATGGATTTCTAATAAGCACCAGACGCTCTGCAGACTGCATGGTGGCACCCTGTGCCTGCTAGTGATGTATTTAACTATGATCGGTTATCCGCCTATGAAATCTGACTAGACCGAGCAGTGTGTGCTCTGTAAAATGTGCAATTTTTCATTTTGGTGTCACCCCTCTGAGATAGTGTCACCCGGTGCGGTCCGCACCCCCAGCACCCCCGTAACGACGCCAATGGCAACGGATATTAGGTTATCCGACATGTTTGCAATTTCAAACGGAAATGACATAGGGTGAATATTTTACTAACACATCTACGGCACACAAGATGACTTATAAATAATTATGCAAGACTTTGAAGAAGACGAGTATGAAACGTAAAAGTTGGTACTTAAAAAATGGAAACGATATGATATAATATAAAATAAAAATTTAAGAGGAACTTCAGCATGATTTGTTTGTTGCTGTACAATTAATTGATATAACTCTTGTTCCAAGGCTTTGTGCGGTATATCTATTCTAGTCTTATACACAAAATGCAATATCTGATAGCAGTTGGCGAACATTGTAAAGAATAAGGATATTCTTTTTCTTTGAAAACATCAGAGTACTCAGTAGAGAGAACAATACCTTGAGGAGGAAATAAGAAAAACTACTGAAATGATAGACGGGGAGCCAGTATTGAACCATGATTCCAGATTGGAACTTCTATCATTGTATAGAAGGGTTTTGCCAGGTGGATACCATCATTTAGTTGCTAAGAAACTCCTGCTGAGAAGTCATTCCTCTGATGAAGGCCTTGCAATAAGGAGAGAAGCTAAGGGGTCATGAGCTATTATGCTACATAAAGGTATATATTCTTAGGTTCATTGACTGCCTATGGCTGTAGCAGGTAGCAATATTCATTCATGTCATTGTCATCTGCAAACCACTAGCAAGGTTTACTATATCATCTGTCTTTTATTGTTGTCAATTTCCAACATCAGCATCTTCCTTTGTAGGAATTGACACTGATTTGACAATCGATGAATATGACAAGATTAGGATATTTGCTGAATATTAGGTATATCTACCTCTGTCAATAAATTGTCAGGTTTTGCAAATTGGTTTTTGAGGTGGACTGTGGTTTATATTTTGGTTGCTATAATATGAACACAATTCTTTATTCTAGCAAAATACCAGGTTCCCAGATGTTGACCAAAGAAAAAATGACGTTTTCTCATTTTTCCTGATAATCTCGTTACGAATATATGGTCTCAAACTAAGTAAACAATAAAAACGAAACTAACAAGGCTTGAAAAACAAACACTGTAATTATAAAGTACATTGACGTTGTCATGATGGAGTTGTCCAGAATTCATTCGAATACTTTAGAACAGTTCCAGAATAATAGTATAGTTTACATATTGAGGACTTTTAATTTACAATGAACAGTCCAAACTAATATTGTGCCTCTTGAATAATATCTAGGCATACCATACAACGACGTATGCAGCCTTGCAGCAGGAACACAGGACATTCGAAATAACACCTCAAAATTGGTTGAAAGGTATGGAATTATTTGCTGATTAAACAATATAACTTGTTAATGTTTTATAACTCTCTTTATATACAGTCTATAGACACGACGTGACAGATAAGACTACTCATTTACGTCATTTCCTACTCATGTGACCTAGACCAATGATCGAGAAGTTAGAGAATTAATTTAGAAAATTCAGAACCCGATAAGAAATTAAAAATTAATCCAAAAGCGCTATTAAGTCCTACTGTTAAGAGCATTATGGATATTTAACCCATATGTGAATATCTAATTATAGATCTAATGCAGTAGTATTACTTTATTCAGATACTCAGTTCACGTAGGCAAAATTAAGCCAAAAATTTATGTACGATTTACACTCATGAATAAAGATTTATAAACGAAAACGTGTACCAGAAGTTGCAAATCAATATAGATATACAAAAGAACGCCCATAATATGGAACAAGAAAGATTTATGCCGTAAAACTTTCTTGCTCCATTATAATTATACATGCACATGATCATATAAAATTAGAATGGAATTGATGTGCAAATGTATGAAAATAAAGCAACATTAAACGTCAATACAAGTGAAAGTGTGTCTGCCATTACATTTTCCTTTACGTTTATGTGTCGAATATCGATATATTATTTTTGCAACATCAAACTCCACCTTAAAAAACTCTGAAATGGTTGATTGAATTTGGTGCTGAAAGATTCCACATGTAGGGTTTTATGTTTTACTTGTTTATAATCTACAATTTAAACATAATGGTAGAGTATTTTTGGTTCTGTTTGGAACATCTGGGAAAAAGTGTTGATATTCACTTTTTGGCAGATTTAATTCATTCTTCTTCTGTGGCTGTAGATGTGAATTTGTATTGTCCAGATTCTTGAATATTTCAGAATTGTGACCACTGATTGAACCAAAGTCGTTTAATTTCGGTTGCACGTCGTCATTTAAATCGTCACTGTGTTGGACAGGAACAGCTAAATCTAATGAATGACTTGCAGATCTATCTCAGTCAGCATACTCCTTCAACATATTGACATGAGAGAGACCAAGAGTGTCGATGATTTAATTTAGACCAGTTATTTTCTCTTTAGCTGTGTATGAATCATAATACCTAGCCTGAAGAGGACTTTGATGTATGTGTACGAGAGCTAGAACTTGCGACTAATACCAATGATGTAAGTGCTTGTGGCACGTCTAAAAGACGTCCAAACGACCAGCCAAATGAGCTTCATCGGAGCTATACAGAATTTCCCGTCTCTACGATTTAGGTACCACTGCAGAATCTGCTTCATGACTAGCGCATGTACACACACAGGTGATCTAAGGATCTTTCACCTGTTCGTCGACATTGAATAGTTAAAAGACGATTACAATGATCAATACCTTTCGATGGATTAGTAATAAGAGCAGATGTGATCTCATCAAAAGCATGACCAATACATGTACCTTCTTGATCACAAGAGCTCTTTGTGTCATAGTTATAGTTGCAGCACAAGCGATGTATAAATGCGACATGTTGATTTTCAATAGGATCAACCTTTTTATCCAAACAAGGCTTGTCAGTTACAAGTTGATTAAGTACAACCCTATCTGTAGCTAAGTCATTGTCTAGCTATAGACAAACACCTTCAATGGGCAAAACTTAATGCCCCAACAGTCACTTGTCCAATGCAATTCACTAACCATCCTTTACGTTTTCTTTACGGTTGGTCTAATTTGCATCTTATTTTAAGTTCTAGCCTTCTCCTATTATTTTACGATAAATAGACAATACCTTTGTCTTGTTATGGCTTCGTCTATTTCTTAGCATCGTTGAAGTCTAATCCTGTACTTTGTTTAAGTTACTAGGGCAAGAGATTGACTTTTAAATACTGGATTTGTTCAGGTGCATTGGTCACTCCTTTTTTGTGTGTGATATCTCTCATATTACTTACATATAATGCTGTGTTTGTATATTTTGTGAATAATGTTGACTTAATGTCCTTTTCTATGTAATATGGCTAAACAGCTCATTAGAGCTTATATTGAATTGCTGCGTTTTTCATGCCTACGAAAATTAAATCTAATTTTTTGAAGGCGAACCAAGTACAATCGTGTCTCCAAAGAGAGGGTTTAACTCGTTCCGAAAAACATTTATCGTGTTCCTTCTGTGCTTATGGATATTGCAATGTATGATATTTATAGTGCCATAATGAGGTATAGACCCCCAATCTGATGAAAATCGGATCTCCACTATCCTACGCAAAGATCTAAAATCTGTCTCTTCGAGTTAATGTTCTGGAGACATATAGTATTACCGTAATTGCTAATTCTATCAGTCAATCAGATGAAATCTTATATCTTCGCGTTAGGAGACTGAACAGTATGGCTGAAGAACATAACGTGTGCCGAAAGATATTGGTCACTTCAGATTTCATAACGCTGCATTTCATTGGTTAATTCAAAGTCACCAGAACACGACCTCTAAGCGGTCTCTGTGAGATCTTTATGTATTACAGTAGAGTCCGGATTTTAATCAGCTCTTAAAGACCATCGTTGCATAAATTATATCCAGGACAGGATTACAGTTAGCAGTATGAAGGTATATTTATAGTACTTCGTAGTTTCTTACGTGTCTTGTGATGGGAAGGCAAAGGCAATACACGTTAGATAAACTGCATGAATAACACACCACCTTTACAAGAAAGATGAACGTTTAGTGACTAAAATATTTCTGTGGAATACAAAGATACGTTGTGTCTATTTTTGTAGAAAAGGATTGAAGCGAGCACGATGAGTGAAATGTGAGAAATGTGGTATCAGGAGCTAGTGATGTGCAAACTGATGTTAGTTATAGTTAATGGAAAATGTTTTGAATGCCACTTACATCCGAATAGTAACAGAACATTGTCCACTCCATTGTATCATTGAACGCTTCCTTAGGATTCCGATTTAACCTTACATTTGCAAAAAGCAGAAATCGAATGGATTTCATCTATAACTACATGATTATAAACATGACATATCATACGATACAACTTTGTTAAACCATATACTTGATTCTTCCAGAAGTCGAAAAAGTTTCGTGATACTATGATCTAGAGGAGATGACGTGTTTTTGAATATGTTTATTACCCAGCAGTAGAAAAATACTTCCAAGAGAAAGAATGCCAAATAGAGTTTATTGCCAGCGTTTCCAGTCGATCCAAGAGATGCCGAGGCCACTGAGTATCTCTTCGATTCAGAAGAATAAGTGGAAATCAGTAAGGAAATTGTCAAAAACATTTACACTGATATTCCTTACATCTGACTTCATTTGGAAAGTAAACGCTATAACGAACTGCATTGTAGCGGTAATAAGCTAGATAAGGTACAACAAAACATTCACTTTCAATCTAACCTATGAAAATATTGTTGTTCACAAAATTTGTATTTATTCATGTCCGATGATCAGGTATTTATTTAAAACAATTTTGTCAAATCAGGTATGCTTTAGTCATCAATACATATAGCTTTAAACGTATATGAATAAATCATAACATGATAATCTACAGGGTGATTGATCGTATATTTACAATGTTTCCACGAAATCTGAAAATGATTGTGTAAGGAAAAATGCTCGATTACAATCGGTCCAAATCTTTTATCGAGTAAGACTTACGTTAGAACGTTGTTATTAAAAATGCAAAAGGTGTCCTGTTAGAACATCATGCATTTTAAAGATATATTCTTTGCATCATTTGCTCATTTAATGTTATGTATATGCATATGTTAGCGCATGACCTAAAACATTAATTGTTGGGGTGTTGGTGCAAATGAATGACCTTGACATTTTGAACTCAGGTTTGCAACGATTCTCAGCATATACGTCGCGATCACTTTTCATCTGTACATCAATGTTTTAAATAATGCTAGTAATTGTCTTTGCTTGTCTATATGACATCATAAGAATCTGTCAAATGTACCAGTTCTATATCTGATATCTTTTAACGAGATTCATGAGATTCTTTTGCACTGTAATAGTGTGCATTATTTGAATAGTAATTGTTCATAAAAACATTCATACATGCCTCAAAGATGTTATGTATTTACAAGTATATTTGTCCTTTCGCAGACAATTAAATTTCCTTGGACCCAAAGGGGTTACTTTTCCAAACCCGCTTGTCATCGTTCCAATTAACCAACTGCAAGATATTTACTCTCGAATCGAAAACTATCTACAAAAATAATAGATCTTTTCACAATAATTTCTTACTGTTCTTAATAAATGTATCTACAATGAGGTAATAAATGAATAAAATTTACTTCACATTGCTTTTCGTTGTTTGTTTTATCTGAATTATTTCCATAAACTGATTGTCATATACAGAAATCTAGAGAATTAAATGGGGGAATACATTTTGCACTCTTAAAATGTAAGTTGCAATCGTTATAAGTATCGCTTCAAAAGAGATTACAGTCAGGTGAAAATGGTATCGTTGTCTTTAAAATAGTTCTCTCTACGTTGCTTATTTAAAATGTATTTCACCATTTATTGTGAATATCATACGTTTGTCATCTTAGGACTTATATGACTATTTTTACATACATATATTACCAAGATGGAATGTGTTACACACTTGCAATGTATAAGTTTGTCTCCTATGTTGGGATATATAGATGGTTGCATAAAGTTACACATTTTTGACACGAACACTTAGTATAATTCACAAGACTAATTTCAGATTCGTAAAAAGCAAAACAGATAAAGTTTATCTGACGATATAAATTTTAATTTTTTACAATCGATCCATCTTCAAATGTTATATCTATCAAGTTGTCTTGGATGTAACAACAATAACTTCTATGGCCTAAATTAACAAATACAATACTTTCTTAAAGATACATTTTCCTTTCATGTTTACGTATTAGGGAGGAGACAATTGTTATTTGCGCAGTATGGTACTTTCTATAATTTTGTGTACTTGAGGCGAGTATAGTGAAACTATCCACGTGACTAATGTAGTTTCTATCAACTGCTTCACGTTCTGAGTGGTGGATATCAACATACATTCCTCACTCATTCATTATTTTACACAGCTTAACAAATATATTAAATTAAGATTTAAATCTTGCAAACGAATCTATTTTCGCCGAATGATTCCCTTATCTGCATAATATCTAAGTGTATACAATAAAGATAACACGCACCAACCATCTTTACTATTTGCATAAAACAAACATTTTAGATCGTAACCCATTAATGCACATCTATGCATGAAATTCCTTCGAGTATTTGCTACGTATCAGTATGCAATCAGTATGCAATCCTGTCAAATATTCCTTTAGTATGGTTGCAATTTTCTAGTCAACCATTTTAGGTAAATCGACTTTAAAAATCTTCAGCTTTGATTTATTTAAACAGTATTTACTCTCTAGTATTCCGTGATGGTTTTCTGGTTTAATCTTTTTGTTTCTTGGTCGGGGATGTGATTTTGACTCTCGGCAGACCTGTGTGCACCACAGTCTGATCATCAAGCTTCCAGAAAGATTCATATACTGTTCTTTCCTAATTATTTATTAAGCTGTTATTCTTTAATGTTATTTGGATAATATCATGCATTCTTTTAAATCTGTATGTACTTTGCTAACTCTTTTCCATCTCTTGTCCATTTGGATGCAACGTATGAAGCTGGTAACCAAGCGCTAGAAGTAAAGCCAATTGTTTATTATCCAAAACCAAAGTGACAAAGATTGATTTTCGTACAGTTATCATTTTTAAACAGTATCCACACATGTGAAGGAATTCCAATACAAATGTATTCAGTCCAAGTCTTAAATTTTCATTAGTTATAGACAAGTTGCATAATAAGTTAGAGCAATGCATATTAACGAGATCTGTCGTATATGGTTGGCTGCACAAGTTTCCTCTCAAGACGTAGTGACTATATTTCTCGTAAAATGTCCATGCAATTTTATTCTGAACAAGAGACTGTTTATTAATTTTACATTGTTTCTGATGAAAAGGTTTGATCAGGATATGATGAAAGCGGTAAAATCAAAGCGGTAAAATCAAAGCGGTAAAGTCAAAGAGGTAAAATCAAAGAAAGTTTGGAAGATAAGTGTATATAGTGTTTCCTTACAATCTATTTAAGCGGCCTTTGTGGACTGGTCAACTGCTGTGTAATTTAGGTGAGCTATATCTCTTATTCCACTTGCATTGCCAGGCTTACAGGTATAAATTATCAAATCACACAGCAAAGAAAATGTATACCGATACATGCGATGGCGAGTTACGACATCATGCAGTCAATAGCTTATTTATTTAAATTTAGAAATTATACATCAGAACTTCCAATTTCCAAGTAAAACTATATTGTTGTCAACATTTGCTTATTTAATTTTCAAATCTCTTTCCTCCATCCTCGAAATACATACACATTTAACATTTGTATCTTCAGTGTCGTATGTGAAATACATATGATAATGTTTTAATGCGCAGTGTTTATGTAAATGAAACAATGTACTATTTCCAGTCTCCAATAAAAATGGTTTGGAAATTAAATGTTTGCTTCATTTGTTTGAACATTTAATATTCGAATCTTCAATTTCCTGCCTCCGATATGCAAATGTTGAAACAATTTGTATTCCAGTGTTAATTCTGATATGTTTGATGTTTGACATTTAATTGTAAAATACCCAAATATTAAAATCTGTCAAGTGTCAATACTCACTGTCTAAATTTATACCAACTTTTATTAGACTTTTCCAATCTCAAATTCTTGTTGGCTTATTATTGCCCATTGCTTATCAATTATTACTTTAAATATAATTTTCCTGCAATTTTTATAAAACATTTTTTATCTTAGTCCCATCTTAACTGACACACGGATTGACTACCCATCTTAACTGACACACGGATTGACTACCCATCTTAAATGACACACGAATTGACTACCCATCTTAACTGACACACGGATTGACTACCCATCTTAACTGACACACGGATTGACTACCCATCTTAACTGACACACGGATTGACTACCCATCTTAACTGACACACGGATTGACTACCCATCTTAACTGACACACGGATTGACTACCCATCTTAACTGACACACGGATTGACTACCCATCTTAACTGACACACAGATTGACTACCCATCTTTCATAGTTTTTTTTCTTTCCTTTCCAACTGCTCTTTATTCTTCCTGAAAGTGCTAAGCAAGTCAAAAAAAAGGGAAAAAAAAAACGAATGATAGTCAATGTTCTAAGTAACTGACTCAAGCTAAGTAGCTAACCAACTAGTATATGATTACATGTTGAACTATGTTGCCAACTACAAAACCGACCGACTGACTAACGGTCAAAGTAACAAACTAAGTTGCTAACTAACATACACTTTACCAATCTAAATAGTTTAGATATATCAGCAGGTTGGATTGAAATAGAGTTTCATTTTTATTATTCAATGCAAGGGAAACCAATCATCAAATACACTTCAACGTAGTATGAAATAAGTAAAATGTTAATCGATCCACACCATAAGGTTAGATTTACTACTATCCTCTTAAAATATTATCGTCTCATTAAGAATGATCCTCTAATGTGGACGCTTACAGTAAGCTAAGCTTAGGGTTCGAAGAGTTAAACAGAAATACAATAAAGTAACGTATAACTAAACGATCCACTCTATCAACATTTTACTTTCCAATGACTTTAGACGTTTGAGCGTGCACAGAAGACTTCTGATTGCGGGCGATATGATATTTTTTTCTCACTTATTTGATAAAATATTATTTTTTGCCCCTCATGTTTCGTAACAATACAATCGGTACCCACTTCTTTTCTGAAAAGTGTCTACCAAACCGTGCATAAATAATTGGATAAAGACCTTAATCAAACTCAAATGACTCGATACAGACGAATCCAGTCAGGTCAAAATCCGGTAAAGGTCCGTTGATGTGTGTTGGTTTTCCAAATCTTGAAAAACACCCATGACAGTCTCCCATTCCAAGAAAACATCCTAGATAACACACTGCCATATCAGCTGAAATAAGATCTTTATAATTGTATTTAGTGTTCCACAAACCGCCGTGTCCATATTCTCAGCAGCTGATCTTCTTCAAGAAATTCAAATCGAATTTTTTTCTATTGCAAGGTGAGCAGTGACTAATGGAACGGTAACCAATTATTCAGTAATTGTTCGATGGTGCCAGTCTGCGATGAAAATATCAGCGCAAGATTTGTCATTTCTTTTTGGAGAGATTCTAAACGACATATATCTCCATAAGTCGTGCAAATTTATCATAAGTTTCATTTTAGGAACTTGATAACAACCACAGGGATACAGCATTGCTTTTACAATTATTTTAAATAAAAGAAAATATCACCGTCATAAAATCTTACGGTTTTATTTCGTGGAAATATTGTCACTGCACTAATCCACGCATGCGCATTATGATCAATACTTTCAATCGAAGCTCCGTTCGATGTATATTTCGAATCGTACAAAATCTATTTTTTTTTATCGTTTTACATATAAACGGGAAATTACAGTTTCTTTCCTAATTCAGAGACGTCTTTTTGATAGACGCTTTGGTATCTTTTACTATTTCTTCGCGGTCGTTTATTCATTTTTTTTGTCGTCTTAGAACCGTTAAACCATTTCCATGTATCGCATTTGTGAAAAGTTTAGATGCTCGTTCGGAAATTTCATTGGTTTCAGATCATTAACACTGGGTTTATTATTTGGTGGATAAATGCTATAAAATACACCCATTATTCTGAAGAATTATATAATATTTTTAAAATCTTTCCAAGATAAATACAGGAATACGCTTAATTCACGATCTGATCTCTTTCACACATATCCATTATAATATGTTCTTTTCATTGCCGTATTCATCATAAATTATGTCAACATAAATTGTTCTGGCACGACTGACGGTAGTGTAAATATTGATCTGATGGCATTTTCAAGTACCTCTTTGGTGTGTATAAGAACCATCACGTGTTGGTAGATTCTATAATAGCCCACCGGTAATTGTAAAAACGCCAACTTGAATGAAAATTGTTATGATTTACGTAGTGATTTATTGACAAAACTATACATGTTAGATTAAGATCTAAGAAGGTGTCCGATTTGGTCAGTAAGTTTGAAATGCATTCTTGATAATAACGAATTATAACATCGTAGATAATCCGGATTAATGTGTTCTTATACAATCACATATACAGACGCTAATTTTCTGAGTATATAGAATATCCGTGCTGAGATTGATTTGATTCTTCAAGATCTACTTGATAGCAGCCATCAATTACATCACATACAAGATTTACTGCAATAGTTAATGTTATATTTACAATTTCTGGTGAAATATGACGACCTTCATGGTATGGATCATTGTTATCTTTGAGACTACCTGCTGGTGAATTTATTTTTCTACAGGACTTTTAGGAATTTTATCATCGATGAGATAGTCGACTGATACCAGATCGTTGTCTTTAAGTTTAGGACGTGCATATTTTATTATATCTGTATAAAATTCAAAATTGGGAAAATCAACCTCAGATATTGCCAATTTCTTTAAAAAACCTTCTTGTTTGTTATCTGCTAAAATAAAATACATGCCTATTATAGAAAAAATAAAGATCCTCTTTCAACTGTATTTACATACGCTATCTGTGAAATAATACCCATAAGAAGGTCTTCATTTGAATACCTTGTTACGTAATTACGAAATATTTCTCCAGTTAAATTATTCTTACAATATAAAAGATAATAAACTTTAAAAAAATTCTTTAATCATAATGAGACTAAATGTGTGTTGATAATGATCAAGATGAAAACTGCATATCTATATATTTTGTTTAGGTTCTTAGCCTTTTTATATATTTCTTTTCTTATTATTTTCTTATAATTCTTTTCTTAAATAACCATATTTCAATATCTGGGTGGGGGACTATATTGCATTCCACCTACTTCATAATACTCTTTTTTTTGTCCGTGGTAAAATCAGTGCGTTCTGGTTCTGGCAGTCCTTTGAATTCTGGCGAAACATCTGGCTATCCTAACACTGATTTGATCAATGAAGAATAAATATCTACATCAGAATCCGGTGAATTAATTTCAATCGCCGATGATAATGTTGGTTCATCAAAAGGAGTATATATTTTCTATTATTTTCTTGTGATATATTTAATTTTGCGTTGAAATACATAGTTGATTTGTTCCATCTAATAACTAGCAGTTGGAATAGTAACAGTTTGCCAAACAGGGATTCCATCTGGTCTGGTTTAACAAAAATGCAAACCAAATTATTATTCACCTGTGCTCCACCGAATGATTTTGATCTAATATTTGGCCATTTAAGCGTACGCGTAATTGTGCATGCGCAATTTCTTTTACTGTTATTTCGTTTGAAAGTTGAGGCTAAATTGAGGATTGGCCGAACTTGATGATATCATCGTTGTTTGTGACGGTGTTGTATTAACGACGTTCTTTTGCAGTAGTTCTTGCGTTAACGAAATTATTATTATTATTATTATTATTATTATTATTATTATTATTATAATTATTATTATTATTATTATTTACTAAATCAGACGTAGTCATCGCCTCGCTGTAAATCTTGATCATTTCTGTGAACTCATCTGATTTTTATTTGATCGATAAGATTTGATGAAATCAATGAAGATAATATGGACTATGCTAGAGACTCTGTATGCAACTTTATTATATACGCATGTAATTTATTTTCGCTACATGTATATATTTTTGGGCAATGATATTAATAACGCTATCAATTATTGTTGTAGCTGAAACACAAATTGATACCAATACTGGTGCCATCGCTAGCGATGTTAGTATTGTTAACCATACTTGAGTTTCAGCGGTAACAGCATTCTCGGAAGATACAATTATATCAAGGAAAACTACACGTCTGCGATATTGTTTTAATTTCCTGTGTACTCATCAACGATATTTTTTAGTTTGGTTTGCCATTCACGCACCTGATTGCATCTTTACTGTTTCACGTTGATTGGAAGTCTCCCTGTATTTAAGTATATTGTAGTTTAGCGATTAATTCAAGACACCAATGATAAATGAAGCCGACTCTTCTCTTCAGGTTTCACTTCAAGTGTTATTCAGGGGTTTTGCTTCAAAACAAAAATCCAGAAGATTTTATTAGTGAATAATGCCGTGGTATTGTAGTAAATATACATGCTGCAAAACCTAGTACTGAGGACATGTACATACCGGTAACCTTAGCTCGATGTTTAATATTTTACTGAGTGGCGACCATAAAACATATCCAGACGCTACCGTCTATATATCTTATATCATACCGTTGTGTATATGCAACGTTGTTGGTGATCTTTTTTAATGTCAACGAGTTTGATATGAACTACTGCTGGACTTCCGAGAAAAACTCGTTAATGTATCTATTTACGTTTATATGAAAACTCAAGAATGTGTGTATGTGAGCAGTGTAATCAGATCTTTAAGTGATTACTTTATTATTAATTTTCTTAATGAGTGCATCTTTTGGAAGTCTCTATCATTGACATATATCTTTGTTTAAGCGTCATCAATTGATTCGGGTTCTCGAAGACCAGTCATTTTACCATAAGTCATATTAATGATACCGGATATTGTATCACCGAATTTTTGTACTCGAGCACGAATATTATCTAATAGCGTTGACATAACAATACCGGGCTTAATTTGCCCAGTATTTTTAAACACATCTATACTGCTTTCGGTTACTCCATTAATTCTGACGATAATATCTTATAATGAAAGCTTACTCGTTTCTAATCTTCCTTGCTTGCTTATCTTGAAACACATAAACTTTGTTTGGATCTTCATTTGCAAGATCTAACGATTTGGATATTTAAACACTAATGATTTTATTTATAGTTTCGTGTGATATTGCGTCGGATGTTAGTTTTTATTAGAGGAAGATCTTCCGTAAATATCTACCATTATATTTATAAGATCTGTTTAAAACGATAGCGGTTACTTGTATACTAGTGTACGACTTTATGGGCTGGTTCGGTTGATAAAGATACAGCGTTGAATATAGCAATAGCTTCACGGCCACATATTGGCGGATCGGTTATTGTCTGTATTGATAATGTTGAATACCAGATCGGAGTTTGAAGCGCAGTACTTCATACTGTGTAGATATATGTTAAACATTCATTTGATGTCGCCAGTCCATTCGAATCAAATTAAACAGTACCACGTTCATCAATTGTATGCAACCCAATGAATTCCTCGGCCAGAACTATTATCGAGATTAATGACACCAGTTTCAACGTATTGGGCTTGGTTAGGTAATTGATTGCGCATAAAACACATCTGAAATCATTTATTTTTAATTTGCGGCAGCATTTTTAAAATCAAACTTAGACCTTAAAAGTATCACCAGCGGATATTAACGATGGTATAGCTGCAAGAAGTGGAAATATACCACCTGTTTTTATTGAATCTTTAATGGAACTCGAAGAATTATGCAGTTTAAAGTTTAACCCTTGTATTCGGTTCTAAAGCTTAGTTTCAGTTAATGATAATTTACTCCACATTTACTTGCAATTTTTGATTGTAATTTTTGTTTTACCTGACAAGGAGTCAGAGTAACATTAATGTTACTGTATGACATTATAATATCATGAGCGATTTAATTACTTGTTCTCTATTGGGGCATCAATCACTTTGATTCTTCTACCATCGTCTTCTTCTTCTTCTTCTTCTCCGCCATATCTCTGCACAATTTCTATTGCACATCATCGACGTGGGCTCTTGCATGTGTTGACAACAAACGCCATTCTTCTCTCTCCTGTGCAGTCCTCATTATAACTTACTTCTCCACGTCGTATCTAGCCAGTGCATATTTCATCCATGTCGTTCTCTGACGCCCTACTTTCGCCGTTCCTTCTCTACCGTGCCGTACAATATTCGCAATCCTGTTCTTATCCATCCTTATCACGTGTCCTAGCCATTGGTGTTGTCTCTCGTGCACTTTTTTGCACGATTGTCTCTGTCTGATTAAGAGCTTTTCTGATGTCTTCATTTCTCATCCTGTCCATAATGTGAACTCCTAGAATCTTTCTAAGCGCCGCCATCTCGAACACAAGTAGTTTCCTCTCCTCAGCGCTTCTAAGTGTCCAAACTTCGCACCCGTACAGGGCAATTTGGACTATAAGAGCTCGGTATAGCCTCATTTTCGTCTCACTCTTGACATACTTGTTTTTCCATATGTTGTCCAACTCGCTCATCACTTTCAAGGCTGTGGCTGTACGTATTTCGATGTCCTTCGCGCTTCTGCAATCTTCAGTCAAGGTAGTCCCAAGGTATTTAAAATTGTCCATCAAGTAACATCGATTTATCACTAAGAAAAATAGCGACTGCTCTGTAATCACCGCAAACATTAAGGCGAGCTCGGAAAGTGTATATCAACGACAATTTGTCGTGTTAAATCAAGACGTTCCAATGAAGCATAATTAATCGGATACAAATCTGTGAAATCCAACTGAGATATTTGTAAACCAGTGTCTACTCTTTGATCACGTCCCATAAAAGTCATCAAACCATGATATGCACGAGCAAAATGAATTTGGTCAAAATTAAGTAAAATATCCTCGGATGGTTCTTGTTGGTCATTTATCTTTAATGAAAGTTCAGAAATTTCAATTTTATCAAATATCCTATGACTGAGCAGTTGACTATCAAATTCATTTTTATTTCGAAATGCATTGAAAATATGTCGTGGTACATAAACGCCTTGTTGTTATGCAGTATGTCATGTAAATAAACCAGCAAAATTAGTTTGAATCTATCTGTAGTTACTGTTAACCATGATGACATTGCTTTACCGCCTTGATCCATCAAAACGAGTATTTTTGTTCTTTGGCAATCGTTGGAGTCAATACTGGCATCCACAGTGAAATGTCTGATAGTGCTACTTTGCCAATACCTGCTGCAAAACCAACCTCTCGCCAGATTGCATCATTGTCAGTAGCCTTTCTTGCAAATACAAATAGAACCGTTTGCATGGCGCCGAAAATTATATTTCTAACATTTCTGCAAAATCCAAAAATGTGAGACAGTGTACATGGAGATCTTAACATTGATTTACATGTAAGGAATCCTTAAGTTGTAGTCTTGATTAACATTAAAAATCATAATGTCAGCAGCGCAGGCATGGCTTTGTTATTGTCTTGTAACATATTGATTGTCGTCAGGATGGTCAGTAAGGTCTTTTGCCTTTTGCAGAGATCATCGTCCTACCAGCTGATCTTGTATAATCAGCGAAATATCTTGCTAAACCTATTATTGTTGTATCGACATCAACGTCCTTTTGAATTGTTTTAATAATTCCTCCATCAATCATATATGTAGCGCTATCAAACAACGCCATAGCTCTATTGTTTACAAAACCAACACTAATATTAGCGTCAAATGGTGTATAATTTGTGATCATAATGTTACCTTCTACTTCTATAAACGCTGCAGCGGGTAAGATATATCTACTTATATCCTGAATTTCGTCCACAATGATTTGGTTTTATTGCGTCATAAGAATAATACTTATAATCCATTTAGATTATTCCTTTATAACTGTCCCATCCATGCCGAATGCTGATCAGATATACGTTTAAACGTTTTATTATAATTTTATTGTGTAACACGAAAACCACTTCATGCTATCAGATTAGCGGCTTTACTATTGTGCTTCATCATACATCTCTGCTAGTTTCTGATTTTCAGCTTGATTTATTACTCTACTGGCATCTGCAGGCATAACCCCAGTGTTGGGCAATTTAATTGGCTGTTGATTTTCGTCGTTTTAATCGTGCTAGTCTATCTTTAATGCTGATAACGCTTAACCACGTTATTACCAATATCACTAGGAGCATTTCACGAACAACGTCAATGGCGTTAATTTATAATTGTTTTGCAATTGGTCTTGCTTTATGGAGTTATTCTGCTAAATAAACCTTAAACATCACCTAGTTCATCACCTTATATCGCTTTATTAGGAGGTAATCGCGAATTTATTACTCTGACCATAATCAATCCACGTTTAGCATTGTGTATAATCATTTTGTTTGTTATTTTGTTAAATTTAATAACTGTGATAATCATTAACAATTTTATTGATGAGAGATCGATACACATTAATGTTCCATTACGCCACCCGTAAATAATCGTTGACAAATATTAGCTGCTTCACTAGTAATTTTTGGAGAATTATTTTCAGCACCTTTCACCCCAATAAGAATTTCTAATCGTTGAACATCAGAAAGGACGTTAATACGACAAGTAATAAGACCAGTTCATTGAGCGGAAATTCCACTTCCGGTTGATTCTTCTGGATCATAAAATTTTTCTGTTTCTGTTTCGTTTCTATGATCCACAGTCGTTTAAATTTTGTTAGATATTTGTCATTATCACTATTATAATCAAGACTTTTTTGACGGGATATCATCTTTATTTTATCTATCTTCATTGTTCGAAAAATTAACATATCTAGGACGTACATATTTTCCCTCTAGTTGATATCCAAATGCAGCAACATCTTCATGTTATCCTAATTTGATAATTTCTTTAATAGTCTTATTTGCAAACTTTTTCGTAATATATAAGGACATAACTTGTTTAGGTAATTGGATTCTGTTGAAGAAATTGTGGTTGTTGTTGTTGATGTTGCGGTTGTTCTTGAGGCATTGGAATTTGTGATTTTGTTGAGGAGATTGTGGTCATTGTTGAGGAGGCTGTTATTTTGTTCAGGAGAATGTGGTTGTTGTTGTTGAGGTTGCAGTTGCTGTCGAGGCATTGGAATTTGGGATTTTGTTGTGGAGATTGATGTTATTGTTGAGGAGGTTGTGGTTGAGGTTGTTGTTGTTTTAAGTATAGTTTTATTTGTTCTGCTAATAATTGTCCAGGACACTTATTTATTTTAGTAATACAATTTTTTTGTATTCTTGAGTATCTGGCTTGCTTGATGTTGTAACGTACACGATACATCTATTTAATATAATGGTTGTAACTTACAGTTACATATTTAGGTTTATAAATATCTTGTTTTCGATCATAACAAAATATCAAAAAATATCTTCTTTATTGTTTGATTTTTCTCTTAGACCATCCCATCATTAGATTTATGAACCAATTCAATATTTTCTTTTCTTGTTTTCGGTTTTCATGTAGATTCGTTGCCCATATTTCTGTACAAATTCTTTCAAGTTCCTCAATTAGGAGTATGAGCAGCAGCTATATCAGTTATAAGAGCTTGTAAAATCTTTTGATGCTGTTGTTTTCTTAGTGTCATTCACATTTTTACCATTTGTGACGGCATTTTGTTCTAACGTTGGACTAAGACCTTCAGTAGCTTCTGCAACAAATTCTGTAGCATTTGTCACTGGTCGTAATTGTTTCGATCCTTCTCTAACTTCAACCCGAGATTCTTGACGTTCTTGTAGTTTTTGTTTGATAGAATCACGATCGGGAAGATATTTTTTGATTGCCTCTAGTCGCTCTCGAAGATTCCATTGATGTCGCCATTATTGATATATTATAATGATTTCATTACTCATCTAATGAGCAGAGAGGGTGTGACCTCAATTAAACGTGCGGCGAGTAAACAACAACATACTTACAAATTAAGAAAAACTCTAAGGACAAAATGTAAAGTAACACAATAAATTAACCTATCGGAGAAACTCTCGGTCTGTTTTAGACTTCGGTTTGGCATTATTGACCTTATATGTTTCATTTTTCGTAAGAAGTTTATAAAGAAAGCTTATGGCGTTCTAGTTAAAGGTCTGTTCACCTTTTCTGCTGCTGGTATCTGCTAGAGAGGAAGAAAGAAATAAGGAAGTAAACTAAAACGATGGAGTATTGATAAAAGGATTAATGCATAAACTTTGGACACACACACACACACACACAAACACACACACACATTGAGGTTTCAGCAACTGTCAAATTTTGCCATCGATGAAGTTCTACCATCACGTCATTCTTGATAAATACCAGGAAAAATTGATAGTTTCTTTATGTCGACGTGATAAATTCTCTATTGATCGTTAATAAGGAGAAAAGATTTTAAACATTTATCATTAAGATTACATGTATTTGGGTGATATTTGTATTTATGTACGATTATAAAAAAGGAACATGATTATTAATACATGTATCTCATAAAATACATTCATCCCACTTATCCTGCTTAATGTAGCATATTATCACAACCCAACAAGCTATCAGTATTCACATTAATTTGATATAATAGATAATTTTAGAAGTTAAAGAAGACTTTTTAACTTGAAAGTTGCCAGTAAAGATTATAATACTAGGGTGAACTGAAAATTGCAAGCAACGATATATGTTGAAAAATGTGTTGTATTCTTGTAAATCTTTGCTTTAGACTAGAGGTAAGAAACGCCAAGATAATATGCCATATACCGGTAAATTTATGAATCAGATTTGATTGAAATAAACAGGACTTTCTGTTTATTATTCAGTTAAAATATGTAGTCAGGCATTATTTACTTAAGGTAATGTAGTCAGGCATTATTTACTTAAGGTGATGTAGTCAGGCATTATTCACTTACGATCAGGTATTATTCACTTAAATTAATGTATTAAGGAATTACATGATTTACTTATAATTATATTTTGACATAATAGTGCCAATTATATTTATGGAATGATATTCTGTTAAATATCATTTTTGGTAGGTCCTTGTTTACTTTATACAGTTTTGTGTTATAATTAGATTTGTCATATATTGTAATAAAGCTGGAAATTAAGTATCCAGGGTTACTTGAAGTTTTAAATAATGTAGTTTTTTATGCGATGTAAAATATATGATCTGGTTTGCTTTTCCGGTCTTGAGGAACTGTTGTAAAACCCGGTAATCCCATCATATTAGCTGGTAGGGGGCACTTGTCCTTATCATAGAGGGTGAGGGGCTGTTTGGGGAGGCAATTGTCCCTATCATAGAAGCTGAGTGTCTGGTAAGGGATGCATTTGTTCATGTCATCAAGGCTGATGGGCAGGTAAGGGGAGGCATTTGTCATTGTCATTGAGGCTTAGGGGCGGGTAGGAGAGGCATTTGTCTCTATTGTACAAGCTGAGGGGCTGGTAGGGGAGGTAGTTGTCTTTTTCATCAAGGCTGAAAGGCAGGTAGGAGATGCTGTAGGCCCTAGAAGCGGAGTGGCTGGTAACAGAGGCAGTTGTCCCATAATGTATTAGCTGTGAGACTGGTAGAGGAGGCAGTTGTTCTTGTCATCATGACTGAGGCTCTGGTAGAGGAGGCAGTTGTTATTGTCATCATGGCTGAGAGGCTGGTAGCGGAGGCAGTTGTCCCCATCATAGAGGCAAAGGAGCCAGTGCAGAACACAGTTAATACAAATAAGAAGCACAAAAAATAAGTCATACATTGTGATGCATACACTTTAGTATTGGAAATACTCTAACATCCTTTGTCTTTCTGTCTGCATGTCCCTCACTCTGCTTCTACATCTCCCATTCAAATGCTGGGTAGAAGACAGAACTTGATAGGTTTTGTTTGTCCATCCGGTGACTAGTTGTAAGAGATACCTAATTCCTTGCTCCTTTGTCTGAGTCCTGGCTCAAATATAAAATATAGAATACTTTCAGTTAAAAAAACATATCAAAGATTTTTTTATTTTGTAAACTTTACATGCATGTCATATATCTGACAACTAGAGATAATGATCCACAGGTGGGTGAGTGTGAGATGTTATGTCAGAATAGAATCACATTCATGTATATAACCAATCAAGATCACACTTGTTTCTAAATAAAGTTACTTGTTTAAAATCGAGTTATTAATGTATGCAGTTATTTCATGTTGTACAGGAGAGCATCACTTTAATGTGACACTTTAGTGAGAAGCAAGCATTACCATATATGCCTATGTATGAGTCAAGTCCAATTGTGAACAGTGTAGACCCTGACCAACCAGCGCATAATGCATATACAATTCAGGGCCTTTTCATTGTTATGCTGATTACTCCTGATGAACTGCATTGAAAAGACTCGATATTGTAATTCTCAACAATTTAAGGCAGGCTGCACCTCTTGCTCTAAGTCATTCATCCAGCTATGGGGCCAATAGACAAACGTGTCACCATAACCTGACATATACATATATGAGATACCTGTTCATAACAGAAACATTTAAGGATCAGAAAAAAATAACCTTCATATAGTGGAGCACATGTCTGATGCAGATGTTGTATGATGATATTTTAAATATTTCGTCAGCAAAATTGTGTATAACACATATTTTGATCAAATGTGCAGATTTGCTTCTCATGCATATTGCCAGAGTCGCTATTTTATAAACACATTAATGAACCTCATCTTGCTTTCACATTAAGTGACACACTGGGCAATTAAGATTTCACTCTAGGTCTCATAACATCTTAAGTTACACCAGCATTGATTCTATAACAGATATGATCTTGCCTCAATCAGAACTAAAAGGACACAATAATGCTGATTGGCACTTGTTTGATGAAACAAATGGAATATTTCATATGGTTCAAGAGTGGATTGATATGAATCAAATTTAGTATAATATTAATTGTATTCTTAGTTAAAATCATTTTTTTCTTCTTCAGGGTATGAGTGCTTAGTTTCATTGCTGAAGGACGTTTATATTTGCGGTGATCAATTTTCCTTCTTCAGTTCTGTTCAGAGTCTGCAGTGAATGCATTAGAATTTTCCTTCTTTCTAGTTGAGAAAAATCAATTTGATATATCACTTCCTTTTCGGCTTTACAGTGAGTTAATTTCCTAAAGATAGGGACAATGGAAAAGCAGCTACATATACAAAACCTATTATGATATTATTTAGTGTTGTCTCTGAGCGAAAGAGCTTGTCTAATATGAAGAACACCAGTTTTTTTGCTAGCTCACCAACTGTACAGGAGTAGAAAGCTTTCCACTTCCAGACAAACTTATTATTATCATTCTGATAGAAACTGTTATCGCTGGATGATGTTTGACTGTTTCTATTTTTCGTATCACTGAGAAATCAATTACATCCATATTATAAATATATGGATTTATATTGTTTATGTTGTAGAGTTAAATCTCCAACCACTGATTTAGCCACAATTTAAAAAAAATGGGAAAAATAGCATATGGTGGAAAATGTGCAATATGTAAAAGAATATTTAAAACGTTTTTAACCTAGAATTCAATATAAAGATGGCAGTGATATTAGTACATTAATCTCAGACTTTCCAGGAACCCCATGGGCTTAAGTAGCCAGGATAAAAACATCTTCCTGGATATATATATATATATATATATATATATATATATATATATATATATATATATATATATATATATATATATATATATATATTGTGGTCCTGAAAGTCGACTTGATATTCGACTTGACAAACCAAATCAACAAAACTCTGGAGAGTATCCAATAAATGCTATTGATCAAGCATGTTAAGTTCATGATATATCATATTTAAAAAAGATTTACAACAACAACATATTGCAAATGTTAAGTTGATTTATTCGTTAAATTCCATACAAAAAAATTTTTCAGAGAATCATTAGCTAATTGGTTAGTAAGATCTGCAATTAAAGGTAAATTAGCATTAAATAATGTAACTAATATATTATGGTCCAAGAGGATATTGGAGAGTTGGAGGAGCAAATAGTTATCTCACTTATGCAGCAAATGCTACACGTTCATTTTCTACAAATTGGTTAGCATGGCAGGCAATATGGCAAATTTTTCAACCACCAAAATAATAATAATAATAAAGACTGCCTCAAGATCAAAGTCGCGTTTGTTTTTTTGGTCACATTGTTTATAACTAATGTTTTCTTACTATATCTTTTTCAGCCATCTCGCTGTTATTGTCAGTAGTTTCTATAAAATATACGATATCCTCCCCCCCCCCGCAACTGAGATATTCTTCTAACTGTAGACCCTGCGAGATAAACTAACATTGACCATGCGATACGACCATCGACGATCCAAACAATTGTATCAGATATGATTAATCCTTGAGATGAATGGATTGTCATTGTGTATCCTAGCGTCGATACAGTTATGTCCATAGCTAATGCGCTCTCAACAACACTGACAGGAACTAAAACAATATCCTTTAACACGAGATTTTGTTTCTCTAACGATCCTGGTATATCAACATCTATATTATGTCGTCAAGTATCTGCTAGGCAATAATACAATGGTACGGGTAGATTTGTAAATATTTCTTAACGTAACAAAATTAGTGTTGCTGAAGTGTATCACGAACTCTCTTTCTACTTGCAACTATCAAATCAGCTGGTCTCCACAAATTCCAAAAATCGTTTATATTTTTATCTGAAATTATATCACGCATTATATCACATTTGCTTGTAGTCTGATTAAGTTTTTAAGCTCTCATAATTCTAGATCCAACTCTCTATAATCATCAGTTATTTCTTCATAACTATACAACCGTTCAGCCATTCATGCGCAGACAATGCAACAAATTTAAGGTGGCGGTTAACCATGGTTGCCGCGGATTATCAGTATTTTTTTCAACAACCAATCAAGAAATATTTTTAATATATCTTTAGATACTTTGCGAATTTCGTCTCAAATGATCAATGTAATGTATTTTTTACCCATTTATTCAGTAGTTCATTTATCTCCTTTCCATCGGAAGTTTTTTTTTAATGATAAGTATATGATTTAACGCCACGTTCACTCACCTGTCTGGGGAGTCTGTGTGTAGGGGTTAAAACGAACATATTAACAGTTTGACGAATTAATTCGATCGCACGAGTTGTATCCGCAAGGTCCATCGAGATAAACCAGTCTTATGTCTAGTCACAGGATCATACACTGACGGAGCAGATGACACTTTTGATATTCGATTATTTGTATAATAAATATCCTTGATTTTAGCATGGCAGATTCAGAATATGTATTTTGTCTTGTTTTATTCTCCATTCGCCACATGATACAGCGTAAGCAGTGCTAATATAAAATTGAGTCAGCGATTATGAGTACTTTCTTTCGATATAGAATGAATCCATAGAGACTCAAAGCGCGGTTTTAGGAAATCTGTTTACTATCAATAGTAAATGTATTGAAACATACGCGAGTATTGATGATCTTCAACGGATAACTTGCGGTGAATCGCCATAAATGTTTTCAACAATTGTACCTAATTTAGTTCCATTAGACAAATGAGCGTTTTTTTAAAATTTACAAATATATTTCTCTTCGTTGCATCGGCGATTATAAAATCAATTTCAACATAGTCCATAATCAATTTTTGTGTAGTGTCGTTTATGATCATATCGTCCTCCTTGCACGAATTAGCCTTATTATTCTTTTGCCAAAGTCTTTCGCTGTTTTATTTTCAAATCGGTTATATCAAGATTTTCATCATCAGAATATTTCTTTTGCTATGGTATCCAAACTTCTGGTTGCGGTCGATATGATATTTATTTCTCACTTATTTCATAAAATATTATTTTTTTGTCCATCATGTTTCGTAACTATACAATCGATACCCACTTCTTTTCTGAAAAGTGTCTACCAAACCGTGCATAACTAATTGGATAAAGACCTTAATCAAACTCAAATGACTCGATACAGGCGAATCCAGTCAAGTCAAAATCCGGTAAAGGTCCGTTGATGTGTGTTGGTTTTCCAAATCTTGAAAAACACCCATGACAGTCTCCCATTCCAAGAAAACATCATAGATAACACATTGCCATATCAGCTGAAATATGATCTTTATAATTGTATTTAGTGTTCCACAAACCGCCGTGTCCATATTCTCAGCAGCTGATCTTCTTCAAGAAATTCAAATTGAATTTTTTTCTATTGCAAGGTGAGCAGTGACTAACGGAACGGTAACCAATTATTCAGTAATTGTTCGATGGTGCCAGTCTGCGATGAAAAAATCAGCGCAAGATTTGTCATTTCTTTTTGGAGAGATTCTAAACGACATATATCTCCATTAAGTCGTGCAAATTTATCATAAGTTTCATTTTCGTAATTTGATAAAAACCACAAGGATACAAAATTGCTTTTACAATTATTTTAAATAAAAGAAAATATCACCGTCATAAAATCTTACGGTTTTATTTCGTGGAAATATTGTTACTGCACTAATCCACGCATGCGCATTATGATCAATATTTTCAATCGAAGCTCCGTTCGATGTATATTTCGAATCGTACAAAATCTATTCTTTTATCGTTTTACATATAAACGGGAAATTACAGTTTCTTTCCTAATTCAGAGACGTCTTTTTGATAGACGCTTTGGTATCTTTTACTATTTCTTCGCGCTCGTTTAATAATTTTTTTGACGTCTTAGAACCGTTAAATCATTTCCATGTATCGCATTTGTGAAAAGTTTAGATGATCGTTCGGAAATATCATTGGTTTCAGATCATCAACGCTGGGTTTATTATTTGGGGAATAAATGCCATAAAATACACCCATTAATCTGAAGAATTATATAATATTTTTAAAATCTTATCAAGAGTAATACAGGAATGCGCTCGATTCACGATCTGATCTCTGGCACACATAACCATTATAATATGTTCTCTTCATTGCCGTATTCATCATAAATTATGTCAACATAAATTGTTCTGGCGCGACTGAGGGTAGTGTAAATATTGATATGATGGCATTTTCAAGTACCTCTTTGTTGTGTATAAGAACCATCACGTGTTGGTACTTTCTATAATGCCATTTGATTAATTGCCTCTTTGTTGTGTATAAGAACCATCACGTGTTGGTACATTCTATAATAGCCATTTGATTAATTGCCTCTTTGGTGTGTATAAGAATCATCACGTGTTGGTACATTCTATAATAGCACACAGGTAATTGTAAAACGCCAACTTGATTGAAAATTGTTATGATTTACGTAGTGATTTATTGACAAAACTACACATGTTAGATTAAGAACTAAGAAGGTGTCTGGTTTGGTCAGTAAGTTTGAAATGCATTCTTGATAATAACGAATTATAACATCGTAGATAATCCGAATTAATGTGTTCTTGTACAATCACATATCAGACGCTAATTTGCTGAGTATATAGAATATCCGTGCTGAGATTGATTTGATTCTTCAAGATCTACTTGATAGCATCCATCAATTACATCACTTACAACATTTACTGCAACAGTTTATGTTATATTTACAATTTCTGGTGAAATATGACGACCTTCACGGTATGGGTCATTGTTATCCTTGAGACTACCTGCTGGTGGATTTTTTTTTTACATGACTCAACAATTTTAGGAATGTTTTCATCGATGAGATCGTCGACTGATACCGGTAACCTTAGCTCGATGTTTAATATTTTACTGAGTGGTGACCATAAAACATATCCAGACGCTACCGTCTATATATCATATATTATACCGTTGTATATATGCAACGTTGTCGGTGATCTTTTTTAATGTGAACGAGTTTGAAATGAAATACTGCTGGACTTCCGAAAAAAACTCGTTAATGTTTCTGTTTACGTTTATACGAAAACTCAAGAATGTGTGTATGTGAGCAGTGTAATCAGATCTTTAAGTGATTACTTTATTATTGATTTTCTTAATGAGTGCACCTTTTGGAAGTCTCTATCATTGACGTATATCTTCGATTAAGCGTCATCAATTGATCCGGGTTCTCCAAGACCAGTCATTTTACTATTAGTCATATTAATGATACCGGATATTGTATCACCGAATTTTTCTACTCAACCATGAATATTATCTATAGCGTTGACATAACAATACCGGGCTTAATTTGCCCAGTATTTTTAAACACAGCTATACTGCTTTCGGTTACTCCATTAATTCTGACGATAATATGTTGTAATGAAAGCTTACTCGTTTCTAATCCTCCTTGCTTGCTTATCTTGAAACACAAACTTTGTTTGGATCTTCATTTGCAAGATCTAACGATTTGGATATTTAAACACTAATGATTTTATTTATAGTTTCGTGTGATATTGCGTCGGATGTTAGTTTTTATTTAGAGGAAGATCTTCCGTAAATATCTACCATTATATTTATAAGATCTATTTAAAACGATAGCGGTTACTTGTATACTAGTGTACGACTTTATGGGCTGGTTCGGTTGATAAAGATACAGCGTTGAATATAGCAATAGCTTCACGGCCACATATTGGCGGATCGGTTATTGTCTGTATTGATAATGTTGAATACAGATCGGAGTTTGAAGCGCAGTACTTCATACTGTGCAGATATATGTTAAACATTCTTTTGATGTCGCCAGTCCATACGAATCAAAATAAACAGTACCACATTCATCAATTGCATGCATCCCAATGAGTTCCTGGGCCAGAACTATTATCGAGATTAATGACACCAGTTTCAACTTATTGGGCTGGTTAGGTAATTGATTGCGCATTAAAACACATCTGGAATCATTTATTTTTAATTTGCGGCAGCGGATATAAACGATGGTATAGCTGCAAGAAGTGGAAATATACCACCTGTTTTTATTGAATCTTTAATGGAACTCGAAGAAACATACTGCTTAACTCTTGTATTCGGTTCTAAAGCTTTGTTAAAATGTTTAAGCTTAGTTTTAGTTAATGATAATTTATTTGGACCACCATTAGCAATTTGATCTTATTTTAATGTTTTCTTTGCTCTACATTTACTTGCAAGTTTTGATTGTAATTTTTTTTACCTGACAAGGAGTCAGAGTAACATTAATGTTACTATATGACATTATTATATCATGAGCGATTTAATTACTTTTTATCTACTGGGGCATCAATCACTTTGATTCTTCTACCATCACCTTCAAGTAACATCGATTTATCACTAAGTAAAATAGCGACTGCTCTCTAATCAACGCAAATATTAAGACGAGCTCGAAAGTGTATATCAACGACAATTTGTCGTGTTAAATCAAGATGTTCTAATGAAGCATAATTAATCGGATAAAAATATGTCAAATCTAACTGAGATATTTGTAAACCAATGTCTACTCTTTGATCACGTCCCATAAAAGTCATCAAACGATGATATGCACGAGCAAAATGAATTTGGTCAAAATTAAGTAAAATATCCTCGGATGGTTCTTGTTGGTCATTTATCTTTAATGAAAGTTCAGAAATTTCAATTTTATCAAATATCCTATGACTGAGCAGTGGACTATCAAATTAATTTTTATTTCGAAAAGCATTGACGTGGTACATAAACGCCTTGTTGTTATGCAGTATGTCATGTAAATAAACCAGCAAAATTAGTTTGAATCTATCTGTAGTTACTGTTAACCATGATGACATTGCTTTACCGCCTTGATCCATCAAAACGAGTATTTTTGTTCTTTGGCAATCGTTGGAGTCAATACTGGCATCCACAGTGAAATGTCTGATAGTGCTACTTTGCCAATACCTGCTGCAAAACCAGCCTCTCGCCAGATTGCATCATTGTCAGTAGCCTTTCTTGCAAATACAACCGTTTGCATGGCGCCGAAAATTACTTTTCTAACATTTCTGCAAAATCCAAAAATGTGAGACAGTGTACGATTAGATCTTAACATTGATTTACGTGTAAGGAATCCTAGGTTGTAGTCTTGATTAACATTACAAATCATAATGTCAGCAACGCAGGCATGGTTTTATTATCGTCTTGTAACATATTGATTGTCATCAGGATGGTCAGTAAGGTCTTTTGCCTTTTTCAGAGATCATCGTCGGACCAGCTGATCTTGTAGAATCGGCGAAATATCTTGCTAAACCTATTATTGTTGAATCGATATCAACGTTTGTTTGAATTGTTTTAATAATTCTTCCATCAGTCATATATGTAGTGCTATCAAACAACGCCATAGTTCTATTGTTTACAAAACCAACACTAAAATTAGCGTCAAATGGTGTATAATTTGTTCTCATAACGTTACCTTCTACTTCAATAAACGCTGCAGCGGTTAAGATATATCTACTTATATCCTGAATTTCGTCCACACTGATTTGGTTTTATTGCGTCATAAGAATACTACTTATAATCCATTTAGATTATTACCTTATAACTGTCCCATGCATGTCGAATGCTGATCAGATATACGTTTAAACGTTTTATTATTATTTTATTGTGTAACACGAAAACCACTTCATGCTATCAGATTAGCGGCTTTACTATTGTGCTTCATCATACATCTCTGCTAGTTTCTGATTTGCAGCTTGATTTATTACTCTACTGACATCTGCAGACATAACCTCAGTGTTGGGAAATTTAACAGGCTTTTGATTTTTTGTCGTTTTAATCGTGGAGAATTATTTTCAGCAACTTTTACCCCAGTAAGAATTTCTAATCGTTCAACATCAGAAAGAACGTTAATAGGACAAGTAATAAGACCACTTCATTGAGCAGAAATACCACTTCCGGTTGATTCTCCTTGATCATAAAATTTTTCTGTTTCTGTTTCGTTTCTATGATCCACAGTCGTTTAAATTTTGTTAGATATTTGTCATTATCACTAATATAATCAAGACCTTTTTGACGGGATATCATCTTTATTTTATCCAACTTCATTGTTCGAAAAAATAACATATCTAGGACTTACATATTTTCCCTCTAGTTGATATCCAAATGCAGCAACATCTTCATGTTATCCTAATTTGATAATTTCTTTAATAGTCTTATTTGTAAACTTTTTCGTAATATATAAGGACATAACTTGTTTAGGTAATTGGTTTTTGTTGAAGAGATTGTGGTTGTTGTTGTTGAGGTTGCGGTTGTCGTTGAGGCTTTGGAATTTGTGATTTTGTTGAGGAGATTGTGGTCATTGTTGAGGAGGTTGTTATTTTATTCAGGAGAATGTGGTTGTTGTTGAGGTTGCGGTTGTTGTCGAGGCATAGGAATTTGGGATTTTGTTGTGGAGATTGTGGTTATTGTTGAGGAGGTTGTGATTGAGGTTGTTGTTTTTTTAAGTATAGTTTTATTTATTCTGCTAATAATTGTCCAGGACACTTATTTATTTTAGTAATACAATTTTTTGTATTCTTGAGTATCTGGCTTGCTTGTTGTTGTAACGTACACGATGCATCTATTTAATATAATTGTTGTAACTTACAGTTACATATTTAGTTGTATATATATATCTTGTTTTCGATCACAACAAAATATAAAAAATATATCTTCTTTAATGTTTGATTTTTCTCTTAGACCATCCCATCATTAGATTTATGAACCAATTCAATATTTTCTTTTCTTGTTTTCGGTTTTCATGTAGATTCGTTGCCCATATTTCTGTACAAATTCTTTCAAGTTCCTCAATTAGGAGTATGAGCAGCAGCTATATCAGTTATAAGAGCTTGTAAAATCTTTTGATGCTGTTGCTTTCTTAGTGTCATTCACATTTTTACCATTTGTGACGGCATTTTGTTCTAACGTTGGACTAAGACCTTCAGTAGCTTCTGCAACAAATTCTGTAGCATTTGTCACTGGTCGTAATTGTTTCGATCCTTCTCTAACTTCAACCCGAGATTCTTGACGTTCTTGTAGTTTTTGTTTGATAGAATCACGATCGGGAAGATATTTTTTGATTGCCTCTAGTCGCTCTCGAAGATTCCATTGATGGCGCCATTATTGATATATAATAATGATTTCATTACTCAGATCTAATGAGAAGAGAGGGTGTGACCTCAATTAAACGTGCGGCGAGTAAACAACAACATACTTACAAATTAAGAAAAACTCTAAGGACAAAATGTAAAGTAACACAATAAATTAACCTATCGGAGAAACTCTCGGTCAGTTTTAGACTTCGGTTTGGCATTATTGACCTTATATGTTTCATTTTTCGTAAGAAGTTTATAAAGAAAGCTTATGGCGTTCTAGTTAAAGGTCTGTTCACCTTCTCTGCTGCTGGTATCTGCTAGAGAGGAAGAAAGAAATAAGGAAGTAAACTAAAACGATGGAGTATTGATAAAAGGATTAATGCATAAACTTTGGACACACACACACACACACACACACACACACACACACACACATTGAGGTTTCAGCAACAGTCAAATTTTGCCATCGATGAAGTTCTACCATCACGTGGTTCTTGATAAATACCACGAAAAATTGATAGTTTCTTTATGTCGACGTGATAAATTCTCTATTGATCGGTAATAAGAAGAAAGGATTTTAAACATTTATGATTAAGATTATATGTATTTGGGTGATATTTGTATTTATGTACGATTATAAAAAATGAACATGATTATAAATACATGTATCTCATAAAATACATATCCTACTTATCCTGCTTAATGTAGCATATTATCACAACCCAACAAGCTATCAGTATTCACAGTAATTTGACATAATAATAGATAATTTTAGAAGTTAAAGAAGACTTTTTAACTTGAAAGTTGCCATTAAAGATTATAATGCTAGGGTGAATTGAAAATTGCGAGCAACCATATATGTTGAAATATGTGATGTATTCTTATAAATCTTTGCTTTAGACCTGATATAAGAAACGTCATGATAACATGCCATATACCGGTAAATCTTTGAATCAGATTTGATGGAAATAAATAGGACTTTCTGTTTATTATTCAGTTAAAATATGTAATCAGGCATAATTTACTTAAGGTAATGTAGTCAGGCATTATTCACTTAAGGTAATGTAGTCAGGCATTATTCACTTAAGGTAATGTAGTCAGGCATTATTCACTTAAGGTAATGTAGTCAGGCATTATTCACTTATGATCAGGTATTATTCACTTAAATTAATGTATTTAGGAATGACATGATTTACTTATAATTATATTTTGACATAATAGTGACAATTATATTTATGGAATGATATTCTGTTAAATATCAATTTTTTTAGGTCCTTGTTTACTTTATACAGTTTTGTGTTATAATTAGATTTGTCATATATTGTAATAAACCTGGAAATTAAGTATCCAGGGTTACTTGAAGTTTTAAATTATGTAGTTTTTTGGTGATGTAGAAAAAATGATCTGGTTTGCTTATCCGGTCTTGAGGAGCTGTTGTAAAACCCGATAATCCCATCATATTAGCTGGTAGGAGGCACTTGTCCTTATCATAGAGGGTGAGGGGCTGTTTGGGGAGGCATTTGTCCCTATCATAGAAGCTAAGAGGCTGGTAGGGGATGCAGTTGTTCATGTCATCAAGGCTGAGGGGCAGGTAAGGGGAGGCAGTTGTCATTGTCATTGAGGCTGAGGGTGGGTAGGAGAGGCATTTGTCTCTATTGTGGAAGCTGAGGGGCTGGTAGGGGAGGTAGTTTTCCTTTTCATCAAGGCTGAAAGGCAGGTAGGAGATGCAGTAGTCCCTAGAAGTGGAGGGGCTGGTAGGTGAGGCATTTGTCCTTGTCATCAAGGCTGAGGGGCAGGTAAGAGATACAGTTGTCCCATAATGTATTAGCTGTGAGACTGGTAGAGGAGGAAGTTGTTCTTGTCATCATGGCTGAGAGGCTGGTAGCGGAGGCAGTTGTCCCCATCATAGAGGCTGCGGAGCCAGTGCTGGACACAGTCAATACAAATAAGAAGTACAGAAAATAAGTCATACATTGTGATGCATACACTTTAATATTGGAAATATTCTAATATCCTTTGTCTTTATGTCTGTCTGCTAGTCCCTCACTCTGTTTTTACATCTCCCATTCAAATGCTGGGTAGAAAACATAACTTGGTAGGTTTTGTTTGTCCATTATGTGACTAGTTGTAAGAGATACCTAATTTCTTGCTTCTTTGTCTGAGTCCTGGCTCAAATATAAAATATAGAATACTTTCAGTTAAAAAACATATCAAAGATTTTTTTATTTTGTAAACTTACTTGTTTAAAATCGAATTATTAATGTATGCAGTTATTTCATGTTTTGCAGGGGAGCATCTCTTTATTGTGACACTTTAGTAAGAAGCAAGCATTACCATATATGCCTATGTACGAGTCAAGTCCAATTGTGAACAGTGTAGACCCTGACCAACCAGCGCATAATTCATATACAATTTAGTGCCTTTTCTTTGTTATACTGATTAGTCTTGATGAAATGTATTGAAAAGACTCGATATTTTAATTCTCAACAATTTAAGTCAGACTGCACCTCTTGCTCTAAGTCAGAGTCATCCAACTATGGGGCCAAGAGACAAACGTGCCACCATAACCTGACATATACATATATGAGATACCTGTTCATAACAGAAACATTTAAGGATCCCAAATGAATACCCTTCATATAGTGTAGCACATGTTTGATGCAGATGTTGTATGATGATATTTTAAATATTTCGTCAGCAAAATTGTGTATAGCACATACTTTGATTAAATGTGCAGATTTGCTTCTCATGCATATTGCCAGAGTCGCTATTTTATAAACACATTAATGAACCTCATCTTGTTTTCACATTTAGTGACACACTGGACAATTAAGATTTCACTCTAGGTCTCATAACATCTTAAGTTGCACCAGCATTGATTCTATAACGGATATGACCTTGCCTCAATCAGAACTCAAAGGACACAATAATGCTGATTGGCACTTGATTGATGAAACAAATGGAATATTTCATATGGTTCAAGAGTGGATTGATATGAATCAAATTTAGTATAATATTAATTGGATTCTTAGTTAAGTCATTTTTTTCTTCTTCAGGGTATGAATGCTTAATTTCATTGCTGCTGGATGTTTTTATTTGAAGTGGTCAATTTTCCTACTTCAGTTCTGTTCAGAGTCTGCAGTGAATGCATTAGAATTTGCCTTATTTCTAGTTGAGAAAAATCAATTTGAAATATCACTTCCTTTTTGGCTTTTCAGTGAGTTAATTTCCTAAAGATAGGGAAAATGGAAAAGCAGCTACATATACAAAACCTATTATGATATTATTTAGTGTTGTCTCTGAGCGAAAGAGCTTGTCTAATATGAAGAACACCAGTTGTTTTTACAAGCTCACCAACTGTACAGGAGTAGAAAGCTTTCCACTTCCAGACAGACTTATTATAATCATTCTGATAGAAACCGGTATCGCTGGATGATGTTTGACTGGTTCTTGTTTTCGTGTCACTGAGAAATCAATTACATCCATATTATAAACATATGGATTTATATTGTTTATGTTGAAGAGTTAAATCTCCAACCACTGATTTAGCCCCAATTTTTACAAAATGAGAAAAATAGCATAAGGTGGAAAATGTTCAATATGTAAAAGAATAATTTAAACGTTTTTAACCTACAATTCAATATAAAGATGGCAGTGATATTACTACATTAATCTCAGACTTTCCAGGAACCCCATCGGCTAAGTAGCCAGGATAAAAACATCTTCCTGGATATATATATATATATATATATATATATATATATATATATATATATATATATATATATATATATATATATATATATATATATATATATATATATATATATTGTGGTCCTGCAAGTCGACTTAAGATTCGACTTGACAAACCAGATCAACAAAATCTGAAGAGTATCCAATAAATGCTATTGATCAAGCATGTTAAGTTAATGATATATCATATTTAAAAAAATATTTACAACAACAACATATTGCAGATGTTAAGTTGATTCATTCGTTAAATTCCATACAAAATAAATCTTTCAGAGAATCATTAGCTAATTGGTTAGTAACATCTGCAATTAAAGGTAAACTAGCATTAAATAATGGAACTAATATATTATGGCCCAAGAGGATATTGGAGAGTTGGAGTAGCAAATAGTTAACTCACTGATGCAGCAAATGTTACACGTTCATTTGCTACAAATTGGTTAGCATGGCTATCAATATGGCAAATTTTTCTACCACCAAAATAATAATAATTATAAAGACATAATTGTCCTTTAATCGCAACTCTGGTCTGTGTTGGATTTCCAAATCTTGAAAAAACACCCATGACAGTCTCCCATTCCAAGAAAACATCCTAGATAACACATTGCCATATCAACTGAAATAAGATCTTTATAATCGTATTTAGTGTTCCACAAGCCGCCGTGTCCATATTCACAGCAGCTGAGCTTCTTCAAGAAATTCAAATCGTGTTGGTTTGAACGAATTTTTTTATATTGCAAGATGAGGAGTGAATAATGGAACGGTAACCAATTATTCAGTAATTGTTCGTTGGTGCCAGTCTGCGCAAGATTTGTCATTTCTTTTTGGAGAGATTCTAAACGACATATATCTCCATTAAGTCGTGCAAATTTATCATAAGTTTCATTTCCGGAACTTGATAACAACCACAAGGAAACGGAATTGCTTTTACAATTATTTTAAATAAAATCAAATATCACCGTCATAAAATCTTACGGTTTTATTTGGTGGAAATATTGTAACTGCACTAATCCACGCATGCGCATTATGATCAATATTTTGAATCGAAGCTCCGTTTGATGTATGTTTCTAATCGTACAAAATCTATTCTTTTATCGTTTTACCTATAAACGGGAAATTTCAGTTTCTTTCCTAATTCAGAGACGTCATTTTGATAGACGCTTTGGTATCTTTTACTATTTCTTCGCGCTCGTTTATTAATTTTTTGACGTCTTAGAACCGTTCAACCATTTCGATGTATCGCATTTGTGAAAAGTTTAGATGCTCGTTCGGAAATTTCATTGGTTTCAGATCATCAACGCTGGGTTTATTATTTGGCGGATAAATGCCATAAAATACACCCATTAATCTGAAAAATTATATAATATTTTAAAAATCTTATCAAGATCAATACAGGAATGCGCTCGATTCACGATCTGATCTCTGGCACAAATAACCATTATAATGTGCTCTCTTCATTGCCGTATTCATCGTAAATTATGTCAACATAAATTGTTCTGGCACGACTGAGGGTAGTGTAAATATTGATCTGATGGCATTTTCAAGTACCTCTTTGTTGTGTATAAGAACCATCACGTGCTGGTACACTCTATAATAGCCATTTGATTAATTGCCTCTTTGTTGTGTATAGGACCATCACGTGTTGGTACACTCTATAATAGCCATTTGATTAATTGTGAAAACGTCAACTTGATTGAAAATTGTTATGATTTTACGTAGTGATTTTTTGACAAAACTACACATGTTAGATTAAGAACTAAGAAGATGTCCGATTTGGTCCGTAAGTTTGAAATGCATTCTTGACAATAACAGATTATAACATCGTAGATAATCCGGATTAATGTGTTCTTGTACAATCAAATATCCAGACGCTAATTTGCTGAGTATATAGAATATCCGTGCTGAGATTGATTTGATTCTTCAAGATCTACTTGATAGCAGCCATCAATTACATCACATACAAGATTTACTGCAATAGTTAATGTTATATTTACAATTTCTGGTGAAATATGACGACCTTCACTGTATGGATCATTGTTATCTTTGAGACTACCTGCTGGTGGATTTATTTTTCTACAGGACTCAACAATTTTAGGAATTTTTTCATCGATGAGATCGTCGACTTATACTAGATCGTTGTCTTTAAGTTTAGGACGTGCATCTTTTATTATATCTGTATAAAATTCAAAATTTGGAAAATCAACCTCAGATATTGCCAATTTCTTTTAAAAAAAGCCCCTCTTGTTTGTTATCTGCTAAAATAAAATACATGCCTATTATTGAAAAAATTAAGATCCCCTTCAATTGTATTTACATACGTTATCTGTGAAATAATACCCATAAGAAGGTCTTCATTTGGATACTTTGTTACGTAATTACGAAATATTTTCTCCAGTTCAATTATTCTTACAATATAAAAGATAATAAACTTTAAAAAATTCTTTAATCATACTGGGACTATATATGTGTTGATAATGATCATGATGAAAACTGCATATCTATATATTTTGTTCAGGTTCTTGGCCTTTTCTTATAAGCAACCATATTTCAATATCTGGGTGGGACTATAATGTATTCCACTTACTTCATAATACTCTTTTTTTTTGTCCGTTGTAAAATCAGAGCGTTTTGGTTCTGGCAGTCCTTTGTATTCTGGTGAAACATCTGGCTATCCTAACACTGATTTGAACGATGAAGAATAAATATCTACATCATAATCCGGTGAATTAATTTCAATCGCGGATGATGATGTTGGTTCATCAAAAGGAATATATATTTTCTATTATTTTCTTGTGGTATATTTAATTTTGCTTTGAAATACATAGTTTATTTGTTCGATCTAAAATAAAATAGCAGTTGGAATAGTCACAGTTGCCAAACAGGGATTCCATCTGGTCTGGTTTAACAAAAATGCAAACCAAATTATTATTCACCTGTACTCCACCGAATGATTTTGATCTAATATTTGGCCATTTAAGCGTACGCGTCATTGTGCACGCGCAATTTCTTTTACTGTAATTGCTTTTGAAAGTTGACGCGAAATTCAGGATTGGCCGAACTTGCTGATATCATCGTTTTTTTTGGCGGTGTTGTATTAACGAAGTTATTTTGCAGTAGTTCTTGCGTTAACGACATTATTATTATTATTATTATTATTATTATTATTATTATTATTATTATTATTATTATTTGCTAAATCAGACGTAGTCATCGCCTCGTAAATCTTGATCATTTCTGTGAACTCATCTGATTTTTATTTGATCGATAAGATTTGTTGAAATCAATGAAGATAATATGGACTATGCTAGAGTCGCTGTATGTAACTTTATTATATACGCATGTAATTTATTTTCGCTACATGTATATATTTTTGGGCAATGCTATTAATAACACTATCAAGTATTGTTGTAGCTGAAACACAAATTGATACCAATATTGGTGCCATTGCTAGCGATGTTAGTATTGTTAACTATACGTGCGTTACAGGGATAACAGCAGTCTCGGAAGATACAATTATATCAAGCTTACTCGTTTCTAATCTTCCTTGCTTGCTTATCTTGAAACACATAAACTTTGTTTGGATCTTCATTTGCAAGATCTAACGATTTGGATATTTAAACACTAACGATTTTATTGATATTTTCGTGTGATATTGCGTCGGATGTTAGTTTTTATTTAGAGGAAGATCTTCCGTAAATATATACCATTATATTTATAAGATCTATTTAAAACGATAGCGGTTACTTTTATACTATTGTACGACTTTATGGCCTGGTTCGGTTGATAAAGATACAGCGTTGAATATAGCAATGGCTTCACGACCACATATTGGCGGATCGGTTATTGTCTGTGTTGATAATGTTGAATACCAGATTGGAGTTTGAAGCGCAGTACTTCATACTGTGCAGATATATGTTAAACATTCTTTTGATGAATCAAAATAAACAGTACCACATTCATCAATTGTATGCAACCCAATGAGTTCCTGGGCCAGAACTATTATCGAGATTAATGACACCAGTTTCAACTTATTGGGCTGGTTAGGTAATTGATTGCGCATAAAAACACATTTATTTTTAATTTGCGGCAGCGGATATTAACGATGGTATAGCTGCAAGAAGTGGAAATATACCACCTGTTTTTACTGAATCTTTAATGGAACTCGAAGAAACATACTGTTTAATTCTTGTATTCGCTTCTAAAGCTTTGTTAAAATGTTTAAGCTTAGTTTTAGTTAATGATAATTTATTTTGACCACCATTAGCAATTTGATCTTATTTTAATGTTTTCTTTGCTCTACATTTACTTGCAAGTTTTGATTGTAATTTTTTTTACCTGACAAGGAGTCAGAGTAACATTAATGTTACTATATGACATTATTATATCATGAGCGATTTAATTACTTTTTATCTACTGGGGCATCAATCACTTTGATTCTTCTACCATCACCTTCAAGTAACATCGATTTATCACTAAGTAAAATAGCAACTGCTCTCTAATCAACGCAAATATTAAGGCGAGCTCGGAAGTGTATATCAACGACAATTTGTCGTGTTAAATCAAGATGTTCTAATGAAGCATAATTAATCGGATAAAAATAGGTCAAATCTAACTGAGATATTTGTAAACCAGTGACTACTCTTTCATCACGTCCCATAAAAGTCATCAAACGATGATATGCACGAGCAAAATGAATTTGGTCAAAATTAAGTAAAATATCCTCGGATGGTTCTTGTTTGTTATTTATCTTTAATGAAAGTTCAGAAATTTCAATTTTATCAAATATCCTATGACTGAGCAGTTGACTATCAAATTAATTTTTATTTCGAAAAGCATTGAAAATATGTCGTGGTACATAAACGCCTTGTTGTTATGCAATATGTCATGTAAATAAACCAGCAAAATTAGTTTGAATCTATCTGTAGTTACTGTTAACCATGATGACATTGCTTTACCGCCTTGATCCATCAAAGCGAGTATTTTTGTTCTTTGGCAATCGTTGGAGTCAATACTGGCATCCACAGTGAAATGTCTGATAGTGCTACTTTGCCAATATCTGCTGCAACACCAGCCTCTCGCCAGATTGCATCATTGTCAGTAGCCTTTCTTGCAAATACAACCGTTTGCATGGCGCCGAAAATTACTTTTCTAACATTTCTGCAGAATCCAAAAATGTGAGACACTGTACATGGAGATAGTCTACGATTAGATCTTAACATTGATTTACGTGTAAGGAATCCTAGGTTGTAGTCTTGATTAACATTACAAATCATAATGTCAGCAGCGCAGGCATGGTTTTGTTATCGTCTTGTAACATATTGATTGTCGTCAGGATGGTCAGTAAGGTCTTTTGCCTTTTGCAGAGATCATCGTCGGACCAGCTGATCTTGTATAATCAGCGAAATATCTTGCTAAACCTATTATTGTTGAATCGATATCAACGTCTTTTTGAATTGTTTTAATAATTCTTCCATCAATCATATATGTAGCGCTATCAAACAACGCCATAGTTCTATTGTTTACAAAACCAACACTAAAATTAGCGTCAAATGGTGTATAATTTGTTCTCATAATGTTACCTTCTACTTCAATAAACGCTGCAGCGGTTAAGATATATCTACTTATATCCTGAATTTCGTCCACACTGATTTGGTTTTATTGCGTCATAAGAATACTACTTATAATCCATTTAGATTATTCCTTTATAACTGTCCCATCCATGTCGAATGCTGATCAGATATACGTTTAAACATTTTATTATAATTTTATAGTGTAACACGAAAACCACTTCACGCTATCAGATTAGCGGCTTTACTATTGTGCTTCACCATACATCTCTGCTAGTTTCTGATTTGCAGCTTGATTTATTACTCTACTGACATCTGCAGGCATAAACTCAGTGTTGGGCAATTTAACTGGCTGTTGATTTTCGTCGTTTTAATCGTGCTAGTTTATCTTTAATGCTGATAACGCTTAACCTCGTTATTACCAATATCACTAGGAGCATTTCACGAACAACGTCAATGGCGTTAATTTCTAATTGTTTTGCAATTGGTCTTGCTTTTGGAGTTATTGTTCTAAATAAACCTTAAACATCACCTAGTCCATCACCTTATATCCCTTTATTAGGAGGTAATCGAGAATTTATTACTCTGACCATAATCAATCCAAGGTGAGCATTGTGTATAATCATTTTGTTTGTTATTTTGTTAAATTTAAGAACTGTGATAATCATTAACAATTTCATTGATGAGAGATCGATAAACATTAATGTTCCATTACGCCACCCGTAAATAATCGTTGACAAATAATAGCTGCTTCAATAATACTTTCTGGAGAATTATTTTCAGCACCTTTTACCCCAATCAGAATTTCTAATCGTTCAACATCAGAAAGGACGTTAATAGGACAAGTAAGAGACCACTTCATTGAGTAGAAATACCACTTCCATTTGATTCTCCTTGATCATAAAATTTTTCTGTTTCTGTTTCGTTTCTATGATCCACAGTCGTTTAAATTTGTAAGATCTTTTTCATTATCACTAATATAATCAAGACCTTTTTGACGGGATATCATTTTTATTTTATCCATTTTCATTGTTCGAAATATTAACATATCTAGGACTTACATATTTTCCCTCTAGTTGATATCCAAATGTAGCAACATCTTCATGTTATCCTAATTTGATAATTTCTTTAATATTCTTATTTGTAAAATTTTTCGTAATATATGAGGACATAACTTGTTTAGGTAATTGGTTTTTGTTGAAGAGATTGTGGTTGTTGTTGTTGAGGTTGCGGTTGTTGTTGAGACATTGGAATTTGTGATTTTGTTGAGGAGATTGTGGTTATTGTTGAGGAGGTAGTAGGCTTGCTTGTTGTTGTAACGTACACGATACATCTATTTAATATAATTGTTGTAACTTACAGTTACATATGTAGGTTTATAAATATCTTGTTTTCGATCACAACAAAATATAAAAAATATCTTCTTTAATGTTTAATTTTTACCGGTATATGGCTGTTACAAATTTTCTCTCATCATTAAATTTATTAACCAATTCAATATTTTCTTTTCTTGTTTTCGGTTTTCATGTAGACTCTTTGCCTTTATTTCGGTACAAATTCTTTCAAGTTTCTCAATTAGTAGTATGAGCAGCAGCTATATCAGTTATAAGAGCTTGTAAAATCTTTTTATGCTGTTGCTTTCTTAGTGTCATTCGCATTTTTACCATTTGTGACGGCATTTTGTTCTAGCGTTGTATTAAGACCTTCAATAGCTTCTGCAACATTTTCGGTAGCCTTTTTCAATGGTTTGATCTTTCTCTAAATTCAACCCAAGATTCTTGACGTTCTTGTAGTTTTTGTTTGATAGGATCACGATCGGGAAGATATTTTTTGATTGCCTCTAGTCGCTCTCGAAGATTCCATAGATGGCGTCATTATTGATATATAATAATGATTTCATTATTCAAATCTAATGAGCAGAGACTGTGTGACCTCAATTAAACGTGCGACGAGGAAACAACAACATACTTGCAAATTAAGAAAAACTCTAAGGACAAAATGTAAAGTAACACAATAAACTAACCAATCGGAGAAACTCTCGGTCAGTTTTAGACTTCGGTTTGGCATTATTGACCTTATATGTTTCATTTTTCGTAAGAAGTTTATTAAAGAAGCTTATGGCGTTTTAATTAAAGGTCTGTTCACCTTCTTCTCTGCAGCAGCAGGAGAGGTGAACAGACCAAGTTTTCAAGTAAAAATAAAGCTTCTACCGAAACCAAAATTATTCAGAGAGGGTGAACAGACCAAGTTTTCAAGTAAAAATAAAGCTTCTACCGAAACCAAAATTATTCAGAGAGGGTGAACAGACCAAGTTTTCAAGCAAAAATAAAGCTTCTACCGAAACCAAAATTATTCAGGTCGTGAAAATTCTTCGAATTTCAACAATGAAAAAAAATAATCTTACAATTTAGTTGGCGTTCACACTCTCTGCTGCTATGCGCTAACAATTTTTTTACGATGAAAGTCCTAGGACGAAAATCCTTTTAGGACTTTACAAACAGACTAATTTGCAAAACCTCACCTCGCAGATCAATTAGATTATTAGATTGGTCGGTGAGTTTGAAATTAATTCTCGTTAAAGAATTATTATGACATCGCATATAGACTGGATTAGTTGGGTCTTCAATAATTAGAAATCCTGGAGGAGCCGTTGGTGCAAATGAATATAGAATATATCCCTGCTGAGCTTGATTTGATTGCTCGAGATTTATTTGATAGCTGCCTTCGATAACATCACACACTAAATTCATTGATATCACCGAGGATATATTTACGTTGTTCGGAGCGATATGTCTACCACCGCCAGCTGGGTCATTATTAAATGTCAGAATATTTGTTTGTTGTCGTGATAATTTCCTCCAATCGTCGTGGATTTTCTTAAACCCAATATCGATGGCATAACTGAGATATTTTTTTAATTCGTCGGGTTTATACCCGGGAATTTTAAATGTTTTAATATCCTCTACGCGGATATTGTATGATTCCCTAAATATCCCCTTATGACTTTCGTTTATTAATACTTCTTGAATAATTTGAGTATGAAATGTTTCCATATCGTTGATGATTTTGTTACCTGTTTGTACTACACTAATAAACTCGTCTTTGGTGAGAGAGCCGGATTTAAGGGATATTAACAATAATGAAAAATCATTATTCATCGCTGTTAAATTTTCTTCGATTGAACTAATGTGAAGTATCTCACGATTAGAGATGGGAGAATAATCTTGATAACTTTTCAATGGATTCTCAGGTTTTATCACGTTGGAGACATAATCAGATTTTACAGGTTCTGGTATATCAACGGTTTCTCGTCGAGGTGGTAGTTCGGGCCATCCTAACACTGATCTTATAGAACTCTGATAAATATCTACAACATACCCAGGGGAATTAATCTCGATCGCAGATGATAACGTCGGCTCGTGAACCGTTATAGCGATTTTTGATTCTTTTCCAGTGATAGATTTTATTCTTCGTTGTAATTCGTTATTGATTTGTTCGATTTGATATGACCCTGTTGGTAACGAGACAACGTTCCAATCTGGAGTTCCGTCTTCACGATTTTTCCACGCGAACACCAAGGAATTATTTGGTTGTTGACCACTAAATGCTACCGATCTGATATTGGGCCAGCTATGATACACTCGTAGTTTTGCTAGCGCGATTTCGTTCACTGGAACGGGAATCGGGAAATTCACACTGAATTCAGGACGAGTTGAGGTTACTGATATCCTGCTTGTTTTCACCGGTGTTGTATTTGTTACTATTTGTTGAAGTAGTTCTTGCGACGACATTGTTATTATTATTATCCCGCTCTAATTTCAGCATTGTTGATTTATACAATTGAGCCATCGTTGAGAATTCGCTATCTGATATTGTTGTGTCATCAAGTGACGATGATATCAACGAGGACAATTGCGAGTAACCGGCAGATGCAATGTGAAATTTAATTACATAATCGTTTAGTTTACTCTGGCTACACGATGATAGTTTTTTTGTGATCCCGGTTAATATACCCGCAATTGTAGCCACCGCGGAAATAGCGATTGGAACTACGACCGGAGCAATCATTGTAACTGAAGACAGTATTATCCCAGCAGCAGTGATTACTCCCGACACCGAGTATACGGTGATATCAACCGCGGTTATTCTTCGTTGGTATTTTTTGATTTTTATTTGATACTCCTCACAGAGAGAACTGAGTTTAGTTTGAAATTCTCTGACTTGATCATAGCGATACTGATACACTGAAGGGATCGTCATTTTATTTTAAAAGCGCTAGCATTTTCAATTGTGATTTCCCTTAAAAACGCTAGCGTTTTCAGTTTAATTGTTTACTTAAATCCACTACGAATTCTACGTACCACGTTACTGAAACCCTGACTAGATTTCTATCTGTGGTCGTTATCGTGAATTGTTCAGATACATCCTTGTCGATGATCGTTGATACCGTATTATTGACTCCAGATGAACTACTTGATGATATATTAAACTGATTCGGTGATACTATTGTTAATCGATAAATACCCTTGACGGTTGCGGTTACGTGTAAAATGTTGTTTGTGGGAGTCCACGCAAATGATCCGTAATGGATTGTGTATACGTTGTTGACAATGATTTTTTTATCATGAGGAATTTTTGTTTTTTCAATGACGCTTATCATCCTCGTTGCATCATCCTTCATTGCGTTGTTAAATGTTTTAAGCTCATCGATGGATTTTTTAATATCAGGAAGGGTTATTTCAATTTTATCAAATGGGGTTCCAATAAACTTATCAATGATGTTTTTACGAAACATTGAAAACTGTTTCACGTGTTTTTCATATTCGGATTGAAGAGTTGCTAGTTCCAACATATAATCTTTTATCGAGGTGAGTTTTGGTGTGGTCACTGGTGGATTTCCAAAAAATTCTAGCAGGGGTTTATCAATTTTGTCAATTGTATTTCTTTGTAATTCAGAAAACTGATCAAATACAACTATATGATCGTCATACTTATCATTGAGTGATTTCAATGAATTCACCGTGTTATCGAATGTTGTTAATTTATCCGTAATTGTTGAAACAAGTACACCTGGTTTGAGTTTACCCTGATCGGAAAATAACGCGATAGTATCCTCTGCTGCATCTCGTCGTTTAACCAAAATATCATCGAGGGAGACATTACTAGTTTTCAATTTACCCTGACGATCTTGAAATACAACTATTTCACCAGGATCAACACTTGCTAGGTTTAACGTTTCGGCTATTTCATCTTCGATTAGTTTTTTAACACCCTTGATTTTATCAAGGGTTTCAACTCCACCAGGTTCGGGTTTCTTCAGCGTTGATAAAGGTCGTCCCCAAATATCAATCATTATTATCATAAAAATCTTTTCTCTGTTTAAAATCTAAAAGATTTTCAATCCAATGGATTTTCAATCAAAAATTCGTAGAATTTTCAAAGTGAAATTGCACAGCAATTTCCAATCAAAGATTTTCAATCCAACGACCGCTAGTATACTCATTTACTACTACATGGGGTGGTTTTCTTGATTCCTTTGAAATAGCATCAAGTACGTTTAATACTTCATTGCCACATATGGGTGGGTCAAGCATTGTTTGTGTTGGTAACGTGGAATACCAACGGGGTATTTTTAATTTACTTACATAGCGGTTAAATTCCTTCGGAGGCGCTAATCCATATGAGTCAAAATAAATAATCCCACGTGGATCAATCGCGTATGCAACCCAGTGAGTTCCAGGTCCATCGCTGTTATCTAGATTAATAATACCGGTTTCAACATCATTTGGTTGTGCCGGTAACTGATCTTTCATAAAAACACCTCTAAAGTTTTTAATCGCGAGTTTTTTAGCGGCATCAATTAAATCAAAATTGGACATAGGTGTGAAATCTGAAGGATTTCCAATCAAAGATTTCTGAGTTAGTAAACCGGTCCTAGTCTCAGGCCGCTTCCGCTGTACCATGAATACGGGGTTCCTGGTAGTCTTAGACCCTTTCCCTTTTTTTTATAACCCTGCCCAGTTGCTTTCTTTAGTGCCATTCCTGCCGCGGTACCAACGGCTCCTAACGCTGCCGCTTTAGCCACCGCTGGGGCCGCTGCGGCAATCAACCCTGGAATCAACCCTAACAGCGGGAATATACCACCAGTCTTTTCCATGTTTTTAATCGCGCTCGCAGAAAGAGTAACCTGAACTCCCTTTTTTTCTTTAAACGCTTTATTAAAATGATTAATCTGAGTTTTCGTCAGCGATACTTTATTCCCTCCGCCATTCATTTGATTAGGTTTCAACGTTATTGTGGTCCCACATTGCTTAGCTGATTTGGATTGTAATTTTTTTAACTGACCAGGTGTCAACGTAACATTGATATTACTATACGACATTATGCAAAACAGATTGATTCTAAATCGCAAGCGATTTTCATTGCACAGCAATTTTCAATCAAATATTTTCCACTGGTGCATCTACCAGTCTCATTCGTCCACCAACACCCTCGAGTATCATTGATTTATCACTGAGAATGACAGCAACCGCTCTATAATTAACAATACCACCAGGACGGGTTACGCGAGCTCGGAAGTGTATATCAACGACGGATTGTCTCATCAAGTCAAGATGTTCCAACGAAAAGTAATAAATCGGATATAGATTTTTAAAATCCAACTGTGATATTTGTAGACCAGTATCGACATTTTGATCGCGTCCCATATACGACAGCAACCGATGATAAACTCGTGCAATATGGTTTTGACCGTAATTAAGTTGTATATCCTCTGATGGTTCTTGCTGTCCGTTTATTCTCAGCGAGACTTCACTACACCCAATTTGATCAAATATCATGTGGGAACGTTCTTGATCGTTTAATCGCGCAGTATTCTGTAGCGCAACAAATATGTGACGTGGAGCTGAAATACCCTGTTTTGATGCTAGATGCCATGTAAGTGTACCATCAATATTAGAATCCATGGTATCTGTGGACGTTGACAACCAACTTAATAATCTCTTCCCCCCTTGATCCATAAATGATAGTAACCGCGGTTCTGTTGACAACGACGGAGTCAACACTGGCATCCACAGTGTTAGTTTTGATAAAACGACTTTACCCGCAGCGGCGCCAGTGCGCCAGATTGCATAATTATCAGTACCCCTTCTCATTAGCGTTATAGTATGCTTTACTCCATAGATAACTTTTCTGACGTTTCTACAAAATCCAAATATGTGATGGAGCGGAATCGCGCATGAAAACTGTCGATTCTGTCCATGCAACGTTGCTACTCGTGTTGCAAATCCTAGGTTGTAACTGGTAATATTATTTATGACATCAAATTCAGCAGCTGGTCTTACATATCCGGCTGGTGCTGGATCAACTGCAGTAGCTCGTGTTGCTTTTACTCTAGAATACTGGACGTGTTCGGCGTTATCAGTAATATCCTTCGCGAACATCATAGACGGACCCGCTGATCTAGTATAGTCATCAGAGTATCTCGCTAACCCGATTATTCCCGTAGCAATATCAACCTCGCGTTCAATAGATTCGATTTCTCTTCCATCAATGAGATATCTAGCACTTTCAAATAAAGCCATGATGCCATTGTTAACAAAACCAACTCGGATAGTTGGGTCATTTGCATATGGTGGATCATTATGAGCTGCATCATCTGTTACGAGTTCACCTTCGACTTCAATAAAGGCTTCAGCGGGTAAAAAGTATTTACTTGTATCATGAACTTGAAGTTCAATTCTCCCCCGAAGATCAGGTTGTACTGCGTGATAGGCATAAAATTGATAATCACGTACAGAATCATCTTTAAGTACTGGGGCGTCCATGTCAAATGCGCTATCAGGGTTCTGTTTGAACATTTTTTATTATATACCCGTTGGTCTAAATTGGAGGCGGAAATTCTTTGAAATTGCTTGGATTTTCATCGACGTCTTTGACGTTTGTAGAAATTCTTTGAATTTCCAAGGCCACTTCCCGCTATCATATTTGCTGTTATATTATCTTGGGCGTTAGTCAACGATGATGAAATCATTGACTGTAGTTTTTCATCTACTGCGTTATTTATTATTTTACTAACTCGCGCAGGCATAACCTCAGTAGATGGCAGTAAAGTCATTCCTGGTTTCTTTGAAAATCTAGATTTTCCCCGTCGAACTAGCGCTGTTAGTTTATCCTTTGCGGCTGAAAACGCCTTCGTGGCAAGATCACCAACAGCGGTAATACCCTTATCCCGGATAACATCAATTGCTTTCATCGATAATTGTTTTACTAGCGGAGCCACTTTTGGAGCCATTCTTGAAAATAATCCCATTATAGTATTACCGAGACCATCTCCATAGTATGCTCGGTATTTTGGCAATCGTGAGTTTACCACGTAGATGTTAGTTGGTTTATCATGGTTGTAGTGTATGATCATTCTCTATTCAATTGATATTTATCTAATCGCTATGATAACCGTCCACTAACTCTTCAATGAAATCTCGATATGTTGCAATATCCATGATACCACCTTGAAATAATCGCCTACAGATATCAGCTGCTTCATTGATTATTTCCAGTGAGTTATTCCCGGCTCGTTTTCCTCCTACAAGTATTTCTAATCGTGCTATATCACCGAGAATATTGCCGGGACAACTGACGTTTTGTCGATGAAAATCCTTGAAATTGCTTTCGTAATTTTCAGGTGAATATCCCTTTCCGGTTTTTTTCTTAGTTTTTGCTTCTCTTTTTCTTTGTTGTTCTTGTTGTTGTTGTTGTTTTTCTTCTTGTTGTTGTAAATCATAATCTTCAATTCCTCTCATAAACATTTTATACTCCAGTTTTCCTTTTTTTAAACGACTAATATCCTTATTCATTTTAAACAACCAATCAACCCAGTTATCTCGTGATATTTTACTATCTTTATACTCATCCTTCAAAAAACCTTCTCTTGAATAATAGCTTTGAACAGCAAAATTACCAAAGGCGGTATAATCGTTGGGTTTTATTAATTGAAATCGTTTTATTTGTTCTATACCCGCCGGAGTGAATTTGTCTATAAAGGAAACACCACGAGGAGTGGAAACTGCGCCCTCGTCTTCGGCGGATTCTTCAAGGACATCAATACCACTTTGTCGTTGTATTTCCATCTGAGTTGCCATATCACCTGAAAGTTTTTGTACAGCCTGTTTTGTTTGTTCAGTTTCGATTGCTATTTTTTCAAGTTCACCAAGAAGAGGCCTCTGTTTCGTTTTCCTTCTTCAGGGATATCACCGTATATAGCTCGTTCAGTAGCTGTTTTCACACCCTCAGTTGCAGTAACAATCGGTTTGAAGAGTTGTTGTGTATCATCAGAAAAATCAGTCTGAAGTAATTGCCGCTGTTGAAGTTTTTCACGTATACGATCACGAAGTGGTAATATTTTCTTAAGAGCGCTAAGTCGCTCCTTTACGTTCCGTGTGGTTAATGATTGTCCTACCATTATTGAAAGAGTATCACTATTGTTAAATTGCAATGAAAATCGAAGATTTTTAAGTAAAAAAAAAAAGAAATCACTAAATTGTACACTAACTTGTTATACTTCCCTGTTGTTGTACTGGGTCACACACATAATTTTACTTCCTCGTTTGCACAGGTAGTGATTAAACAAAGGAGGCTCTCTACGCGTGGGGCTCATCTTGCTCCATTAACATTTTTAATTGTCTCACCTTACAATTAATAAGCCTCTTTTGTTCATATTCTAAGCCTAATTGCTTACGTACACGTTCAACGATGCTACATAATGGTACAAAAACATTAACGTCTTCGGTATTGACTAAACTTTCACGTATAAACTTTTGTATCCGCTTAGTTAAAAAATATTTCTTAGCGAGGACGTATTTTCCGGTCTGTTCTGCAAATTTTATGTCCTCGAAATCGGTCATAATTTGATCACAATCTAACCCTGAACATAGTTTAACATTTTGATCTTTAAGCTTGTTGATTTCAATAATAATCAATTTGAGATTTTCAATATTCATATTATATAAAAATATATTTGTTGAATTGATTGAATGAAAATTCTTTAGAATTTTTCACAAAATGAATTCTGGACACGCTAAGGTGTTGATCATCTTTAGCAGCCCAGAAGCTTAATGCGATTATAGGTGATTATGATTATAGATGACGACGGTACAATTACACATCACCGTTTTGAACCCCCTTGGTGTTTTACATCAAGCAGCGCGCTCAACGGTTACAACCGACAAACAGATAACAATAGATTATAGGTGACACAATGAATGAATTGATTTCAATGACAATGGTATATACAATGAATTGATTTCAATGACAATGACGACGGTACAACAATTGATTATAGGTGAATGAATTGATTTCAATGACAATGGTATATACAATGAATTGATTTCAATGACAATGGATGACGCGGGCTATTTCTACATTCAAGTACAAAAGCAAACCTGAAATCGAAACCTGGTTTGAATGTCAATAATAACGTTCATACCACGTGTGACGGTGTGGTTTTGTTTTACACTTGAATTTCGGCTAAGCCCAATTATAACAAGGACGGATTTGTATATAACCACTCATTACAACGAAGTGACATAAAGAGGTGTAGTGCTTGTAATTCTTTGTTTTGTTTATTAGCGATCACTGACAACGTTGAAAACACGCATAATACTTGAAACAGACACTTAAAAAAATGTTTAAATACGACGTGTATATGAAACAGTTCTGTTAATACTTGAAAAAAGACGAAATTGATTATGTGTTGTTCAGATTTCATAATAGCGAAACTAACCAATCAAAATCAATGACTGTGTTTAAGATCCGTAACTCTGTCATTGGTGATTTATCACACGCGCGTTACCTAACAGAGTTATTCCCCTTGTGAATTTCCAATGCGTGATTACGACTTATTCATAAACAAACTGAATGCTGTTTTTAAAACGTTTTGAAAAAGCGGTCTTATAAACCCCCTCTGCTACTTTTTGAATTGAGGAGGAACAAATATCGAAATGCCTACCGGCGCTATTCAAAGATTGAAATACTATCTCCGTGTTGTCAGTATTAAACGATCTTACGGGTCTAGCAATTTTCGAGTATTTCCCAGTCCCACCTCGTTTGGTGTTTTCACGTTGTGTAATAGCTTGTAGATTTGATAAAGAATTATCAGTCTTAATGCTATTTATGTGATCAATCACAAAACCATCCTTGATTGATCCATTATACACTTCATAGACGAAACGATGATTGAGATGCATTTTCCCTCCAGCTTTAAAACTCAAATACCCTTGATTATTCACAGCACCAATTGGCTTCTTGAGTCTACAGTGTCTAACAACACCATCACGAGAAGCTTCGTAATTTTCAATAACAGGATGTCTTTGAAATTCTTGGTTCATTTGTATGCAATATACTTCTATTTGTCTAATTCGTTAATTGGCTGAGATATAACATTGGCAAATCTGCCTATGTAGTCTTGAGCAGTTTTTATGATTTTGCCGTTGGCGTTGTCATTGACAGAGTCAGGATTTTTGATTCTTCGCTTGTCATAATAACGCTTCAACTCTCTATAACGCTTACCCCCGCAATCAACGCATAACTGCGACTTGCCTCTTACACCTACCCCACAATACAAACATGGAAGAGGGCCCTTTGAACCGTTTCTCACACTTTGCATATGATACCCACAGAATTCATTTCTGCATGATTTGTTACACGGAGTCTTTGATCCAATCATAAGCCATTTGCCATGATTCATTATATAAAAAACTTTTTATTTAAATACTTGTTTTAATTATAATATGAAGGAGTTCAAGAGATTATCGAAAATTACGCCTTGGAAAAATGCTAGATTTAATCTCGATAAATTCTCTGATAAACCAAAAAGTCTAATAGATGACAAAACCATATTGAGTAAAATCAGTGACTGTTTTAATGAGTTTAAGCGCGATGGAGCATCTCATGCGTGGTCGACATTTCGAATTACCAATGATGATGTCAATGTACCCATAATCGATGCTACCATGAACGACACAAGAGCAGCTGAGATACTTTCACACCTTGGCAGGAAATCCAAGGGTGGAAATCCAAGGGGGTATTTTTTTAGAATAAAATTCATTATCGAAGAGCAAGGTGAATGGGTTATCAGAGATAAATTTGAACCAATCCTCAAGGATAAAAAAAACTGTTATTGTGAGTAGAGATTCCAAACCAGGAATTCTAACTGGAATTGACAAACCATACTACGCGAACCGTTACCCTGTAACAGTAGTTGTTTACGGAATATATCCACTAAATGATAAGCCAAGTATTGCAAAACTAGCACCTATGAAAACATCGTTAACGACGGAGTCGTCATCGTTAAATTGTGTAGCAACACGGTTAATGGAACACTTCACAAATGCATCCCGGGGAAACAAATTAACTGAACAACGACGAAACAAAATAACCGAATGGGAACTGACAGTGAAACAGCGCGGGGCAACGATTTCCGATATAGCTAAATTAGAAGCATCATTAAAATTTCCAATATCGGTAGCAACGATAACCGGAGAAGTATTATACGAACCGAAATATCAATCGCGAGGAGCTCCAATTGAAATTATTGATCATAACAAACACGCGTGGACACCCGCGGTAAATGTATTTCCACGAGAACGAATCGTGAGATATATCCCCCGGGAGTTTTACAAGGATGTGTTCTATGAAGAGAGGTTATTCGATGCTATTGTTACGTTGTGTAAAGATGATCCCGTGTCGGTGTGGTTACTTAGCAGCGCTGGTTCCGAATCAGGATTTGATCAGTTTGTAAGACCAAATGGAGAATTATATCGCGTTGAAGAATTAGATAACAGAATGAGAAAAATCGCTAATGAATTTTCACCGGAGAGTTTCCATGAAAAACTACTCACGGATAGCTTTACAATTCCATCAGTGGTAGCTCACTTCGCAAGAGAAAAGAACTCATGGCGTCCAACACGAAGTGATTTTCTCGAGGATGTCAAATTGAGTTGCGTCGAATTTGGTCATGGAGGATTGTGGAATACGAAATACTCACGTGATGGTATGATTTCAATTGATATAGCTGCGTGTTATCCTGGAAGTTTTCTCGGGTATGGAGAATACTCTGAGTATTTTAAACGATTTGGACACCCCACTCATGAAATGACTCGTGTTGCGATTAATGGTCGTTTGCCTGATTTTGATTTAACCGGGTTCGCTCGTGTGATATCATTTGAACTCGCTGCAGGGTTACATCCGTGTAGTTATGTTTGGCTTGGTAGACATATGTCTGAAAAACACTGGCTGCCAATAGTGCTATTGAGATATATGATCGATTGTGGTATGCTAATATCGTTAATTGTCAGTGAAGCGATTATATGCTATCACGCGCAGAAGGATGTTTGGTTACCAAAACCTGATCTAGATCGTATAATTGATGAAATACGAAAACAGTTTCCTAATGGAAATTCATCGAATGGAAAATCGGAGATTTTCAGCGAGGAAGAAATCATGAAACTATCTAGGCAGTTATTTGAGATTAAAAACAAAGAAGCCAAAGATTTCGGACGAAAAATAATTGGTAAATTCACTCAAGGTGGAAGATTTGACAATGCAAAATACTCTTCGAGGTTGATCATAGACAACGCAGAATACGATTTTATTGTAGCGGATTTAACGAAACAGGGAAAACTTGTATCCCGTAGGGATGCTTTTCTATCCAATGGTGAGAAATTAGGTACGGTTGTTACCTACTGTGATGGATATAGTTGTCAGTACACACATTTGAGAAGTTCTATGCTAGCGTATGCTTCTATTAATCTATTTTCGATGATAAATAGATTTCCAGATACCGCGGTTAGAGTAGCTACTGATTCGATGTATATCCACAACAAATACAAATCAGATGTAGCGGTATTCACAGATCCCGAGGAAGCGTGGGGGCGTTGGCGATTTAAAAAGGAAAAACTACATGAGTATTGTGAATCCGCAGACGTTGCCATCGACGATAAATACTTGAAAAGCAACCATAATCTCTCAGAGATTCAATCAGAATTATCTAATGCACCACCCGTATCTGACCCCGTATGTAGATACAAGACAGTTTATTTAAACGGTTGTGGTGGGTCAGGAAAGACAACTCGTGCAATTGAATTATTTCGTCGGTCAACCATGATTGTGCTAACACCAACTCACAGACTCGCCAGAGAGATGATAGCGCAGGGAGTAAAAGCCTGTACTTATCACAGCTTCTTTCGATGGAAAGGCGATACTTGGACTCCTGATCGAATGGGCGATAAATTCATTCCTGAAATCATAATCTGGGATGAAATATGCACGGTATCGTTGACAGTATTACAGATATTTCTTGAATGGTTGTTATTGAAAAATACAAAAGTCGTCATGTGCGGGGATCACGGCCAACCACAGCCATTTGTTGGTGGATCTCCACATGAGTGGTTGAAGAATCATGTAGACTATTATGAAGAAATTAATACCGACCATAGATCACTTGATGAACAATTACGAGAATTCAAAGCGCTAATTAGATTACAACCGGATAAAATCCAATGTGAAATAGCGCGTGAAATAATTTCAGAAACTCCCATGAATGATTTTTGGGAAACATGGAGACCAAATGATTTAATAATCGCGAGTAGAAAAATAGTCAGAGACGCGCTTCAGATGAAATTATTTGAATTGCATAAGTGTAAATTTGCAACACTTCCAGTACCGTTGTGTTATAGGCCTTCGGATACACGAAAGCAGAATATAGAAGTTGATATTCCAGGGAAGAGTGAAAAGCAGATTCTCGTGTTAAATGATATTGTGCTGGTTGATATCAGCGTCGTCGAAAATGCATTGCGTGCTAATAAATCCCCATGGACGCTAGGATACGCAGCGACGATACATTCTTCACAAGGATTAACTATATCGGATACAATTGTTTGGATAGTAGATAATCGCATTGAGTGGTCAAATTTAGTTTATCTCGCAGTATCCAGAGTACGGCGAATAAACCAACTTCGAAGAATTGTTGTTGACGATGCCAGTGACGATATTATCAGCGCCGATGATATCACTGGTGATATAATCAGAAAAAAACTCTCTGGTTATAAACAACAGGATAAAAAAAATAATAGAAAATTTGACATTGATGCTGAATTAATAATTACGCTGAAGCAACAACAGAATAATCACTGCGCGAGTTGTAATTGTATAATGCGTTGGCAGTATTCGGATAAAGATCCTCGCCAATTTACCGTAGACAGAAAGAATAGCAGTGTAGGTCATACCAACGATAACGTTATGCTGACTTGTCTTGAGTGCAATAGACGCCGGGGTGCTCATTAAGACCACGCGGTGGCAATTGAGTATCCTCAGGAATCACTTGTAACTGTTGTCGAGTAAATCCTCGCTGAGGAGCAGTTGAATCCAGTCTATAGATTGGAGGTCTACCAGTTGATCGTGTTATGCCGGATATCTTATGCGTCGTGACGCTCCAAATAGGATCAGTAGCTCTTTTTTTACCACCCTCAAGCTCTCCTGGTTCGTATAAGTACCTTACAATGACATTACTACCAAGAATTGGTTGGGAAACGCTAGCGTTTCTAGAGAAATCTTTTTGTGGTTGTACGGGTATATACTTCTTTTTAATAGCGTTGACAGGTTTCATATTAATTGTTCTAGTAATCTCATTATTGATTGCGGTAACTACACCTGGTAATCTCTTGACCCATTCACGGGATCGTTTATCCTGGATGAATTCTTTCGCGTATTGATATCCAAATAACCGCTCAGCAAGTGTCCGATTAAACCGTTCAACAATTGCCTGATCGCGATGTAACGCAGTATGCCCTCGTCTGATGGCGACATTATGATGTTTCATCGTTGTTAAAACAGCGCCTTGAAATTCCTTGCCAGGATCAACTTGTAACAGATTTGGCCAGCGCAGAGGACCTCGTCGATAAATTTTTTCAAATGCAGAAGCTACTTCAGTAGATGATTTTGTCCTTAGCGGTTCTGCTTGTTTGTATCGACTCGCAATATCAACTACGGTTAACGCGTATTTGTAACCGCGATCATGCGGCAGAAATAGTATATCAGCTTGATGAACTTCATTAGGAACGGTCACATCAAAATGCGAGTAGTTAATTTGTTTAGGCGCTGGTAGATAAATTTGCCATATCGCCTGTTTGGATAACCAGTTCGCTGCAGTGGTTTTTTTCACCTTTGATGCGCTAGCGAGTTTATTGATTGCTGCGTAACCTCTCCAGTATCCTCTCGGAGAATAATAAATAGATTCCATATTTTTAATTACCAGCACCTAACATCAATTTACCCTTCATAGCAGATTTTACCAACCACGAAGCCAATTTTTCTTTGAAGGATTTATCAGGAATAGCATTTAACGCATGAATTAATTTCACATCCGCAAGATGTCTGTGTTGAAGATTGCTGCTTTTATAAGCAACATCATGAGCATGACACGCCTTATCAATAGCGTTTATTGGATACTCGCCGGGTCGGGGCAGATTTTGATCATCAAGTCTGATATCTAATCGTGTTCCCGGTCCACAGTAGCTATATCCTGGAAGGTGCTTTTCTCCTGGATACTTTGCCCACGGTGTTCCTGGGAGTTTTGCTAACTTGGCTGCAATATCACCTCCTCGTTTTTTTTTAAAGGTTTCGTGGAAGTAAATCTAAATTTCTTTGTACTACATTGTACGCATTTACCAGAAAGCGCTGATCGATTATTTTTCGTTGTAATCGTCGTCAAGTCATTTGTGCCAGTACGCGTCCTACACTTCACACAATATAGATCCATAATTTATATATAACGGCATGAATGTAATTGATTATTCAGCTACGAGACGACGGGAACCTATTAGACACCATGCAATGTTACCAAATTCTATTCGCGCGATTATCATCGGACCATCTGGAAGTGGTAAAACACAATTGCTACTTAATTTGATAACGAGATGGATGAACTGGGATAAGTTGTACATGATTGCTCCGAGTGTAGATGATCAGCGATGTTATGAAGTGTTAAAGGATTTTAACGAAGCCGCGCGAGAAATTAACGGCGATGATGTTATTGAGTTTATAACCGATATCGAAGAGGCACCTAGCATTGACTCCATCGACGGAAGTATTAACAATTTAGTTGTATATGATGATATCATGTTAGATAATCAAAAAAATCCTGCTAGAATATTTTCCCGAGGCAGACATAAAAACACCGACGGGATATATATCACTCAACGTTACACTCAAATACCAAAAGTGATCCGAGATAACTGCAATATGCTGTGTGTATTTAACGGAGTTGATACTCATACGTTAAGAAATATTTGGCAAACTTGGTGCGGTGGCGATATGGATCATAATCAATTAAAAAATTTCTTTAGCCGCGCTCAGACAATCCCACACGGATTTGTGACGATAAATTTATAAGACCCTCGGACAAGATATCGTGTCGGACTTGATCAAATATTTAGTTAGTAAAAAAATTGTTAGCGCATAGCAGCATAGAATGTGAACGCCAACTAAATTGTAAGATTATTTTTTTTCATTGTTGAAATTCGAAGAATTTTCACGACCTGAATAATTTTGGTTTCGGTAGAAGCTTTATTTTTGCTTGAAAACTTGGTCTGTTCACCCTCTCTGAATAATTTTGGTTTCGGTAGAAGCTTTATTTTTACTTGAAAACTTGGTCTGTTCACCCTCTCTGAATAATTTTGGTTTCGGTAGAAGCTTTATTTTTACTTGAAAACTTGGTCTGTTCACCTCTCCTGCTGCTTCTGCTGCTGCTATCTGCTAGAGAGGAAGAAAGAAATAAGGAATAAACTAAAACGATGGAGTATTGATAAAAGGATTAATGCATAAACATTTGACATACATGTACACACACACACACACACACACACACACACACACTGAGGTTTCAGCAACTGTCAAATTTTGCCATCGATGAAGTTCTACCATCACGTCGTTCATGATAAATACCACGAAAAATTGATAGTTTCTTTATGTCGACGTGATAAATTCTCTATTGATAAGAAGAAAAGATTTTAAACATTTATAATTAAGATTACATGTATTTGGGTGTTATTTGTATTTATGTGCAATTATAAAAAAGGAACATGATTATTAATACATGTATCTCATAAAATAAATTCATCTTACTTATCCTGCTTAATGTAGCATATTATCACAACCCAACAAGCTATCAGTATCCACAGTAATTTGATATAATAGATAATTTTAGAAGTTAAAGAAGACTTTTTAACTTGAAAGTTGGCAGTAAAGATTATAATACTTGGGTGAAATAAAAATTGCGAGCAACCATATATGTTGAAAAATGTGATGTATTCTTGCAAATCTTTGCTTTAGACCTGAGGTAAGAAACGTCATGATAATATGCCATATACCGGTAAATCTTTGAATAAGATTTGATGGAAATAAATAGGACTTTCTGTTTATTATTCAGTTAAAATATGTAATCAGGCATTATTTACTTAAGGTAATGTAGTCAGGCATTATTCACTTTTGATCAGGTATTATTCGCTTAAATTAATGTATTAAGGAATTACATGATTTACTTATAATTATATTTTTACATAATAGTGCCAATTATATTTAAGAAATGATATTCTGTTAAATATCATTTTTGGAAGGTCCTTGTTTACTTTATACAGTTTTGTGTTATAATTAGATTTGTCATATATTGTAATAAAGCTGGAAATTAAGTATCCAGGGTTACTTGAAGTTTTAAATTATGTAGTTTGTTTTTGCGATGTAGAATATATGATCTGGTTTGCTTATCCGGTCTTGAGGAGCTGTTGTAAAACCTGATAATCCCATCATCTTAGCTGGTAGGGGGCACTTGTCCTTATCATAGAGGCTGAGGGGCTATTTGGGGAGGCAGTTGTCCCTATCATAGAAGCTGAGAGGCTGGTAGGGGATGCAGTTGTTCATGTCATCAAGGCTGAGGGGCAGGTAAGGGGAGGCAGTTGTCATTGTCATTGAAGCTGAGGGGCGGGTAGGAGAGGCATTTGTCTCTATTGTAGAAGCTGAGGGGCTGGTAGAGGAGGTAGTTATCCTTTTCAGCCTTGAAAGGCAGGTAGGAGATGCAGTAGTCCCTAGAAGAGGAGGGGCTGGTATGTGAGGCATTTGTCTTTTGTCATCAAAGCTGAGGGGCAGGTAGGAGAGGCATTTGTCCTTGTGTTACGGCTATTGGATTTAATTTTATTTATTTTTAATTATTAAATCCAAAATTGTCATTTAGGGTTTATTATTATTTAAATGGGAAATTTTTCTAGAAAATTCACTTGACCTGGACTTTTCTGGTAAACAGGCTGACCTTGGCTTGGTTATCTCAATATCTGACCTTGCTTTAGACATTGTCAACAAGTCTTCAATTCTATTGGTTGGTTTCGGGGACAGCATTTTATTAGTGGCTGATTTATTCTTCTAGTTCATTCTTTAAGCATGTGACTTGGTGAAGGTAGTTCTTTCCATGACCTTCCAGACTCACATGATTCCTCTTGTTTACTTCAGAAAAACAATATATATAGCTGTGTTTTAGAAGCTAACTTTAGTAGTAGAATATAAATTGGGCTTATTTTAAAGAAGTTGTGTATTTTCTGTTTTGAGTTTAATATCTTGTTCTGGACTGTGTCAATTCGTTGGAAAAGAAGAATTATTCTATTTATCTGGAAAAGGACATATGTTTCATAATTTCATCTGGATGATTTAAAAACAAGTTACTGTACCACGTGACATTGTCAGCCATTTTGGATTACATCGTCAAGATTCGAACCTGAAACTATTAGAACATTTATTTATCAGGACTTGAAATTACATTAGTGGATTATTTTGTGAATTCTATATTTGTTGGATTTGATTCTCTAAAACCGTAAGTTTATTTATTTTATGAAAATAATTGTACTTAATAAAATCATTGTTAAAGTTATACAAGCTTGTTAGTTTTCACTCTTTCTGTGTTGCTGCTTATTCGAGCCTAAGCACGTAACATAGAATTGGTGGCTATCGTCTAGGATTGAGATTTGAGATAAATATGAATTTAAATTTGAATTTCCCCTAGGTTTTGAGAATTTTAAATCTTAAGTGAGGCTAACACGCTTGTATCAAAATGACATCTAAGGTAGAAATATTTCTTTCTAATCCTACCCAGGAGCAATTAGATCTTTTCAAAAAAGACGAGTTGGTTCAACTTGCCAGAAAATACGATCTTTCTGAAGTGAAGGCTTCTTTAACGAAACAAGATATCAAAAAGATTTTGGTCCAGTATTTGGTAGAACAGGATGTTTTGGAACAGAGTGCTTTAATTCCAGTCAGTAAGTCTGCATCAGACTCTGACATAAAATTAAAGGAATTAGAATTAAAATTCCAGATGGAATTAGAGTTAAGGAAGCTGGAGTTTCAGGAAAGGGAGAAAGAGAAGCAAATTGAATTACAAAAAGAGCAGATGCGGATTGATAAAGAGAGAGAGGAGAGAGAGACAAGAGAGGGAGAAAGAAAGAGAATTACAATCTGAATTAGAGTTTAAGAAGCTGGAATTACAGGAAAGAGAGAAAGAAAAGCAATTACAATTTGAAAAAGAGGAGAAAGAGAGACAATTTGAATTACAGAGAGAGCAGATGCGAATTGAGAGAGAGCGAGAGAAGGAAGAAAGGGAATATCAGTGTAAAATAAAAGAAATAGAGCTGGCAGGTGAGAATCACCGTCATACTTCAAATCAAAATTTTGATTTAGCAAGGAATATTAGATTAGTGCCCCCTTTTAAAGAAAAAGAAGTAGATAAATATTTCATTCTTTTTGAAAAAGTTGCAGAAAATTTAAAGTGGCCAAGAGAGAGGACTCAGTTACTACAATGTGTACCTACTGGTAAGGCTAGTGAGATTTACACTTCACTGTCTGTTCAGCAAAGTGGTGATTATGACGTAGTTAAAGAATGCATTTTAAGAGGTTATGAGTTAGTTCCTGAAGCTTATAGGCAAAACTTTAGAAATTACAGAAAAGAAGCTGGACAAACTCATGTCGAATTTGCTAGACAAAAAGAGCAGTTGTTTGATAGATGGTGTTTAGCCAAGAAAGTCGAGCAAGATTATCAAAATCTCAAGCAAATTATATTAATTGAAGAGTTCAAAAACTGTGTCCATAATGATGTTAAAACTTATCTTGATGAGCATCAGATTGAAACCTTGGAAAATGCTGCTCGAGCTGCTGACGAATATTCTTTGACACATAAAGTTCCTTTTGTTAACAAGACTTCTACTCAACAATTTTCTGGCAGAAAAGAATTTCCGCCTAATTCAAGCCCTTCTAAAACTCAAACTAACACAACTTTCAAAAATCAGACTTCAGAGAAGTTTGATTCTAGATTCTTGTCTCTCCCGAAGTGTAACTTTTGCAAGAAAAAAGGACACGTTATTTCTGATTGCTACAAATTGAAAAATAGGCATCAGAATCAAGACAGGCCTGTTCCAAATGCTCTTATTTACAAGAGGTCAAGGTCACAGTCATGTATTGAAAGCAATACATTTGTTGGGTCCAATAAATCCCAGTCTGATTTTGATATGGAGAATTATGAACCATTCATATCGAAGGGTTCTATATCACTCTTGGGTGATTCAGCCAATCCCACACCTATTAAAATTTTAAGGGACACGGGAGCTTCTCAGAGTCTTTTATTATCAGGTACTTTGCCTTTATCTGAGAAGTCTTCTTCTAATGAAAGTGTTCTTGTTCAGGGAGTAGAGTGCGGCGTTGTTAATGTTCCTCTCCATTGTGTAAATTTGTCATCAGACTTAGTGTCAGGACCTGTGACAATCGGAACAGTCTCGGTTTTACCTGTTGAGGGAATAGATTTATTGCTAGGCAACGACTTAGCTGGGGACAAGGTTGTGGTTAATCCACTTGTAACTGACAAGCCTAATTTGGATCAGAAAGTTGATCCAATTGAAAAAGAAATCCCTGATATATTTCAAGCTTGTACAGTTACTAGAGCTATGGTAAAGAAAGCTCTTGAGAATGAAGTTGAAAAGGGCAGTATTCCCTTCGTTGACAAATGCATGGGTCTGGCTTATGTTATTGAGGGCAGCATTCCCTTATCTGATATCTGCGTGGGTCAGGCTTATGTTGAAAAAGCCAGTATTCCTTTAACTGACGCTTGTAAAGGTCAGGTTTTCAATGAGGTCACATTTACTTCTTGTTTAGATCAATCAGAAGGTATTGATCATAGTCATCCTCTTTAGACAACTCATTCTCTTTATTTTAATCAGGGTGATGATTTTGAGAGTGATGTTACAGAAGGCAGCATTCCTTCAACTGGCACTTGTATAGGTCAGGGTTTTGATGAGATCACTTTTACTCTTGGTTCAGATCAATCAGAAGGTATTGATCATAGTGATCCTCTTTTAATAACTCATTCTCTTAATCAGGGTGATAAACGACAGTCACTTGTCGTTGAACAGGAAAAAGATCCTGAGATCTCCTGTTTGTTTCAAAGGGTCATAAATGAGACTGACGTTATTGAAGTTCCTGTCTGTTATTTCATTAAAAATGGAATTCTTATGAGAAAATGGAGACCTCCCGAGGTACCTGCTGGTGATGAATGGTCAGTGAACTATCAAATAGTAGTTCCAAAACCTTACAGACAGGAAATACTCAATCTGGCCCATGAAACTCCTTTGGCTGGTCATTTAGGGATTAATAAAATGTATCACAAGATCTTGACTCACTTCTTTTGGCCAAAAATCAAAAGTGATGTTGCCAAATATTGTAGATCTTGTCATGCTTGTCAAATGGTAGGAAAACCCAATCAGAAGATACGTAAGGCTCATCTGCAACCTATTCCTACGTTTGATGAAACTTTCAGTGGAATTATGGTAGATTGTGTGGATTCCTTATCTAAGACCAAGTCAAGTAATCAATTAAAGTTAAAAATGAAGATAAGGTTTGAAAGTAATACAAGGAAGAGAACTTTTGAGTCTGATAATGGAGTTGTGTTACTCTTATTCATTCTTCTTACTTTTCTTCAAATTAGATATTACGGCCCTTACAAAGTTAAGAAGAAAATGAATTAGTTAAATTATAGTATAGTGCTCCTGGGATCTAAATTAATTATAGGAGTACCAGTGTATTGAAAGAAATAGCCATGTTAAATATGTAATTAATTTAATTGTACCAGTCCTATTTAGTGAAGAAATATCATCAGGATTCGACTGATATTGGAGCGACGAATTGTTGGAATTCAGAAATTATAAAAAAAATCTAGACCAGAAACTTTCACATTTGCAAGTGCAAGAAAGAAATGAACTGAAAGTTATTATTATATGAGCACTTGTGTCCAGATATTCGTACAAGGACAAAAAAAATTTTCATGACGTTGAGATTGAGAATTCCATGCAGGATGAGTGCACTCAAACAAGAATATTTGAAAAAGGAAATTCAATATTTGCTGAAGAATGATTTTATCAAGCCCAGTAAAAGTGATTGGAGTTCACTATGCATACTTATTCCTAAACCAGATAAAAACTCTCCGTATGTGCACTGATTAAATGAAGGTGAACAGAGTGACAAAAACAGATTCATTCCCATTAACAAGAATTGACTATTCTATTGATAAAATTGGGAATGCCAAGTACGTCACCAAATTCTGACCTTCTGAAAGGATTTTGGCAGATTCCACTACGGAAAGAGCAAAGGAAAACTCAACATTGCAACTCCAAAAGGACTCTACCAATATAAAGAAAGTCCATTTCAACGTCTCATAAAAATGTTCATCTCTGGTCTAGAGATTTGTGACGTCATCATTTACAACGACACTGGAGAGAACATCTAGCAACAATTTGATGATTCTTTAACAGACTCACTAATGTATGTTTGACAGTTAATTTGTATAAAAGTGAGTTCTGTTGTGCTTGTGTGCTTTTCCTAGGACATTTTGTGGGACATGGACAAGTTAAAAGGTTGAGGCTATTTCTTGATAAAATAATTGTAAACACTCTTTCCCGTGTATAATAATTTATTATACTGTGTAAATTATGCTAGTTCTTTTAATTTCAGATGTAAATTGGTTTGTGATAAAAAGAAAGTTTTATCATATAAACCTTTCTTTTTATTTTATGGGGGAAGGTGTTACGGCTATTGGATTTAATTTTATTTATTTTTAATTATTAAATCCAAAATTGTCATTTAGGGTTTATTATTATTTAAATGGGAAATTTTTCTAGAAAATTCACTTGACCTGGACTTTTCTGGTAAACAGGCTGACCTTGGCTTGGTTATCTCAATATCTGACCTTGCTTTAGACATTGTCAACAAGTCTTCAATTCTATTGGTTGGTTTCGGGGACAGCATTTTATTAGTGGCTGATTTATTCTTCTAGTTCATTCTTTAAGCATGTGACTTGGTGAAAGTAGTTCTTTCCATGACCTTCCAGACTCACATGATTCCTCTTGTTTACTTCAGAAAAACAATATATATAGCTGTGTTTTAGAAGCTAACTTTAGTAGTAGAACATAAATTGGGCTTATTTTAAAGAAGTTGTGTATTTTCTGTTTTGAGTTTAATATCTTGTTCTGGACTGTGTCAATTCGTTGGAAAAGAAGAATTATTCTATTTATCTGGAAAAGGACATATGTTTCATAATTTTATCTGGATGATTTAAAAACAAGTACTGTACCACGTGACATTGTCAGCCATTTTGGATTACATCGTCAAGATTCGAACCTGAAACTATTAGAACATTTATTTATCAGGACTTGAAATTACATTAGTGGATTATTTTGTGAATTCTATATTTGTTGGATTTGATTCTCTAAAACCGTAAGTTTATTTATTTTATGAAAATAATTGTACTTAATAAAATCATTGTTAAAGTTATACAAGCTTGTTAGTTTTCACTCTTTCTGTGTTGCTGCTTATTCGAGCCTAAGCACGTAACACTTGTCATCAATGCTGAGGGGCAGGTAAGAGATACAGTTGTCCCATAATGTATTAGCTGAAAGGCTGGTAGAGGAGGCAGTTGTTTTTGTCATCATGACTGAGAGACTGGTAGCGGAGGCAGTTGTTCCCATCATAGAGGTAGAGGAGCCGGTGCAGGACACAGTCAATACAAATAAGAAGTACAGAAAATAAGTCATACATTGTGATGCATACACTTTAGTATTGGAAATACTCTAACATCCTTTGTCTTTCTGTCTGTCTGCATGTCCCTCACTCTGCTTCTACATCTCCCATTCAAATGCTGGGTAGAAAACAGAACTTGGTAGGTTTTGTTTGTCCATCCGGTGACTAGTTGTAAGAAATACCTAATTCCTTGCTCCTTTGTCTGAGTTCTGGCTCAAATATAAAATATAGAATACTTTTAGTTAAAAAACATATCAAAGATTTTTATATTTTGTAAACTTCACATGCATGTCATATATCTGACAACTAGGGATAATGATCCACAGGTGGGTGAGTTGGGTTTAAGTGTGAGATGTTATGTCAGAATAAAAGCACATTCATGTATATAACCAAGCAAGGTCACACTTGTTTCTAAATAAAGTTACTTGCTTAAAATAGAGTTATTAATGTATGCAGTTATTTCATGTTGTACAGGAGAGCATCACTTTAATGTGACACTTTAGTGAGAAGCAAGCATTACCATATATGCCTATGTATGAGTCAAGTCCAATTGTGAACAGTGTAGACCTTGACCAACCAGCGCATAATGCATATACAATTCAGGGCCTTTTCTTTGTTATGCTGATTACTCCTGATAAACTGCATTGAAACGACTCGATATTGTAATTCTGAACAATTTAAGTCAGGCTACACCTCTTGCTCTAAGTCAGAGTCGTCCAACTATGGGGCCAAGAGACAAACGTGTCACCATAACCTGACATATACATATATGAGATACCTGTTCATAACATAAATATTTAAGGTATCCCAAATAAATACCCTACATATAGTGGACCACATGTCTCATGCAGATGTTGTATGATGATATTTTAAATATTTCGTCAGCAAACTTGTGTATAACACACATTTTAATCAAATGTGCAGATTTGCTTCTCATGCATATTGCCAGAGTCGCTATTGAATGAACACGTTAATAAAACTCATCTTGTTTTCACATTTAGTGACACACTGGACAATTAAGATTTCACTCTAGGTCTCATAACATCTTAAGTTGCACCAGCATTGATTCTATAACAGATATGATCTTGCCTCAGTCAGAACTAAAAGGACACAATAAAGCTGATTGGCTCTTGATTGATAAAACAAATGGAATATTTTGTATTATTCAAGAATGGATTCATATGAATCAAATTTAGTATAATATTAATTGTATTCTTAGTTAAAATCATTTTTTTCTTCTTCAGGGTATGAGTGCTTAGTTTCATTGCTGCTGGATGTTTATATTTGAAGTGGTCAATTTTCTTCTTCAGTTCTGTTCAGAGTCTGCAGTGAATGCATTAGAATTTGCCTTCTTTCTAGTTGAGAAAAATCAGTTTTGATATATCACTTCCTTTTTGGCATTACAGTGAGTTAATTTCCTAAAGATATCGAAAATGGAAAAGCAACTACATATACAAAACCTATTTTGATATTTTTTAGTGTTGTCTCAGAGCGACAGGGCTTGTCTAATATGAAGAACACCAGTTTTTTTTTTGCTTTTTGGAGTTATTGTTCCAAATAAACCTTAAACATCACCTAGTCCATTACCTTATTTGATCTTTTATTATGGCGCCAATCAGCCCCCCCCCCCCACGAACCAGGCCGAATCCCCCAACCGTCCGGGTCTTTGAATATGTTGATGTTTTAAATGCCAAAAGCAAATCCGAACCTTGTATGGTGACCAGACACTGCCGCATCCACTACCGTCCGGTACTGATTTCTTTGTTGCCAAAAGCCGATTCAAGCCTGTTTGGCAAGATAAAATCTCTCATTGAAACACGACATGGCCTAGATATGCGGTCTCGAGGTGCAAAAAATGTAGTTGCTTATACTGAGTCTGTAGTCCATAAAAATGAAAATATGCGAAAATTGCTTACTAACTAGTGGATAAGATATTCATTGACACAGGCAATTAATTGTCTGATAATTAAAAAAATGGAGTGAATTTCTTATAGTTGAAGAGATTCAACATTTACTTTTTGATGTAAGTACTCACAACGAAGTTTATGCTGCAGATATTTTCTTTTTACCATATGGCAATATATCTGGCACATCACTCCAACGAGATACTTGTAGATACAAATGCGAGTTAACGATCGTCGACTTTGCAAGCAGATGCAAGGAAGCAGAAGGGCTATGGACTAAAACAGCAACTGTAGTTTAAACGAACTTATTTACGTGGCGGCCCGGTGAACTTGAAGGTGGTAACAGAGAGCAACTGATCCTATGTACAGTGTAACCACACATAACATTTACAACGCGGTAAAATCTATTGATAGGGCCGCAATATAAAGATTAGCTAAAATTAACGCCAGGTTGAATTCACGCAAACAATGGGCACTAGCTCCTCGACGTCGGTTACACTTACGACTTGTCAGCGCAACATTTTTGCATGTTTGGCAGAAACTACTATCGATTCTGAAAACATCACACGTTATTAGGAAAATATTCCCACATCAGCAAGATGTCCCACCCAGTCATATTATCCTGACACCAGGCCGACCAGTCCTAACATTAACATCTTAATGCTGAGCGCCAAGCGAGGTAGCTGTTCGTATCATTTTTTAAAAAACGTCTTTGGTATGACTCGGCCGGGGATCGAACCCACGATCTCCCGCTTCCGCGGCAGATGCTCTAACAAATAGGCCACCGAAGCGGTGAGCGCATGCATGTATATTTTTCTGTCGTCAAAAGGGTTAAACCTGAACAAACAAAAAAAGCTAAAAAGCTAATAACGTCTACCTTAACCCGTTGGGCTATTATAACATTAGTATTCAGGTAGAAATTTATAGCCACTATAGAGGGAAGCTGTAATCAGCTGTCGGGGCAGGTGCCATTTTAATTTAGTTAGAGCCTAAGGCGGTATGACATTGACCTCAATGTCATTCCGGCAAGTCCTGCGACGCCGTTGGTGCCAAGCTGTATCGACATTTGTCGTTCCCTTGTGCCCACTAGCTGCGTGGAGAGGGGGGATCTGCTGCATGGACAACAGCTGATTCTCCATACCACCCTGCCCAGGCTTCGTAGCTCCACTGGAAAGGACACTCCAGCGTCGTCGTATTACGTCGGAACAACACGAGAAGTAGCAGTTTACCGGTTCTAAGCCAAAGCTCGATTGGCGTAGAGCTTGGCGCCAGGGGTTACTTCTGACGGTGGGAGAGATCATCAGGTCTCACTGGACAGCTACCGCCCGTCTTAAGCTGGGCAGCCCCCAGTCAGTAAGGTGATTCCCGCTATGGCCTGCCTGCTTCACTGGGTGCGTGGAGCTTAGATAACCATCTCGACAAGTGGACCAAAAAACTCCGCACCAGAAAGAACTAAAAGAAGAAATAAGAAAACTCCAACACTTCGTTTTGCGACCTGGAACGTTAGGACCTTGTGTCCTGGACTGACAAGTGAACTACAACAGATCGACGATGCACGGAAGACTGCCGTCATTGACAGAGAACTCTCCCGACTGAACATCGACATTGCCTGTATCCAGGAGACCAGACTGGCTGGCAGCGGCACCATCAGGGAAGCCAATTACACGTTCTTTTGGCAGGGGAAGCCCTCAAATGAACCTAGGCAGCACGGTGTAGGCTTTGCTGTAAAGAACATTCTAGTTGCCTTCATTGAACCTCCATCATCAGGTATTGAGAGAATCCTTGCCCTCAGGCTGTCAACATCCTTAGGCCCGGTCCACATCTTCAGCGTGTATGCTCCAACCCTCCGCTTTACCCACGAGGAGAAAGACAAGTTTTATGAGGCTCTGGACCAGGCGATATCCAGCATCCCAAAAAGCGAAACTCTTTACTTGCTAGGATACTTCAATGCTAGTTTGGGAGCCGACCATGAGGCCTGGTCTGCCTGTCTTGGCGTTTATGGAAGGGGCAAGATCAGCGATAACGGTCAGCGACTTCTAGAGATGTGCTGCTCCCACAGCCTATATGTGACCAACACTTTCTTCCAATGCAAGGAGATCCACCAGGTGTCTTGGAGACACCCACATTCGCTACACTAGCACCAGCTAGACCTTGTCATCACCAGGCGTACGGAACTGGCCAGCGTCCTCCTAACCCGCAGCTACCACACTGCCGACTGCGACACGGACCATTCCCTTGTGGGCAGTAAGGTGCGAATATTGCCCAAGAAGCTGCACCATGCCAAGAAGAAGGGTCACCCTCGCATCAACACCTGCTGTGCAAGTAACCAAGAGAAAACACATCAGTTCATCAGCAATGTGCAAGAAGCTCTCACCAAAGTGACACCTTACGACACCATTGACTCCAAGTGGGCCCATCTCCGTTATTCTGTGTACAACTCAGCCATCATAGCTTACGGGAAGAGGGAACGGAAAAATGCCGACTAGTATGAGGCAAACTGGGAGGAGATGGAGTCCGTGACTGTGAGAAAGAGAAAAGCCCTCCTGGCATACAAGGCTGTACCTAGCCCAAGAACATTGCAAGCACTCAGGAATGCAAGAAAAAAAAAACGCACAGAAGACTGCCCGCCACTGTGCCAACATATACTGGCTTAATCTTTGGAACAGTATACAGACAGCTGCTGAACAGTATACAGACAGCTGCTGACAACGGGGATGCAAGAGGAATGTATGTGGGCATCAAGAAGGCGATAGGCCCCTCCATCTCAAAGACCGCCCCCCCCCCTCAAGTCCAGGACAGGTGAAGACATCACAGACCAGAGAAAACAACTGTAGCGATGGGTTGAACACTATCTCGAGCTATATGCAACCCAAAACAACGTCACTGACACTGCCCTGGATGCCATTCCAGACCTGCCTGTCATGGAGGAGCTAGACACACAGCCCACCCTGGAAGAGCTCGGAAAAGCCATAGACTGCCTTGCCTGTGGGAAGGCTCCTGGAAGCGACGGCATTCCGCCTTAAGTCCTCAAGAGTGGGAAACCAGCGCTGCTCCAGCAGCTACACACACTCCTCTGCCTCTGTTGGGAACAGGGATACATCCCACAGGACATGGGTGACGCCAACATCGTCACTTTGTACAAGAACAAGGGAGACCGTAGCGACTGCAACAACTACAGGGGCATTTCCATCCTCAGTGTTGTCGGAAAGGCTTTCGCCTGTGTTGCCCTGGCGCGCTTGCAGATCCTAGCCTCCCGCGTCTACCCAGAGTCCCAGTGTGAATTTCGAGCCGGCAGGTCAACTGTAGACATGATCTTCTCACTACTTCAGCTGCAGGAGAAGTGTCATGAGCAGCAGATGCCCCTCTACATTGCCTTCATAGACCTGACGAAGGCATTTGACCTGATCAGTCGGAGCGGACTCTTCAGAATCCTGCAGAAGATTGGCTGTCCCCCACGTCTACTTGCTGTCATCATGTCATTCCACGAGAACATGCACAGCACAGTGTGCTTCAATGGCGCAACATCAGAGGCCTTCCCAGTAATCAGCGGAGTCAAACAAGGCTGTGTGCTTGCGCCGACTCTCTTCGCCATATTCTTCTCCATGCTTTTCCAGTATGCCTTCAAGGGCTGCAGCGATGGAATGTACATCCATACCAAGGCTGACGGAAAGCTGTTCAACATCGCCCGTCTCCGTGCTAAGACTAATCACAAAGGTACTTACCGTGAATTGCTTTTTGCCGATGATGCAGCCTTGACATCCGATACGGAAGGTGGATAATTACGATTTCCGTCTAGGTCTTATAACATCTCTAGTTTCCCGAGCATTGATTTCGTAGCCGGTTTGATCTTGCCTGAATCAGATCTAAAATTGAGAAATGTTGTTCAGAAGTAATCCTATTACCTATACGATCTAATTTTATGCATTTTATTTAACACACACATACACACACACACACACACACACACACACACACACACATATTTAGGTGGTTTTAAGGAGATTATATGCAAATTTGTTAACTACAGCGCAGTTATCGCAGTATGTTATGTAGCGCATGCGTAATTTATACTTCAGTAGAAATTGCCATGCTCTCTTAAACTAGGGATCACGAAAACAGATTTCGCAAAAGTCGCAAGTATTATCCACTTGGAAGCAATAAAGAAATAAGGAGGAAATAAAAAACAAACGAATTTGATAAAATGATTAATATTTTGACACACACACACACACACACACACACACACACACACACACACACACACATTGCCAGAAAGGATCGCTGCCACGAATTAACCAGACTGAACTATCTGGTTTCACTGCAAAACAGCCGATTCTTCGACAAAAATAAATTTAAAGTCATTTAAGAAAGAAAACATTGATTGCTCAAATTTTGTAAAATTTAGGATTATATTTGTTTTTAAATTATGTAACTGCGAAGTCCAAAAGTGCCTATTTCCAAGTTTTGTTGTATGTAGGGATTATAATTTAAAAACAAATGGATTTAGCATATTTAAAAGCATACTTGTTTTACTTTTAGCATATCATATCCAACGTTCTCTCTAAGACATGTACATTAGTGAGCGCCGAGCAAAGGCCACTGAGCAGACTGCAAAACCTACTGAGCAAATTATTTTTACGGAAATTATATCCTCAGGCAGGGTGCGTCAAAGTGGATGGGGGGGGGTCATGAGTCACCCCCCCCAAAAAAAAAATATGGGTGTCAAACCAAGATAACCTTAACAGTCATACAGATAGACTTTAAACAGGTAGTAGTAGTAGGAGTAGTTGGTTGTGTTGTCCTAAACTTTCATTATCAAGATCATAAATCTTCCTGAATGGGAGAGCCGGAGCACCATTATAAATTTAATTAAATCAAACATCTGGAATTTTATCAAGATCATACATCTTCCTGCTGAGATAGCCGGAGCACCATTATAAATTTAATGTTATTAAATCAAACATCTGGAATTTTAAACTCAACCATGCCAAGACTGAATATATTTTGAACAACGAACAACTGTAATAAATTAGAAGAAACTGTGTTCACGAAAAATCAAAAGAATTATCTCTGCGCGCAGAATACATTTAGCTGCGCTAAGACATCAAACAAGCTGCACTTAGCGGGAACATTGACCATATCCTGAATGTCCTGGCGGACTTTAAAGGTAGACCTGAGACCCCCGTATCACTTAACTCTGAATTATTAAATAGCATGATTTATGTAATATCTGAAAAGTTCTACCCTATGCGATCAATGGATGGCGATATATTTATTTTAAATGTACATGACATGAATATTCTCCGTAAATTAAGCACAGCGTCGGCAGTTTCCGTGATCTCAGGCAGTGTGACGTCACAAGAGGAACCCGACATTGCAAGGAAACATTGTTGTATCGTTGTCAAGCATGAAGCGTCTCTTCATTAAAGCCCGTGATTTTGTCGTATGTTTTAGAAATTGCCAACATGTATTCCGATGTAGTCAATTTGGTTGCACAGCTCTGATTTTAGCTTGTCTTTATCAACTAGGCAATGGATTGTTCCATCCCCTACATCCACTCTGTCCCGACGCTGATCATTAGTTGTACGGCCCACTACATACTTCTGTTCTAATTACTAATTTGTGGGTCGCGATGTCAAGACAATTTATAACTGCAGTGGTATTATCAATACTTACAACATCTTTTTAAAGTAAAAATATGTAACTTAAAAGTAGGAAGGAAGGGAGAGGGAGATAAACACAAATAGATCATATTTTTTTTTTTACAAAGAGATCATATTTATTCTTACAATCAAGTCTCGCTAAGGGAGTGACGCTAAGACAAGATGTAGTCTGTCATACAGAAATACGAAATGGCCATTCATCACGCCCATGGTCTCCAATATCATTTACAGTTCTTCTTAGGGACGGGACGAAATAATATCCGGACAAACTCTATGTCCCTCATGGGTCCGAATAATTAATATTTTACTGTGAATAGATAGGTAGAAAGATCAGCGTGAATACATGTACGAATTTTATTAGCTTGTTTATGCATACTGATATAAGCCTGTATGCTTTATGTTACTTTCACTTTAGCGACTGTCTTCGAAATGTATCAATATACATATTACCAGATATCGTAGGTGTTGTGAGACGTTGAGGTAAGTTGATTAGCAATGAAACACATAATTTGTAACTTGTGTGTTACATGCGTTTCGGAAAACCCATGAAATGACTGAAATCTCGTAACATTAATACTGGTACACGTTGACAAAACTCTTTTGTGTGGTATAAGTAAGTAGTCCAGTAAATGGAACATTGTTCTGTACGTATTCATGAACCATATATCCAATGACTATAATCAGGGCCGGCTCTAGGAAGTGTGGGGCCCCATTGGAAACATGATGGCGGGGCCCCCCATTTATGTAGTTATGATAATAATACTATAGATAATAGCAGTATTGATTTTCAGTGGGTTGAAAAAGTATTTGCCTCCTCAATATTTTTCCATTGACTGCAATAGAATCCAGCTCTCACTCCACCAAGCGTAATTAACTTCAACTCATCCCATTTGTTCTTATAAATTGTAGTTCTATTTAATAAGTTTATTTTATATTATTTCAGGTACGATTAAATGCACGACTCTGCTTCATTTTGCATAGGGGTCATAAAATTGCAAAAGTTATTTGCTATTTACACTTTATTCAATGGCAGTAAAACAAATTTCACTGAGTATTTCAAGTGAAGAATAAAGGTCTGTTATCTGTTATTCATCCCCACCCCTCTATTGCTATTCCAATAGTAGCTGGGGGATGAACACTTTTGCAATTTGTGATCCAAATGCAAAATATAGCATAGTGGTTATTTCAGTTATGCCTGATATAATATACTGACCACCGAAGTCTTGAATCATTAAACAGCACTACAATTTATATGGCTAAACAGATTGTGATGAAGTTACACTTGATACAGTGAGAGCTGTTTTCTATAGGAATCACTGAAAAAATGTTGAGGGGGCCAACACTTTTGCAACCCACTGCACTTGGCAAGCAGAAGTGCAAGACAGGTGATTCACCAGGCCCAGTCTAGGAGGCAGCATGTCAATCTTCAAATTATGAACCTAAATTAAACTGTCTAAACAAATACAAAGATACTATATTGTCTTTATTTGATTTATTAATTAATATGTTCTAGTCACTGGGAACCTTATACATTTAAATTCAACTCAATATATGGAAATATGGAACTTATCACTTAAGAAAAGCACAGCAACTAGTATCCTTACTACATTAAGCTTTCAGAAGCTAATTTTTCTTGCTTTTTTCATTGCAAAGTCTTTCAGGATTTCCTCAAAGCTCAATTCTCTGGCCACATCACACTCTATTGACATAATACTCAAACTATTTAGGCGTTCTTGACTCATTGTGGACCTTAGGTAAGTTTTAATACGTTTGAGCTTAGAAAAGGATCTTTCGCCAGATGCAACTGTAACTGGGATGGTAAGGTAAATTCTAAGTGCCACAAAAAGATTTGGAAATGCTGTAGACCTGTTATTGCAGGCTAGAAACTCGAGCATTTTTGCAGGATTTTGTAACAGCTCTAAAGGGAGAAGTGGCTTTATTGCTTCTATCTCCTCACAAAGCATGAAACCATCAATATCAGCCATCTTCGTTGTTGTAACTCCATCTGCTGCATTGTCAGCATGAACTAATTTGGAATCAGTTAAGGCGATTTCCAAATCTGCAGCACATTTCCTTACGTCTTCCTTGGGCATATCCTTAAAATTGCACAAGAATCCAAACAGCTCAAAGTGCTTTGTCAGCTGTTCAAATCGGGGCTGAAGGTTTTGCACGGCTTTACTCACCACTTGATTAAAGCATTGAATTTGAAATGCCTTTTGGGGGTCTGACAGAGGTTCATCAGTTGATTCGTAGTCAAACATTTGCCTCTTCCTGCGCACACGCATCTTTTCACTTTTGAAAACTGCTTCCACTTCAAGGTCTTCAGCAAGTTCTTTGGCATCGACCTCAAAGCCCTTTTCTCTGAATGCATTTAACCAGTTTAACAGTTTTTCAAATTCTTTCAGACAAGTTGTTACATACATGGTTTCACCTTGAAGCTCCTTGCTTACGAAATGTACTGAAAGAGCAATGAGTGCCAAAACACTAGAGACACAAGGAACTTGTAATTTCTCATTTGGTTCACCTAGGACTGAGCATCACTTTTGGTATTGGCATCTTCAGTAGTGTCTGCCAATTCTTCGAGAGCATCACAGACTTGAGACGCTTGGTATCTGATGGCCTTCACACTATTCATTCTGCATTCCCACCTTGTTTCTGACAAAGGTTTCAAGGGCAGGCCAGTAACATGACTTCTGAAGATTGTCCACCTTTTTGTGGATGAGGCAAAAATTGTGTAAATACGTTGCAATGTACCGAAGAAAGTCATGGCCTCGGGGCATGTTTTTGCCATATCACCTAAAATAAGATTATAACTATGGCACGCGAATGGGGTAAAAAAAATGCTAGAGAATTTCTTTGCAGGAGTCGTGCTTGTACACCTAAATTGTCTCCCTTCATGTTGGCCCCATTATCATAACCTTGCCCACGGATATCTGCAACATCAAGTCCTAATACCTCAAGTTCCTTCAGAACGGAGTTTAAAAAGTTTTCTCCAGTGCTGCTTTGCACCACTAAAAACTTAATGAAGTGTTCATACACTCCAGCTGGGATGTTTGGTTTTGTACCATCAGTTACATATCTAATAACCAATGACATTTGCTCTTGGTGACTGATGTCAGGGGTGCAGTCAAGAATTATGGCATAGTACTTGGCAGCCTTAATTCTAGAAATAATTGCTGTCTGAACAGCATTTGCCATAATGTCGATGAGCTCATTTTGGATGTTTTTTCCCAAATAATGATCAAGTATTTCCTTGTTTTGAACTTTCCGTATGTGTTCTTGCATTATTGGATCAAACTTCCCAAGTAACTCAATGACACCTAGATAGATGCCATTATGTGGTGTGCCAATGTGTTCATCAGAACCAAGGAATGGTAAATTTCTTTCTGCTAACATCTGTATTGTGGCCACAAGTCGCTCAAATACTTTATACCAGTGGTTTGCTTCCTTTCTAATTTGTTTTTCCTGTACTTCATCAATGGTCTTTTCAACAGCCAACCTCTCCTGTAGTTCACAGCAGCGGAGCATTGCTTGCAAATGCCTGTTTGAATTCTCATGCTCAGCCAGCCTTGTATGGATGTTTTGCCAATTATTGAAACCAGAAGTTGCAAGTGCGGCTGTAGCATTCGGGTCAAAATGTTTACAGTAGTAACAAAAGATCTTGTCACTTGAGACTGAGTATAACAGCCAAGGTTGCTCTATAAATTCACCATTTGGGAGCATTCGTTTGCAGTAGAATTTTGAAAAGTGTGTTCCTTTATCATTTTTAGGGAAATCTTCTTTTAGAACTTTTGGTGGTCCTTTTTTCACCAAATAGTCTCTCACACCATGACTTATTACTTCTGGCCAGGTTGCAGGATCATCAGTTAATTGTGAATGCTCATCATCAATCTTGACATTTGAAGTGGAAGGATCTTGCTCATCATCAATGGTGACATTTGAAGTGGAAGGATCTTGCTCATCATCAATGGTGACATTTGAAGTGGAAGGATCTTGCTCATCATCAATGGTGACATTTGAAGTGGAAGGATCTTGCTCATCATCAATGGTGACATTTGAAGTGGAAGGATCTTGCTCATCATCATTGGTGACATTTGAAGTGGAAGGATCTTTCGAAGAGTTCGTAACAGCAGAAGCACCCTTAAAGCTGTGTTCATCTTGTAAAATTTCTTCAGCACCACTATCATTATCACTGAATTTCGGATCATTTTCAACTGAGTTTTGCACATTTGTTTCATCAGATTTATCTAATGTATTTCTGTAAACAAATTTGTCTATGGCTCCTCTTTCTCTTTCATCTTGGGCTTTCTTAGCCTTTCTTATTGCCCTTTTCTTACTGCCACTCTGGTACTTTCTGCCTATATCTCTCGGTCTTTTACTCATATTTGAAGGTCAGGAATCTCGTGTCTCTATAACAAAATACAGTGAACACATAATGACTAGTTGTAAAGGGCTACAGAAGAATCTACTTGGCACAAAGCAGGGAGGATGCGTACCCATACTCCATCGAAAGCCTAATAGATCCACTGTTGCCCAAATGAAAACCAGTCAAAATCAGCTTTACAACAACTCATATGTGCAAACCTGCCCAAAGAAATGACAATGAATGCCAGGATAAATTTTGATTATTGTCATCTTAGCTAAATCACACCACTGTTATCTACATTTTTTCTGTGTGTGGTTTAATCTTAAGCAATTAATTAAATAACAATATAAATTCTTATGGTTCACATGCTGCTTGGAGCAATCCAAAGCCAACAAAATTGTGACATCATGAATTTTGTTAGACATCCGACATATTGGAGCAAATGTCATGAAGACACAATTCAACTCGGAAGGAAGATCACTTCAAGCAGCATGAGTACTGGTCCACCCCTAACAAAAGATAATTGGTCGCACACTTCGCGTTCGACCTATGCAGTGATAAGCACCGGGGGTAGGCAAAAAATTGTTTGTCAGGCAAAAATTTGGAAAACCACGACATTTCAGGCCATGAACTTACTATGATATTTTTCCACCATGCCATAACCTAAGCCTTTATGCATTCTGCTTTAGTCCTCGCCTATCTATTTATTCTCCGCGGCATTTAAAATGCTCGCGTTTCGTCAATTTTTAAGATATCAATACCAAATTTGCACTACAGGACAATGGTGCATAGAAGTATTTACATTATAAATCTAGTAATAATCAGACAATTTATGGACTCGCCATGGCCAAAACCGTGAGCATTTCAGTCTGCCACCTGGATAGGAAAAACAGCACCATATTATTTCATGAGATTTACAAAGAATACAGTTAATGTACTTTGGGGTGCAGAAAAAAAATCAGCTGCACAGCTATAATACTTTTGATGCTAGAGCATTGTAAAGCGTGCGACCAAAGTATCACTTTAGTGCTGCATTTTTCTTGTTATACTGACTTTTAACTTCAACTAGTGGCTTTCATATGTTCAACAAATTATTGAAAGCAGAACCACATGATTGTGTATTGTAGGTCAATATAAGACAGTAATGGTAAAGTCTACTTTTAATTATATATAATAAAAAAAATTTCATTGTCACTGTCTATACTCACACAAATGGCATCACTCGCTTCACTAGGATTCTTGGCAGTAGCCTGACAGACTTGCAGGTTTTAAATGTTAATATAACTGTATAGCTGGTACTTCTTCACTTGGCACATGCTACAGTTATCATGTGGCCTGTACACTTAACACTGGCAAAAGATTGTGTCCCTTGACCACGGTGGCATCACAATGCACTGAATTGTCTAGACTACTTGTGAACTGACCCCCCCAATCAAGGTGCGGGGCACCCCTAGGCGCGGCCCAATTGGGTGCAATTGGTCCAATTGGCCTAAAGCCGCCCCTGACTATAATCATATAGTTAAATGTTATTTTTTAATATTATTAAACGCTTGAATTTTAAGGTTGTACTCTGCATGGGTCTTTCAAATGTGAATGAGTAGGCTTATTTACAGTCAGAAGCAAACTATCTTAACATTTTTTGAAACTTCTGTACACGCTCACAATATGATATATCTTATTATACATACGTTCTTTTATATTTAGAGCGGAAATGATCAAAATATGTTTAATATAAACAGTGCCGGATTACAAAAGAGGCAGTGTAAGCGCCTGACTATGGGCCGCACGTCTTTTAGGGTCTCCGCGACAACGGATCAAAATAATATTGATTAAACGTAATAGAGATAATTTGCGATGGGGGCCCCAATATTTCGATTGCATAAGGGTCTCCACAGGGTTTTATCCGACATGGCATATACACGTATCTCGTTGCAAATGCGAGCTTTTTCTTGAGTTCGATTATTTCAATAACTTCTATCCTGTCTATATTAATGTTGTTACGGATTTAACTCCATTTTACAGCACATGATAGGCTATACTTGGTGGTCAGTAAATGGTATAGGATGAACCTGGAAAAAGCCTGTAAAATGAACACACCGAATCACGGGAAGGTATTGATAGGTTTTATCACCTGGGCACGAATGGTACCGTTCGATTGCACATAGGCGTCGTAAAATTAGAACAAGGCCATTGTAATTCTTGCGAAGTGATTTATATGATAACGCAAATGCCTATATAAATCACTGACCACCAGATTGAGATTTGCCAGTTTGTTGAACACTTAAACGGCGGCATTGGGGATTTAATGTATGCATGCATACGAATGTATTTTGAGCAGTAAAACTTATTGATCAAAAAGCGCACAACATTTAAAGAGCGAGAAACCAGTACTTTTTTTCTGTAAAAGTCGCATTTTATTTACCAAATAGGATCAAAGCTTTAATATTGGGCAGGTTCGAGCTTAAGATTATCAGTAATGAACAAATGTTCTCAAAAGAAAAAGATAAACAAAGACATGAAAATAAGATAAACAATCCATAAACATAGAAAACAAAAACATGATTACCTATTTAATCCTCATCCGAATGGGACTAGATGTCTCAAATGAAATGTGTAAGTAAGCGGCCAGTGTATTGGAAGGTGGTACATACAAAGATTCTTATATTTTCGAGATAGTTTGGCAGAAAAATACGGAGGCTGGAGAAGCAAAAGACGAAACGATAATGAAAATACATTAAACAATTTGAATAGTTCTCTGTTTATAATTTACAATATCGAGTTTCGTATCTGAAACATACTTGGAATTTTTCGCACCACTGCCCTAGAGAATGGATCTTTGAGTTTTGTAGCCCGAGATTCCTCTAACTAGTGCTATCCAGTTTTAAATATTTGGAAAGGTATGCTCGGAGTGGGATGTCAGAAAGTATTCCCTGTCTAAAACGTGCACTTTACACAAACACCGTATAGTAGTGGCATTGGGGTGCTTTTGGGATCATGCATCATTATGTCCCAACCAGTCATAGTATCTTGAGACCAGATCAATCAGCCCTAACACTAAGCTCTTAATCTGTGAGCCAAGCAAGGCATCTTCAAGCACCAGTTTTAGAAGTCTTTGGTATGACTCGGCCGGTTTCTTACCCGGGATCTTCTGGCAGACGCCTCTCTAACCACATAGGCAACCTCAGCGTTAAATAAGTCTTTTGGAGATACGAAACAAGTTTTAAATGTTATGGATGAAATTATTTACATTTTTCGAATCAATATAAGTTAGGTAGGAATTGATGAAATGTTGTCAGCCTTTGTTTAAAGCGAGTGTCCTTTGTCGCTATCGTGAAGTTTTGGATAGAGCACTGTGGGCTTCCATCCGAAAATGACGTATTAAATACCTAAAACTGGCATCCATCAGTGAATACTCGGATTAGTTCATGTCATGCTGCATATGTTATGAAAGTTTCCTGTAATGTGTGTTGTGATTAGCTTTTCATAACCTTTTTCTCATTTCTTGCTATGAGAAGGAATTACTCGTAGGTTAGCGAGCGTCAATATCCATGGTGAAAGAGAGAGAAAAAAGAAAGAGTTCAGGCTCTCTTAAAAGAGTGTCGCCGCGATGATTAGACAGCTACATCTGTAATGAAAAACGAACTCGCCAATAGCTTCAAAGTATAAGAGACTGACCTAGACAATATACGCCTCTTACTTATACTCGCTAGGCGCAAGTCAGGACCAAATATGGTAATCCCCTAATACTAAACCAGCAGTAATGTCTGTTCATCATTAGATAAGAACCATTTTGTTTACGTCACTAACAGAAGGCCAGGTTCAGTCTTAGTCACCGGATTGGAAATTCGCCAATGCGTAATCTTGAAATTTGTCTGGTTTGTAGAACTATACACTTCTCACAGAGCAGTTAGGGAGTTCTTATTGAATCTGCGAAACAGCATACAATGTATCCAGTAACATACACTTATTCCACACAACAATGTACATTCGTATAGTGATGTACGTTGCCAACGTTATGCTATAAATGAATAAAACATTACTTTAATAATACAATTCAAAGAAAATATCAATCTTATTAATTTTACTAAAAATTCAATCCTAACAATACCCTCTAGTTTATTTGAGCCAAGACCTCGAGGCTTGAAAAGAAAAATCAATTTCATTCATCAAAACGAGATAAAAGGTGAAAGATCAAAAATACAATGATAAAAAGACATTGCGAGACATTTTCACAAAGTTTAAAGATAAAATGTAAACACTGTAAATACATTACAAAATACCAGTTAAAATACAAAAAATACAATGAGAAGGTACAATGCAAAATATTCAGTCAAATTCAAAAAGTACAATAAAGAGTATAATACAAAATATTTGATAATATTCCCAAAAACATAATGGGAAGTGTATTGTACAATACTCAGTCAAAAGAAATACAATAAAAAGTACAATGCAAAATTCGTGAGAAAATTCCCCAAAAATACAATGGGAATAAAACTTCACAGCATTGAATACATTGATAAGATATATATATATATATATATATATATATATATATATATATATATATATATATATATATATTATTTATTACACACACAATTCTACAAAACCTACCTCTAAACTAGGCTTATCAGACGATTGTAACGCAAAATAATAGCAACAGTTCTTGTTATCTTTTGTTTTATTTTCTGTTTTAGTGTACTCTTCCTTTGTGTCCTTTTTCTGTATTTCTTTTTCTCTTTTATATGTTATTCGTATAACATCAGCAGAACATATTTATGGGTGAATGCTTATTATATCGAGAGTTTAGGAACTAACAATTTAATGTTGTCCTAGCCTTAATAACCATGATGTATGTTCACTTGCAATCAAACTTTGACCTGTGCGTGTATGAATATGCATCGCCTTTGAATTAACCTAAGAACAGTAAGTGAAAATATCATTTAATCGTTTGGTACGGTAAGTCTAGTGCAGCTTTGAAATGTACGTGTATTATCAACGTTATCTGTGACGATGGAAAGAGAATGTATTGCCATTATCATTTCGAACAAATTTGACTCAGAAGCTGGCCGTATATAGGCCAATAGCTGCTCATGTCGTGAGAGCTATGCATTACGTGATCTCTGTGTCGAGTAATCGTTCGGACACTGAATAATTTATCATTTATGGCGAATGCGCCAAGACACAGTACCATAAAGTACATACTTTCATACAATGGTATGAAATCGTGAGAGAAAAACCTCTAAACATTGTCAAACCCATGCATTAATGAGATTGCTGTATTATACCGCGTATTCGTTTTAAGACGTATTATAATTGTGAAATAATATCATTATGTAGCTACATTTGACATCCCTGTAACAATATTCGATACGTTCAATTAAACAAGTCCGTGTAAACCTGATTTAAACTGTGAATCCAATTATAGGCTGAACTATACAAAAGTGGGAGATGCTGGAGATAACCCATGTTTCAAATTGTTTTGTTTTTATGTTGTTGTTTGTTCTGATACTATGTACTCTGAATTCAGAGTTAAAAAGAACACAATCCTATGAACCAAGTCCATATTCCACCCATACCTTAAAGAGAAAGATAAGAAGTTGAGAGATTTGCGCGCAAGAGAAGAAAAGAGAAATAGAAGGTATGAGAAGAAAGAATGGAATGGACGATAGGACTATACTTTTCTCTTCCAAATACGAAGGAGTTTGTTCTTTTTTTTGTTTTCAGAATTTCGTATTGAATTCAATTGCGAAATATTCGACTTCGTCGTTTGCGACGTGTGTTTGATTGTGTGTGTTTGCTGTGAAATGCTTGCTTTAATGCTTGAGAAACATTCTCAGTTGGCTGCCATGATGGCGTGGATCCATCTGACCACTTAACCAAATAATGCTTTTTCCCAGAAATCCATTTGGATTTCAATAGTTTATCAACTAAGTACCATTCGGTACCATTGTTGGTTGGTGTGTGAGCATTGCTTGCTCGATCATGTGATGTTTGAGTCGACTGTGGTAGGGTACTGACTGTGTCCAGTGTCGGAGGTCTATAATCCCTAGGATCTTTATAGTGCTTAAGCCTATTTGCGTGTACAAGTGATTTCATTTCTTTATTGTCTGAACAACGGCGTAATCTGTACGTGCTATTCGGACCTACTTGGGTGATGTAATATGGGCCTTCCCAACGAGGGTAAAGCTTTTTTGATAACCCTACAGGTATATGTGAGATTTGTAAATGTACATAATCTCCAATGCGAAAGGACGGTTCCTTTGCTTTCTGGTCAAACCTCTGTTTGCTTGTGCTTTGTGCTTTACGTGTATTTGCTTTAGCTATTTCTTGAACTATTTTCAATCTTTGAATCAATTGATCTATGTACTGTTGTGTTTGTGTTTGGACAGTTTCTTTAGGCGTAAGAGACACATCTAAGGGTAAAGTTATTTCTTTCCCAAATACTATGTAATAAGGTGAGTATCCAGTAGAATTAACTGCTGGACTCATTCGAAATGCCATCATTACGCTGGGTAATATGGACGGCCAATCATCTTGGTGTTTACTACAGTAAGCTCGAAGTGCTTGACTGATGGTACTATTTTGGTACTCACATACAGAGTTAGTTTGAGGGTGGTATGAACTAGTATGATGTCGTGTTACTTGAAATAATTCACAAAGTGTGAGTACAATTTGAGACATAAAATTTCGTCCACGATCACTGACAAGTGTTCGCGGTGCACCATAACGTGTAAATATCTCATTGTACAAAACACTGGCGATTTATGTTGCTGTTTGAGAACGTAAGGGAAAGGATTCACACCAATGTGACAAACTATCTGTCACCAATAAGATGTATTGATAACCTTCCTTACTTTTTGGCATGCACAAAATGTCCATATGCCACCTAGAGAATACGTATTCTGGGGGCAATGGGTGCAATGGAGCTTTTCGTGCATTTGTGTCCCGTTTAATGAGCTGACATTTAGAGCATGATATAATAAAGTCATACACATTTTGATACATTTTAGGCCAATAGTATTTCTGTTTGATAGCTTGATATGTTCTTTGAACACCAAAATGACAACCTCCTGCTTTTGAATCGTGATAAGATAAAAGGACATCGAGTCTCAAATTTGTGGGTAAAGCAACTTGTTTTTTGAGTTGATCTGGAGAAGTTTTGTGTTTTGTACGAGACTGGAAAAAATGATGTAAAACACCATTGATTAGTTCATATTGATTCGCTTCATATGGAATAGCTGTTGCGCGACGAGTGTTTTCTGGTAATATTCCTTGTTCTAAGTAAACATACGTGTCCTTAAAATCAGGGCATTCGCGCTGATATTGGGCGAGATGCGGTAGTTCTGAAGAAATACCGCTAGGCTTGTTATGAAAGTTTCCTGTTATGTGTGTTGTGAGTAGCTTTTCATAACCTTCTTCTCATTTCTTTCTATGAGAAGGAATTACTCGTAGGTTAGGGAGCGTCAATATCCATGGTGAAAGAGAGAGAGAGAAAAAAGAAAGAGTTCAGGCTCTCTTAAAAGAGTGTAGCCGCGATGATTAGACAGCTACATCTGTAATGAAAAACGAACTCGCCAATAGCTTCAAAGTATAAGAGACTGACCTAGACAATATACGCCTCTTACTTATACTCGCTAGGCGCAAGTCAGGACCAAATATGGTAATCCCCTAATACTAAACCAGCAGTAATGTCTGTTCATCATTAGATAAGAACCATTTTGTTTACGTCACTAACAGAAGGCCAGGTTCAGTCTTAGTCACCGGATTGGAAATTCGCCAATGCGTAATCTTGAAATTTGTCTGGTTTGTAGAACTATACACTTCTCACAGAGCAGTTAGGGAGTTCTTATTGAATCTGCGAAACAGCATACAATGTATCCAGTAACATCATACACTTATTCCACACAACAATGTACATTCGTATAGAGATGTACGTTGCCAACTTTATGCTATAAATGAATAAAACATTACTTTAATAATACAATTCAAAGAAAATATCTGTTATGAAAAACGAACACGCCGCTAGCTTCAAAGTATAAGGGACTGACCTAGACAATATAGGCCTCTTACTTACACTAGCTAGGCGCAAGTCAGGACCAAATATGGTAATCCTCTAATACTAAGGTGGCAGGGTCCAGTTTCGTAAATTGGCCCCTGGCAAATTTCTTAACTTAAGGGTATGGTGTGAGTTTTTGAGCTATTATTGTGTAATAATTAAAGATATGGATAAATTTGTGAACTAGGTGTTTCAGGCTTGTGTTGTTCTTGAAATTGATGTCAGACATGTACACTTTCCATAGTTACTCTGCAGTATGTTGATAGTGAAATACCAATAGTCGGCTAGGAAGAAGAGCTAGCCTCCCATAGCAGTATACACGTGGGTTCAAGGCAAGTAGAATATCTCAAAATCGGCTTGGATGACAACTATTATGAATTGCATCAAGCTACTTAGTAGACAATGTTTTTCAAAATTTTCATTCAGGGAAAGGCCTTGCGTTTGCACTGTGAGCACCACATGCTGTCAAAAATGGCCTTCGGATGTGAAAAATGCTTGTATAAAATAGGGGTTGGGGTACATAAACATTTTATTCTAAGAACTTCAGTAGACTTGCCAGGTCAAATGTGTGATATGATTATGTTGCGCTACATAATACCTATCCAGAAATATGGACCTCTTTGACCTCACTCACGTATTATATTTTTAATGAATTTTTATATCAGGCAGGTGCATGCGACATTAAATTTCTACATAAAAACTGGACCCTGCCCCCTAAACCAGCAGCAATGTCTGTTCATCATTAGATAAGAACCATTTTGTTTACGTCACTAACAGAAGGCCAGGTTCAGTCTTAGTCACCGGATTGGAAATTCGCCAATGCGTAATCTTGAAATTTGTCTGGTTTGTAGAACTATACACTTCTCACAGAGCAGTTAGGGAGTTCTTATTGAATCTGCGAAACAGCATACAATGTATCCAGTAACATCATACACTTATTCCACACAACAATGTACATTCGTATAGTGATGTACGTTGCCAACTTTATGCTATAAATGAATAAAACATTACTTTAATAATACAATTCAAAGAAAATATCAATCTTATTAATTTTACTAAAAATTCAATCCTAACACATATATAATCTGTATCAACATGTAACACGTTTTTCTATACACTGTTTCAGTGATGAAATTTTTTTAAACCTGAGCATTTTGGCAGCCATTGTTATATTTTAGATCGGTAACATTTCATTTAGCACTAAATAAATAAATAAATAAATAAATAAATAAATAAATAAATAAATAAATAAATATAATAATAAAGCTACATGCCGAACCTCGAAGCAGTTTATAAAGAAGAGCGATAATGTGGGTTGTGCTAACGGATGGACAGATGAAATACATACTTTTAGCAGTTCTTGACTATGATCAATAAAGCAAAAACATATTGGTTCTTTCGAGTCATACAGTGTAAGACGCTGACCATGTAGGGGTATGGTTCCTAACACGGATCTTCAAGTCGTTTATGATAGATAAAATAAAATAAAAGAAAATCTTTAAATTTGATCTACTCTGTGGAAGAGAAACACCAAAAATATATGCTACGTAATTTCATTCGCGTTATTGTTTCTTTTCTAACATAAACATATTATGATTTTAATTTTAGGAATAGGGGATATGGGTGTGACTTGGAAATCTTGTGAATTTACATTACATAACTTGTGCAAAATCAAGGTGTTCAGGGCCAAAGCTATTACGGTCAAACGATGGTAGACAAAATTCAATTGCGGAATGTTAGATATGGGACAGCGCCAAATTCTATCCCAAAATACTACTGTGACTCTGCCACAGATTTATCTAAATTGAAAAATTTATGAAACGGTCCAGACATGCATAGGAACTGGCATGTCACCAGCTGTCAATCACGCTAATTGGGCATTTTTTACGGACGCGGTTTCCAATGATGGTCGTGATATTCTTTTTCAAGTACTGAATGTTTCTCGAATGTTAACAGGTTGTCATGTGACGTCAATCGGTAGGAGGAGCCATCTCTCTTTTATAAAGCGTAAGAGGAATAATACTTCCGTTTACGTTTATAGTATCAAAACACGGATATCATCATACACCGTTGCAACCTGGGCGATAACCCGCAGGTAAGAATTATTTGACACTGAGATTAAGTATATTCAAAGAAATATGTGCTGCTGTGCTCTTATGTAGACAGCATTGATTCTGCCAAGTAAGTATGCCTGATATAGAATTTGTATATTTGTACATTGACAATTAAAAATGTATGTGCAAAGATTATTTATCATGAGGTTAAATATTGTTCTTTTTCAGATAACAGTTCTAATGTATCACATGACATGGTCTTACCCAGCAATATCAAAACCATTTAATATTAAATCAACATAACAATAAATAAAACATATATAGTTAGACATACACCACTTACATGCCAGGCATTACATTTGGCCAGGCTCACATGGTCGTTATGATTATGGAATATGTTATCTAACCTTTCGATGGAAAGAAAGATTGTTTTATTTCGGCAATACGTTTACTATTTAGAAACTATGGCGAACTCGTATCTCAGTTCGTATATATTGACGCCATACAACAGTTACATACAGTGCCGTATTAACCCATGGCAGGGCCCCTAGGCTTCGAGCTTCTTTGGTCCCCTCGACATCCACCCACGAATTTTGCGCTTTTTTAATTAATACAAACTTACCAAAAATGATTTCAAAAGGTGGAATTTAGCAGCAGTCTGATTGTTGTGGCATGGAGTAGGAATTTTTTAAATGTGGAATTTTCAATTACAAAGCATTGCCATGGCATGGCTAAAGGTTACATGGGCCCTTGCTCTTGGTGGGCCCCTAGGCTTCAGCCTAGTCAGCCTTATGGATAATACAGCCCTGGTTACATAACGTTCCTGTAACACTGACCTATGGAATGACAAATCATCAATAGTTTTGCTTCATATTCATGCTTTAGGTTCATACTGTCTCCACCAAAAAGGTTTCAAATGTTTACTATAGGGCAGAAATTTTGATGAATATAATGGCAGATGGGCAGGGCAGAAAAGATTGTTCTCGTGAGAAAAAAATTGATTAGAGAGTAAAACAAATTTCATTGACAGATTATACAGTGCTGGATATTTTAGATTCTCAAATTTTGTATTTTAATAGCTTGAAGAAAGAGAATGATTTTAAGGCTACATTTAATAAATCTCAGTTAGGCCACTCCGACTCTGGTTTTAAAGCAAGACAGTACCAACATCTCGTTTAAGTTTCCTGTGAATAGTCCTCTCTTTTTCTATTCTCGAGCCTTCTATGTAAAGGTGGCCTGTTCCGCCTTCTGAAGAACACACATGCCACAATTCAATTTTTTAAAATAAAGACATTCAGTTCTTGTGTTTTGCTTTTAACCTATTTGTGGACCTATTTTGTACAATTTCAATTGTTTTTCTTCATGAGTTTTGCGTAATGTTTGAAGACTAAAATTTACTTTTGAAACATTTATAATGATATTTCCACTTCGGTAGTCAACAACTTTGACAACACTGAAGAACATTTACCCATTTCCATTTCTTCTTTTCAGGACACATCTAGACTGCAGTCGGCGTGGGCAACAGGAATATAGTGATTTTTCGTGCGCATCAAAATCTTGGGTGTTTTAGTAACGGAAGGGGCATAGCCACATTGCAAGCTAAATCTTGGTAGGTCACTCTAGGATACCCCTACACCGTAATGCAGTAATGTAATGTATCGTTTTTATTCTTTAATAAAGGTTGATGTCGAAAGCAATTTCTTGGTTACCAATTGTTCCTGATTTGGACGAACTGTGGACAGTAAGTGATACCATAATGAAGCCGGATTCTGTAATTGTTATGAGGCGGCTATTTCCAACCCATTTGTGTTTTCAAAATTTTAAAGTTTGGAGGTTTTTATTTATTTGATCTCAACACGCTATCTACTCGTTTTAAGTTTTATTTTAATCCAGTATTTTGGATGTAATCAATCATCTTCTGCGTGCACTGTGGGTGCAAGTGAAAAGTTGTAGGCACAAATGTAATGCCGCTTCCAAGTGTTTAATTTTAAAAATATTAAAAAATAAAATACACAAGGTAAAATCGGTTCACATTTTGAATATCTATATCAAAACAAGGCAAAAATAATAGCGTTCTCTTGACCTAAGTGCAGTGCATGGCAAAATTAAGTTTACGCACCCCAACCCGAAATGTATATCTGCAATTTTCATATTTTTGACACCAAGTGATGCCCACTATGCAATCACAAGCCATTCTCCTAGATCACATTCCTTAACAACATTGTGTACTAAACAACTTAATGCATTTGAAAATAGTTGGCATCCATGCCGTGTTTGAGATATTCTACTTGCCTTGAACCCATATGTCTAATACCATGGCTGGATAGCTCTTGTAGCCGACCGTTGGTAAGTAACTATAGAATGTATTTATGCCTCAGCTTGACTATGCGGAAGCCACTCCTCATATTGCACGTGAGCATCATAATTTGTGGTTGTACATGGACCGGCATTAAAACATCGGCACTTGTTTGCAGATTTCCCACCACAAATTTGATACATTTTTTCCCAATTATTATTTTACACTAAACCACCTTGATTTGTTCATACAATATGTTGTTGACATATATTTTCGTGGGTTTGCAGCTCCAGCTGGTGCTAATTGCAGATCTTTTGCAGTGATACGTTTTGACGATGGTGTTGGTGGTTAAATGAGGGTCTTTTTCTACATCTGTGGAAAGTTCATAAGTATATCTGTTACATTGTTAAATGATAATATCCTATCGCGAAGTGAATATCAACTGAGACAAATAATCAATGCAATATAAAACATTGCGAGATCACGATGAAACTTGCTCAAGCAAAATTAACTGAGAATATTCCAGTGTGGTTGAACCAAACACACTTCAATCGGCTTTATGCAGTGAAATAGAATGACCTTAGTGGTGCTAAAATTAACCAAATCAGAAGTGACACAAATGCAAACTCCTAGAAGGTCCATCAGCCATAGACGCTCAAGATCCATAAAAATGGAAAAGGCCGTTAATTATTAGGTGCGAGTAGTCGAATTCTCTCCGGCAGATGTCTGCAGCTACCAGGTGCAACTCACGTAAGACCAAGCGTCCATTGACCAATCTTGATTTTCTCGCGATGACAAAAATCAATCATCTTTATTCGAGATGAACTTATATCGATGGTGCCACTATATATGAAACCGAAATTGCCAACATATATTTAACAACATGATCTGTCGCTCAACGGGTTGCAGGGCTTGTGACTCCTCATCATCGTTTGTATTTTGACTCGTATAGACTTGCACCACCAGTTGAAGTTTGTAGTTATTTAACGAAAGTCCCTAGCTCCTTAAGCGGACGACAACCACTGTTTCATTCTACTATACTGTTGCAAACTTGGTTGGATGGACTAAAATGAAAATGTCATGGGGACAGAGACTGTGACCTATAAAACATAAATAAAGCTAAACCGCCATAATGACACTACTCTTGACACACTATCATGAATGTAGAGTTCAAAGGATGATTTATGATCAATCTACATGCAATTATGAAATATATAATAATATATAATCCAAGCATTGATTGGTACTGGATAAGTGATGGTGCAGATTAATAAATTTATATTGACCTTAAATGTTGACAGCATCCATCTACCTCTCTACGATGGCGTATGCTCTGTGGGTCAGTATCTATATGGGGATACCAATGGTGCCATTCAAACCTAAATTACATATTTAAAGGGTGTAAGTAGCTTTTCTGATGGCTGATTCTATAGTTGGACACGCAAAAGCAGGAGTGCATTACTTGCTTGGTGACAAGGAAGGCACCCGTAATGTAGCGAAAGTTGCAAACCATACTTCAGGTGTCATAGCTGGAGGGACATTTGGTTTCATTCTCTTTGGTCGAGTGGGAGCTGTAGCAATGCAGCAAGATTTATCAGACTGCTTTTTTTAACCACTTGAAATAAATCATAAAATAACTTTTGCACTAGTATTAACAGTTATAATAGTATGATTATTTTCTTAGTGATATGTATTGTATATTTTTTATTCTGTATTTAATGCAATCTGCTTTAAACATCGAAATGAAGAAGTTGCATTTAATTAAAATGTCATATATAAACCTCCAATATTACAACATTATGTTACTTTTTGTCTTGAGACCTTTTGTCCCACCAATCTCTCATATTTGTCACAATTCACATTGTTACTTGCAAAGAGAAACACCCATACAATACCTAATTAATATGCAGGTCTATCTCACTGCTTGCTGGTTTGTTTTTAACAAAATGCCGTAAAGGTGTCTCTTTATTCAACTTGAGACAAGAAATACCAAACATCATAGTGATCCATAAATAACCAACAGTTCCTCATTGGTGTCAAAAATTATGACTTATGTTTCAATTTGACTTTTGATAATTTTTATTTCACTATGTTTTTCACGTAGCGTCAACATTTGTGACATATTTACATACTGGAGATCGTTTGCTTTACAAAGGTACTTAATTTTTGTTATACACTTCATTTTTGGTTGAAATGAGAGCCAGTTTTTTTTTTGTAAACGGTACATATTTAGCATGAAAATATTTCGTTTACAGGAGTAAACCTTTTTATTATTATTATTATTTTTATTATTATTATTATTATTATTATTATTATTATTATTATTATTATTATTAGCAGTAGTTGTAGTAGTTATTATTATTACACCGATATCACACATACGGAAACATTGAATAGATTAGGGACACAACAGGAGCTACTAGAAATAGTAGTTTTACTTACCGTTGTAAGTTTTAAAGTTCCATTTGTTGTAATGATGTTCTATCACGTATGGCAAGCTCTCCAATGATATAGGCATTTAACTGTACAAGAAAATAAATTCGGACAGATACGAAATTCAAAGAATAACGTATGGCTTAATTTTCGGATATTGAACAGCATGGTATCTGACTCAAATTGACGATACAACTGTATAACTGATTCAATACTTTTAAAAAATATGTATATTGACAATTCTCATTCTTAGAACTCTCAAGCAAATGAAAAAGAAAAACAAATATATTGGTGTGGTTATTACATGTTACAATACATTGTTATTAAACATGTATTTGTTTGTCTACAAAACGTACACGAATACAAAGGTGGCAAATATTTATAAATATTTTCGGCAAACAAAATTTTTAGTTTTTTCCCCTTCTGAATTTGATACAAAGCTTAGTTTCAAGGAAGGAAAATGAGGCCCGGTTTTGGCAAACAGTCACATGATAATAAAGTATACTACTGCGTGACTATAAATTACACTTATGTGGGAGCCACTACATCGACCGGAACTGGCACTTCCCCAGATTGTTTAAACCTAAATTCACTTTATTCTCGACAGTGCGTGAAGTAAGAGGTATTAGATGATGGAACAATTTTACATCAAAATAGGACACGGAAAAGGGGCAAGTGAGGCAATAGGAGAAGGGACAGAACAAGGGACTACCTCTGAAAATGTGACTAATTGTGAGAAGGCAAGTGAGTATATAATTTTAAAAGGTTCAGATTCGTATAGAATTCCTTTAGAGCTTAAAGAGATTCAAACTCATAAGAAACAGTCCTTTCAAACCAGGCGTCTTCTCTGTAGTTAATTTTAGGTACATTGATGAACATGGCTTGAGTATTGATGTAGTTGATGTTATCTGAAGCTCCTTTCCGTGAAAAATGCGTTTAAATTAATATTGTAGAGTTTAATTTAATAAAGTTACGATGATTCATTTTAGAAGAAATAATTGCCAACGATTTCGGTCGAATTAGCAATTAATGGACATATTTGAATACCCATTGATCTACTGTGCCATCGGTAGATGAAGATTATATGATTTGTTCAATTGATTAAGTCTAAACGAAACTACACATGCCCGATATATGTTGTGCATTATGCGACGGCAGAAATTGGACTGCACAGTTTGAAATACGATCTGACTCATGTGAGATTATTTACGGCAAGTCTAAAAAAAATTAAAATATTTTCGAGCTTCAAGATAATGTATAAAATCTCTTATGAAAGAGTGCTATGAATCTCTTAGACACTGTGTGGCCTATATTTTACTCATCCTCGTAGACTGTGTCGTTGGTGTTCCAGAGTCTTTTGCTTCATCTTCATTTTTTCTTCGTCTGAGACAGTGCGAAGTCGACCTCAGCAATAGGACGGTACTCTAATTTCCTTCAATGGTGTCAGAAGCACCAATTAGGTCCAAACTTATATAAGTGTTCTTTTTCTCAAATTATACAGATGTGAGGCGACTTCTCTGTAAGTCTTTGCGAACGAACGAAGCATGTTAGAAGAAAGAAAGATCAGGCTTTGTCAATATTTCAATGTGAAAGCACAAAAGACCTTGTCTCTGAGCAAAAGTACAAATTCTGAATGATGATTATAATAACTTTAGTGATGACGTCGATGATGACAGTGATGATGAAGACGATCATGATAATGATGATAAATTTCGATTGTCATTTTTACATTTTTATTCATGGTCTTGTTCTACAAACATTAGAACATTTAATTAAATTATTTGTCTTTAGTTTGATTTATTTTATTGCATTACATGCTATTGTAATGTAACATTGTTTACTGGACGTGGCCTTGTCTAAAAATGAGTTCAGTTCTGTTTGACCTGATTGACATTTGTTATATATATATATATATATATATATATATATATATATATATATATATATATATATATATATATTATTGTTATTATTATTATTAATTTGTGACCTGAGACCTAACAGAGAACTATATTATCCTGCGGCAAACATGACTTTATCAGCCGTGCTTTAACACCTAACAATTGAAGTTGTGTTATGTTGTGAGCTGAATTTTTTTTTCTTCTTTAAAATATTGAATTCATATGATTATTTGCTGTGGAAATACAAAAGTGCTCTGACTGATGTCTTGGATAAAGGTATTCATTTATACCGAATTCAAACCTGCAATATTTATGTGATTCAACAAGAGACTATTGACACATCATGACTTCGCAGACTATAACAGACATGTCATCGCCTTCAATTGTAAATCTCATCGGGACTCGAACTCAGTTTTATTCAGGACCTTTTATTATTAGGACTTGTTTTTCTTATTCCTGGATTTTTTTAGATTTAATTTTTTTATTGGCAATTTTTTCTCATTTTTCAAAACTTGTCTTCACTCTGTTCTATTACTTATCTTAAGAGCATAGATTCGTAACAGAAAATTGGCGGACGTCATTTGGATACGAATGTTTGCTAAAATATTTCAGAAAACATTATTTTTTAAATATAAATTATCCTAGTTTCAGAATTTGTTATATAGAAAGTATTATTTCAAATATTTTACAAATCTTTAGTGAAATCAGCAAGCTTTTTTTCAATATCATCAAAAATAGAGAATTTTTTAAATTCTACCCAGGAGTGGTTATAAATGTTGAAAATGGAAGTACAGCTAAAACAAAGTTGGAATTGGAAATAAGACAGATTCAGTTTCAGATTAAAATGATTCAAAAGGAAAGAAAGAGAGGGAATTAAGACAAAAGCACTTGATTCTGTTATCTTCTTTGTTTCAAAGCACCATCAGTGAAACGGACGCCACAGAGGTACCTGTTTATTATTTTATTAAAAATGGGATTATCATGAAACAACGAAGACCTCCTGAGGTACCAACTGGTGACGAGTGGTCAGTGAATTATCAAACTGTAGTTCCAAAATCACACAGACATAAAATATTTAGTCTGGACCATGAAACTCCTCTGTCTGGTCATTGAGGGATTAATAAGACTTATTAGAAGATATTGAATAACTTCTCTTGGCCAAAAATTTAAAGTGATGTTTATAAATACTGAAGATCTTGTCATACTTGTCAAATGGTAGGAAATCCCAATCAAAAGATACTTAAGGCTCATTTGCAACCCATTCCTGCATTTGACGAACCATTGAGCAGAATAATGGTAGATTACGTTGGTCCCTTACTTAAGACCAAGTCAGGTAATCCAGACTTGTTGACCATAATGTGAGGGGCAACAAGATTCCCAAAGGCAACTCCTTTGAGGAATATTTAAGCTAATACAATAGTAAAATAGTTGATAAAGTGTTTTACTCCATTTGACTTTTCAAAATCAGTCCGGAATAGGAATTAAGCATCCAAACATTCAAATCTTCTGTCTACCATCCAATGGGGCTTTGGAAAGATTTTGTCAAGCATGGGAAAACATGTTTCAGTCATATTGATTCGATACAAGTCAAGACTGGGATGAAGGAATTCATTTACCTTTGCTTGCTGTTAGGGAATCAGGTCAAGAAACTTTAGGATTTAGTCCCTTTGAATTAGTTGTCTGACATACTGTGCATAGACCACTCAAAGAGAAACTTCTTTCAAAAGAAGATACTGAAATAAATCTTCTCGATTATGCTTCCAGTTTTAAGCATAATTTGCGAAAAGATTGTGAGGTTGCAAGAACTAACCTGCAAAAATGACATGAAGGTATGATAAAAATACAAAGGAAAGAGTTTTCAGCCTGTAATTCTGGCTCTCTTGCCCATACCAAAAATCCAATTCAAGCCAAGTATTATGGTCCCTACACAGTTGAAAAGAAAGTAAATGATTTAAATAATATCATAAATACTTCTAGGAGGCAAACATAAAATAAACTTTGTCACATTAATATCTTAAAGGAGTATGATGAGAGAGATAGTCAGGTTGATCATGCAAATAATTTAGACGCACCTGTCCCGCTCAGTGAGGATTTAAGCCAATGAATGCAATTGGACTACATTGATTTTGGAGTGACAAATCTTCAGTATTCATAAATGATGAATAATCTGGACCAAAAACGTTCCCATTTGCAATAACAAGAACGAAATGAGCTTAAATGTTGTAACTTGAATATGAGCACTTATTTCCAGTTGTTCCTACAAAAACAAACAAAATCTACAAAGACGTTGAAATTGTAAATTCCACACTTGTCAAGCAACACCCGTTCAGGATCAATCCTCTCAATCAGGAATGCTTGAATAAAGAAATTTTGTATTTGCTAGAGAATGATTTCATAGAGCCGAGTAAAAGTGACAAGTTCATCATGTATATTTGTTCCGGAACAAAATAATACTTTCCGCAAGTGTAATGATTATCGAATAGTGAACAATGTGACTATAACACATTAATTTCCATTACCAATAATCGATGAATGCATTAATAACATTAGAAATGCAAAGTATGTCACCAAATTTGACTTTATGAAAACGATTTTAGCAAATTCCAATGAAGGAAAGGGCAAACAAAATTACTACATTCGTGACTCCAGATGGACATTATCAATATAAAGTGATGCCGTTTCGGATAAATGGTTCACCAAGTACTTTTCAACGTTTAATGAACATAATTACCTCTGGTCTGGATAATTGTGATCTTGCATCGATGATGGCATCATCTACAACGACACCTGGACAAAGATTTAGCGATTATTCGAAAAAAATTTGACAGACTCACTGATGCAAGTTTGACAATTAATTTATCCAAAAGTGAGTTTTGGCAAAATATCTATCAACAGAATATAAGATAAGAAGTTCTGGAAATACATTAAACTGACATCAACATAACTGAATTATATATATATATATATATATATATATATATATATATATATATATATATATATATATATATATATACCTGTTTCGGCTCTAATAAACATTAATAAAGAAAAGTGAAAACAAGCGTTGTAAAATTTAACAAATCATTTAATTCTCTTTTAAAAGATTTTAAAAATATAATTAGAACTGAGTTTTAAAAATCAAATGAAAAAATAATCCAAGAATAATCCACGAATTAAATTACAAAACGCCTAGCAATGAAATGTTCTAATATATTCAAGTTCGAGTCATGCTGGAAAATCCAAGATGGAAGACGATGACGCATGTTGAAGTCTGTTTTGTGTTTATCTATACTTCCTTGTAAGATTTAACACTCAAGTGTTAGAAATCCGAACATTATTTTGATAAGCCGTCTTTGTCCAAAAATTACGTATAAGCACACATCAAATATTTCCAGAAATACGAATTAATCCTTAAAATCAAAATGAACTAAAGATCTGTTAACACGGATTCAAAAACTTGGCTACAATAAAAGAAAATGACTTAACGTCATTTGTAAAAGCCCAGAACTGAGAATATTTATCGACACAAAGGTTATATCTCATTCTAACACTCAGTTTCAAAACCAATTCCCAAACTGCGAAATCACGAAAGGCGGTGGGAGGGGGGGGGAGGAGTCACGTGATCGTTTATATCACCCACTTCTAACATCACCTTGACGAAAACCAATCAGTTTTACTTAAGAATAAAAGGTTGTTTACTTCTATACTAGTCCCATCTTGACCTTGACAACGACCAATCATTTCAAGCACATAATGAAATTTGTTTACGTGGTTTTCACTAACCTTGAATCAAGTTCAGGATCTAGGTCAGCATTATTTGTTTACCAAAAAAAATTATAGTGAAAAATTTATATTAGAATAATCGCATGTAATGAAGAATAATTTTATTTAAAAATTGACAAACAATATTAAATTAAAACAAATATATATATATATATATATATATATATATATATATTTGTTTTTGTTTTTTTCTAATGTTTCAGCGTTCTATTGCTTCTATTGCTTGAGTGTTATCATCGTGATGGCACTTGTAGGACTTGAAATGGCAAAAATTGCAATGGGTAAGAGGGAAATTATATTGATGGCTCTGATTTATTTACTCTTTCCCAGTAAGGTTTGTAAACAAGGTATACGTTGCCATGTTTTATATTGCGTGAATGATTAACACCTCCACCCCGACGCCAACCCCACACACAGTTCCGCCAAATTGATCGCGATATACAAATATATTACATAGAGCAATGCTTACCCTTGGCATAGTCATGAAAATTAAATCCTACTCTTGAATTTAGGCTAAACCACTTATGCATTATTCAGGTTTTTAATGCAATTTTCTCTGCGCTATAAAGTCTAAACATGGCGGTCAGTACAACTGTAGAAGGAAGAACATGGGAAATCTCTGTAAGAAACGACTACAGAGATTAAATTCGTTCCAACCTAGAATTGAATCCGTACCACAAACGTCACTTAGTTTTCATCATTAGAGCTGTAACCACTCATCCATAAAGATGGAACATGGTCAAAGGAAAGGGTTCGATGTTCAAAGGAAACAAATCGTTAGCATTTCGGGCCCGCCGCCCCACTCCCCCCCCCCCCTCTCTCTCTCTCTCTCTCTCTCTCTCTCTCTCTCTCTCTCTATCTCTCTGTATTGTAGATTAAATGAGATATGGATAATGTTATGTAAGTCTATAGTTTTTGTAACCCGTTGTACCTTCCTCTGTGAGTGTGTATCTATCTATCTATCTATCTATCTATCTATCTATCTATCTATCTATCTATCTATCTATCTATATATATATATATATATATATATATATATATATATATATATATATATATTGTGTGTGTGTGTGTGTGTTTAATTTTTCATGACTGTAAATTGTTGTGATTATATATAAAGAAAATATTACATAGTTAAACATCTATTGATTTCTAAAACAATATTACAGTGACTGATTATTGCATAGGATCTATAAGTAGATGTAAAGTTGTCAAAAAAAGAAAACATGTTGGCAGTGTTTGGGTAATTTCTCATTGGATGGAGGAGTTATTTTCCAATTTTTAGGATTGATCAGATAGGTTTTACGACGTGTGATATTTGCGTAAAATCACCTAGCTTGAAATAGCAAAAGGCGTTTTCACCCTTTCTGCGTTTGTATAAATTCATGCAGCTTTACAACTTGAGCCAGTATTGTTTCTTATGTTCTCACTCTAACATCAGTCAAACATTTGTTTTGATTATATATTGGAGCAATAAAGTGCTCATTGAACTAAAATATTATTTTTGAGATATTGAGAATTATACAGTGGAGTTCTGAAAAATGCCAATTTGAAATTAATTAGGGAAGTTCGATTCTTTTAGATTTGAATAGAACTTATTAAGATCGTTGTTGATTTAGTTGAGGATACTGTTAGTACATATATCATACCTGAGGTGCAAAAAAAGGTGTTCTCGAATTCGAGTTGCACTTCCAGCATGAATAAGTCTTTCTCTTTAATATGTACAATATAAATACGAAACGCGCTGTGTTCTCACACCCAATCCACAATACACTTTCATTTCTACTTATTTTTCAGGGTCGATCTACTATGATGACTGCAATCTGCAGTCAATGATCCCCATCTTCCTGATCGTAAGCGGACTGGCTCCCATTTTATTTTGCGGAGACGCCATTTGTAATAATGAAGGCTCAAACTTTATCGCCAACTATTGTTGTATGATTGCGGTGTTATTCAACTTAGCATGGACTGTCGCAGGTATTACCTCCCTTGGAAATTATTGAAATATACTTGCATCTTTATGAAATCTATTTCTTATTGATCAACGTTACAAGAGAATTGTTTAGCAACTCTCTCTCTCTCTCTGTCTCTCTCTCTCTCTCTCTCTCTCTCTCTGTCTCTCTCTCTCTCTCTCTCTCTCTCCCCCCCCCCCATATAGCGCCTAATCTTTTGAAGCTCTAAGCGCTTTACAACATATATAATGATGTGACTAAGACTAAAAAAAAAACGCCATGAAATCAGAAAACATATAAATGCTGAAAATATTTTAGGTAGGGAACATTATGAGGTCTTTAAGTTTGTTCTTGCAGTCGAAACAGGTGAGTTTGTATTTAATTTCAATGGACAATTCATTCCACGTTGCTGGCACCTGGTATGCAAAAGAAGAGCTGTCCATATGACTTCGTTTTAAGAGTGGGAACAATGAGTATATCTCATAGATTAGGTCAGTGAAACATTGGGTTTCTCTTGCGAAACAACACACTGTTGAAGGCACTACCATTCCAGGTGTGTATATTATTCCCAGACATTTTTATTTAGTCTCGCTACAAGTTTTAACCGAATGGGTTAACCGAATATTTTATCAAGTCCGACACGATATCGCATCCGAGGGTCTGATAAATTTATCATCACAAATCCGTGTGGGATTGACCGAGCGTGACTAAAGAAATTTCTAAATCGATTATGATCCATATCATCGCCGCACCAAGTTTGCCAAATATTTCGTAGCGTATGAGTATCAATTCCGTTAAACACACACAATACATTGCAGTTATCTCTGATCACTTTTGGTATTTGAGTGTATCGTTGAGTAACATATATCACATCAGTGTTTTTATGCCTGCCTCTGGAAAATATCCTAGCGGGATTCTTTTGATTGTCTAACATCACATCGTCATATACGACTAAATTGTTAATACCTCCATCAATATTATCAATGCTCGGTGCTTCTTCGATATCGGTTATAAATTCAATGACATCTTCATCGATTTCCGATTTTGCTCTCTCGTTGTAATCCTTTAACACTTCGTAACATCTCTGATCGTCTACACTCGGAGCTATCAAATACAGCTTGTCCCATTTCATCCATCTCGTTATCAAATTAAGTAACAATTGTGTCTTGCCACTTCCAGATGGTCCGATTATAATCATTCTAATTGAATTCGGCAACATCGCATGGTGTTTAATAGGTTCCCGTTGTCCGGTAGCTGCATAATCAATTACATTCATGTTATTATAAATAAATTATGGATCTATATTGTGTGAAGTGTAAGGCGCGTACTGGCACAGATGACTTGACGACGATAACAACTAAAAATAACCGATCAGCACTTTCCGGTAAGTGTGTACAATGTAGTACAAAGAAATTTAGATTTGTTTCTATGAGATCTGCAGGAAATGCTAGCATGTCTGATGATTTAAAAAAACGAGGAGGTGATATTGCAGCCAAGCTAACTAAACTCCCGGGAACACCATGGGCAAAGTATCCAGGAGAAAAACATCTTCCAGGGTATAGTTATTGTGGACCCGGAACCAGACTCGATATCAGACTCGACGATCAAAACCAACCTCGACGTGGTGAAGAACCAATAAACGCCATTGATAAAGCGTGTCATGCTCATGATGTTGCTTATAAAAGCAGTAATTTGCAACATAGACATATCGCAGATGTGAAATTGATTCACGTGTTGAATTCTATCACTGATAAATCCTTCAAAGAAAAATTAGCTTCATGGTTAGTAAAATCGGCAATGAAAGGTAAATTGATGTTAGGTGCCGGTAATTAATAACAACATGGAATCTATTTACTATTCTCCAAAAGGATACTGGAGGGGTAAAGCAGCAATCAATAAACTCGTTAACGCCGCGAAGGTGAAATATACCACCGCGGCTAATTGGTTATCCAATCAGGCAATATGTCAAATTTTATCTACCGCCGCCTAAACAAATTAACTACTCGCATTTTGATGTGACCGTTCCTAATGAAGTTCATCAAGCTGATATATTATTTCTGCCGCATGATGGTGGTTACAAATACGCGTTAACCATAGTTGATATTGCGAGTCGATACAAACAAGCAGAACCGTTAAAGACAAAGTCGGCCACTGAAGTTGCTTCTGCATTTGAAAGGATTTATCGAAGGGGTCCTCTGCGCTGCCAAATCTGTTACAAGTTGATCCTGGCAAGGAATTTTAGGGTGCGGTTCTATCAACGATGAAGCATCATAATGTCACCATCAGACGAGGACATACTGCACTACATCGCGATCAGGCAATTGTTGAACGATTTAATCGGACACTTGCTGAGCGGTTATTTGGATATCAATACGCGAAGGAATTAATTCCACATAAACGATCTCGTGAATGGGTCAAGAGATTACCAGCTGTGATTACCGCGCTTAATAATGAGGTTACTCGAACGATTAATATGAAACCTAACAACGCCATTAAAAAGAAGTCTATACCCGTACAACCACAAAAAGATTTTTCAAAACAACCAATACTCGGCAATGTCACTGTAAAATATTTATTCGAACCAGGAGAGCTCGAAGGTGGCAAAAAAGGGCTACTGATCCTATTTGGAGTGTCACCGCGCATAAAATATCCGACATAACACGATCTACGGGTAGACCAGCAATCTATAGACTGGATTCAACTGCTCCTCAGCGTGGGTTTACTCTACAACAAGTGCAAGTGATACCCGAGGATACTCAATTACCACCGCGTGGTCTTAACTAATATCATTATCGTCTAAAACAACTCTTCGAAGTTGATTTATTCTTCGTACTCTGGATACTACGAGATAAACTAAATTTGACCACTCGATGTGATTATCCACAATCCAAACAATTGTATCTGATATAGTCAATCCTTGTGAAGAATGTATCGTCGCTGCGTACCCTAGCGTCCATGGGGATTTATTAGCGCGTAATGCATGTTCGACGACGCTGATATTAACCAGCACAATATCATTTAACACTAAATTCTGCATTTCACGCTGTCCTGGAGTATCAACTTCAATATTCTGTTTTCGTGTATCCGAGGCCTATAACACAACGGCGTTGGAAGTGTTGCAAATTTTTCTTTATGCAATTCAAATAACTTCATCTGAAGTGTGTCTCTGACTATTTTTCTACTTGCTATTATCAAATCGTTAGGTCTCCACGTTTCCCAAAAATTTGTTAATGGTGTTTCTGAAATTATTTTACGCGCTATCTCACATTGGATTCTATCAGGTTGTAATCTAATTAGTTTCTTGAACTCGCGTAATTGTTCATCAAGTGCTCTATGATCGGTGTTAATTTCTTGATAATAGTTTACAAAAATCTTTAGCCAATCATGTGGGGATAAACCGACAAATGATGGTGGTTGGCCATGATCGCCGCACATGACGACTTTTGTATTCGCGTGCAATAACCAATCAAGAAATTTTTGTAATACATCTAATGACACCATGCATATCTCATCCCAAATTATGAATTCAGGGATGCATTTCTCACCCATTCGTTCAGGAGTCCATTCATCGCCTTTCCATCGAAAGAAACTATGATAAGTGCAAGCATTCACCCCTCGTTGTTTCATCTCTCTGGCAAGTCTGTGGATCGGTGTTAACACAATCATGTTTGTGAAATCCGTAGGATTTTTCCCACGAAATAACTCAATTGCGCGAGTCGTCTTTCCTGACCCGCCACAACCGTTTAAATAAACTGTTTTATATCTACATATTGGATCTGATATCTGCGGTGCATTAGATAGTTCTGATATCTGATTATTTTTCAAGCAATTGTTTTCAATCGTAACATCTGCTGATTCGGAATAGTCACACGGTATTTCTTTTTTAATTCCTTATGATCCCCAGCTCTCGTCGGAATTAATAAATTCAGCCACTGCTTCGTTGTGTTTCACGTTCATATAAAACGAATCAGTGGCTACTCTAACTGCGGTGTCAGGAAATCTATTTATCATCGAAAATAAATTGATAGAAGCATAAGCTAGCATAGATGCTCTCAAATGTGTATACTGAAGATTTTCTCCGTCTGCGTAAGTAACAATTGTACCAAATTTTGTTCCATCGGACAAGAAAGCGTCTTTACGATCGACATATATACCCTTAGATGTTATATCCGTAATTATAAAATCGTATTCGACGTTATCTATAATCAACCGTGAAGAATATTTGTTATTGTCGTATTTTCCACCTTGAGTGAATTTACCGATTATTCTTCTACCGAGATCTTTTGCATCTTTGTTTCTGATTTCAAATAGCTGTTTGGACCAATTCATGATATATTCTTCGTCGAGATCGGGAAACTGTTTTCGTTGTTCGCTGATTATACTATCTAGATCAGGTTGTGGTAACCATACTTCAGTTTGAGCTCGATAGGATATAATCGCTTCACTGACAATCAGCGATATCAGCATGCTACAATCAATCATATACCGTAATAGCACTATTGGCATCCAATGTTTTTCAGACATGTGTCTACCAATCCAAACATAGCAGCACGGATGTAACCCTGTAGCCAATTCAAATGATAACACGCGAGCGAATCAGGTTAAATCAAAATCAGGCAGTGGTCCATTAATAGCAACACGGGTCATCTCGTGTGTGGGATGTCCAAATCGTTTAAAATATCTAGCGCATTCTCCGTAACCGAGAAAACTCGCCGGATAACACGCGACTATATCAACTGTAATAATACTTTCACGGTCGTATTTTGTATTCCATAATCCACCGTGGTTATATTTTATACAACTTGATTTGATGTCTGTGAGAAATTCAGCTCGCGTTGGTTTCCACGAGCTTCTCTTTCTCGCAAAATGAGCTGCAACTGACGGACTTGTAAAACAATTGGTTAGTAATTGTTCGTCGTCGAAACTCTCCGAGAATCTACTAGCTAGTTTTTTCATTGCCTGTTGGAGGGCTTCAGTGCGGTATAATTCTCCATTGGGTCTTACAAATTGATCGAATCCGCCCTCAGGGTTTTCAGCGCTGTGAAGTAACCACACTGATACAGGATCGTTTTTACTCAACTGGTAAATAAAATCGAATAATTTTTTCTCAGAGAATTCTGAGGGGGATTCAACGGGTATATACTTTTTTGTTCGTTCCCGCGGAAATATTGTTACCGCAGATGTCCATGCGTGTTCGTTATGATCAATAATTTTGATTGGGGCTCCTTTTGATTTATATTTCGATTCGTGTAATATCTCGCCGGTTATCTTTGCTACGGTTATTGGAAATCTTAATGATGTTTCTAATTCAGCTATATCCTGAATCGATGCTCCGTTTTTCCTAACTGTTAATTCCCATTCATTTATTCTCTTGCGTCTTAGATCAGTCAATTTGTTCCCCCGGGATGCATTTGTGAAATGTTCTATTATTCGTTCTGCTACACAATTCAGTGATGACGAAGTCGATGACGAAGTCATCAATGACAGTTTCATGGGTTTTAGTTTTTTAATACTCGGTTTATCATTTAACGGATATACCCCGTAAGCAACTGCTGTTACAGGATAAGATCTTTCGTAGTATGGTTTGTCATTTCCAGTCAAAATTCCTGGTTTGGAATCTCGACTCACAGTGACAGTTCTTTTATCCTTCAAGATGGGTTGAAATTTATCACGAATAATCCAATCTCCGGTGTCTGACGAATAATGAATTTTATTCTAAAAAAAATACTTTTTTCGAAGATGTGAAATTATCACTGCTGCGTTTTTATCGTTCATGGTAGCATCAACTTCACCATTGATTCGAAATGTCGACCAACAGTGAGATGCTCCATCACGCTTCAATTCATTAAAACAATCACGAATTTTAGTTATCATGGTTCTATCACGAATTTTACTCTTTGGCTTATCAGAGACTCTATCGAGATTGAATTTAGCATTTTTCTAAGGTGTAATTTTCGATAATCTCTCGAACTCCTTCATTCTATAATTAAAACAAGTATTTAAATAAAGAATTTATGTATAATGAATCATTGCAAATGGCTTATGATTGGATCAACAACCCCGTGTAACAAATCATGCAAAAAGGAGTTCTGTGTATATCATATGCAAAGTGTTCGACGTGGAAGCCTTGGTCCGATTCCTTGTATTCGATGTGGGGTAGGGGTGCGTGGTAAATCACAGTTGTGTATCGGTTGTGGTGGCAAACGAAACAGAGAGTTGAAGCGTTATTATGATAAGAGGGTTACAAAATCCATCAATAACTCTGACTGTACCCCTGACAAAATCATAAGAAATCTTCAAGACTACATTGAAAGATTTCCAAATGTAATCATTCGACCAAACAATGAATTAGACAAATAGTATAGTATAAAAATGAACCAAGAATTCCGACCACACCCTGTGATCAGCAACTATGAGGCTTCCCCTGATGGTATTATCAGAAACCGCAGATTGAAGAAGCCAGTTGGTTTTGTGACTAATCAGGGGTATTTGAGGTCTCACGCTGGAGGGAAGAATTATTACTGCCATCGTTTCGTTTATGAATGTTTCCATGGATTGATCGAAGATGGTTTTGTTATCGATCACATTGATTCCAATCCTAAGAACAATTCTTTATCAAATCTAGAAGCTGTTACACAAAGTGAGAATTTGAAACGAGGAAAAACTGGTACTTATAAATCAATTGGGAAAAGACCCGTAAAATCATTTAACACAACAAATAACGCGGAAATAGTATTTGAATCAATAGCTAAGGCTGGTAAGTATTTCGATATTTGTCCACCGTCTGTTCAATGCATCATAGAGGGAATTTATCGATCTGCGATTTCAAAAAGACCGGACAAAAAATTCAATTCGTTTATGCATGGACGTCCAAGGACTGAAAAATATATTTTTCATATTAGAAGTATATAATTATCAGTAATATGAATTCTCAAAATATCAATGATGTAATAACCGAAATTTTAGTTTTGAAATCTCAGGGGATTTACACATCGGATAATTTAGACTGCGATCAAATTATGTACCACTTCCAGAACATTGAATACGGCGCTAACAATAACAAATATGTACTACCCAAACAATATGCGCTAATAAAACGAATTCAGAATTCTATCCGTGATTCCCTGTTATGCTGTGACGACGTCAGTAAGTTTGTCCCGTTATTTACTATCGTGGAAAAAATAAAAAAAACAATTAGGGAAGGAATATGAAGTAAAAAGAACAATGAATTCAAAAATCAGAAATATAAGATTGTTAATTGAACAAAATGAAGTGCCCCTTTCGGATAATTGTTAGTAAAATTCTTACTACAATCCATGGACGGTATCATAAGTGTTTTACCAGGAAGTTGTAAAATTTCGTAGTAAAATATTTTATTCATTACTGAAATTTTCATAGTAAAATATTTTATTCATTACTGAAATTTTCATAGTAAAATATTTTTGTTTAGTCGTTTTTGACTGATTTTGGGTTTTTTTTGACTGATTTTGGTTATTTTTTGACTGGTCCTTAGCGGTTTCAGTAGGGTCAAATGGTCGATTTTGCATGGGATTTCCCGTAGACTTTTTCACTTAAGAATGATTTTGAGTAAATAAAATCATAAGAAAATCACAAAAACAGACTAAAATCGGTCAAAAACGACTAGAAAACGACAAAAATGACCGAAAATGACTGTTGTTTTCAGTAGGGTCAAATGGTCGATTTTGCATGGGATTTCTCGTAGACTTTTTCACTTAAGCGAAAAATCACTGCATGTAGATTGAAATCTCTGGAAAATCTTTGATTTTCATACATGAAAATCTCTTCGAAATTCAAATTGGAAAATTGTTTACAATTGGAAAATTGTTTACAATTTCAAATAATGGTTAATGAAGCATTAACGACCCGATTGGCTCATGAGAGACTGGTCGCGATCAAAAAGTATATACGAATCCGCGACTCTGTTAGGAATAAACTGCAAGCTAGACAGAATTTACAAACGGATTTTGCTGCGGGGTTTGAAGAGTTATTTAAACCAATAACCACAGCAACGAAGGGGGTAGAGCATGCTATATGGGGGGATGTTCCCGAGACAGGGGGAAAACCTCTTATTGGTGAACTTGAAAAAATAGCAGCGGAAACTGAACAAACAAAACAAGCTGTACAAAAACTTCACGGTGATATTGATGTTAGTGAACCACCTGAATCAAAAAGAACAGTAGATGATTTACGCGTGAGATTTAACGAGGAAGGGTTAGCAGCAATTGATAAGACTGATCCAGCAGAAATTCCCACGCTTGTTGTTACGACTTATGAAAACAGAAAAAAAATGTTGAAACCAGAACATCATAAATATGTTAGAAATATAACTCATTGGGCTGATATATTCTACAAAATCAAAACTAACAAAAGTCAAGTTGACACAACAAATACATCATACATAGGATATAACAATGCGGTGGGTACAGTGTATAAAAATATGAAGAACTAAAACAACAAAAACCGCAAAAATTGCAAGGAAGAAGACAACAGAGTTCAAAGAAAATATCTTCCTCACCTAAAAAACAAGAAGAACCTTCGCTTGGACCATTGTATATACCATCTGATCGAGATGATGATGATGATCGAGATGATACTCTTGATTACTTACAAAGTACGGATTTAGAAAAACTGGATGCAGCAACTGGTTATAGTAGCGGGAATGGATTTTCTAAATCTGAAAATCAAAGATTTTCCAGAGATTCCAATCAAAGATTTTCCAGAGATTCCAATCAAAGATTTTCCAGAGATTCCAGTGGAATTTCAATTCAATATCCTGGTAATATTCTCAGCGATATATCACGATTAGAAGTTCTCATCGGAGGGAAACGAGCTGGAAATAACTCACCGGAAGTAATTAATGAAGCAGCTGATATCTGCAGGCGGTTATTTCAAGGTGGTATCATGTGTATTGGTCTATATCGAGATTTCATTGGCGAGTTAGTGGAAAATCCTACGGATTATTACAGCGACTGAAAATCCTAAGGATTTTTCATTAGATAAATATCATTTGAATTATTAGTAATTCAATAAGATGATCATACACTACAACCATGACAAACCAGCCAGCGTCTATGTAGTTAATTCACGGTTTCCAGTTTATAACGCGTACTATGGTGATGGTTTCGGTAATACAATTGCGGGGTTATTTGCAAGAATGGCTCCAAAAGTGGCGCCGCTAGTAAAACAATTATCGATGAAAGCCATTGATGTTATTCGTGATAAGGGTATTAGCGCTGTTGGAGATCTTGCCGGGAAAGCGTTTTCAGCCACGAAGGATAAATTAACAGCGCTAGTTCGGCGGCGAAAGAAACCGACAATGACGAAGTCATCGTTGGGACCACTACCATCTACAAGCGGATATGCCTGCGAGTGTTTGTAAAATTATAAATAACGCAGTAGATCAAAAACTAGCGTTGCTGGTGACTCCGTCATACACTAACGACCAAAGCAACATCGCAAATATGATAGCGGGAAGTGGCTTAAAAAAACCATGACGATGAAAATCCTACGGATTGGAAATTGCTAGCAATTTCACGATTTAGATCAATACATATATAATAAAATGTTCAAACGGTCACCTGATCCAGCGTTTGATATGGACGCCCCAGTTCGCAAGGATGATTCTGTACGCGATTATCAATGCTATGCCTACCATGCAATAGACTCAAATAGTCGATCAAGAATTGAACTTCAAGTTCATGATACCAGTAAATACTTTTTGCCTTGTGAAGCGTTTATCAAAGTAGAAGGAGAACTTGTAACAGCTGCTGATACTACTGCTGTACCAGCACCGTATCCAGTTGGTACTCAAGTTGGGTTTGTCAATAATGGGATCATGGCGTTATTCGAGAGTACAAAATATCTCATCGATGGAAAAGAGATTGAGTCGATAGATCGCAATGTTGATGTGGCTACAACAATAATCGGGTAAGCGAGATATTCTGATGATTATACAAGATCATCAGGACCTTCTATGATGTTTGCAAAGGATAATAAAAATACTGCTGGAAAAAATCAATTTGTTGTAAGACGACCACAGAATAATGCTGGTAATGCTAATGCTGATGTCGAGAATATTATTATAAATGCTGATCCTAATTTCAATCTAGGAGCTGCAACACGCATGTCAATGTTGGAAGGGACACGTAGATCATTTTTATGCGCGATTCCACTACATCATATATTTGGATTCTGTAGAAATGTTCGAAAAGTTATCTATGGAGCAAAGCATACAGTAGCACTCGTGCGAAAGGGTGATGATAATGACGCAATTTGGAGGATTTCAGCAGATGCTGCACATCCAGATGCTGATCCCGGTAAAGTCAATTTAACAAAACTATCACTGTGGATGCCAGTGTTGACTCCATCAATCACCGCAGAAGAACGATTACTATCATTTATGGATCAAGGAGGAAAATCATTACTAAGTTGGCTAACGGTAAGTACAGATGTTAAACAATCAAATATTAATGGGTTTTTTACGTGGAACTTGGCATCAAAACAAGGTGTTGCTGCGCCACGTCATATATTTATTGCGTTACAGGATAACACACGAGTTGGCAATCAACTCTCCAGCCATATGATATTTGATCAATTAGGTGTTAGAGACGTCTCGCTGAGAATAAACGGCCAGCAGGAACCATCCGAAGATGTAAACTTGATTACGGTCAAAATCATATTGCTCGCGTGTATCATCAGTTGTTGTCATATATGGCACGCGATCAAAATGTCGATACTGGTCTGCAAATATCACAAGTTGATTTTAAGAATTTATATCCGATCTATTATTTTTTGTTGGAACATCTTGATTTAACAAGACAATCCGTCGTTGATATACATTTTAGAGCTAATGTGCTTCGTGGTGCTATTGCTAATTATATAGCGATTGCCGTCATTCTCAGCGATAAATCAATGCTACTCGAAGGTGTTGGTGGAAGAATGAGAGTAATTGATGCACCAGTGGGAAATCTATGATTGAAAATCCTTTGGGATTTTTCCATTAAATTGCTTCGCGATTTAGAATTAATCTGTTATTGTATAATGTCATATAGTGTTATTAGTGTTGCGTTAACTCCCGGTCAATTCAAGAAATTGCAATCGGAATCGGCTAAGCGATGTGGAACCACAATAACGCTGAAATCTGCACAGATGACTGGCGGAGCGAATAAATTGTCGTTAACAACTCGTCAAGTAAAACACTTCAATGATGCTTTCAAGGATAAAAAAGGCGTTCAGATCACTCTCTCTTGCGGCTGCTATCAAAAACATGATAAAAACCGGCGGTATATTCCCGTTGTTAGGTGCGATTCCGGCTTTGATTGCAGCAGCGGCCCCAGCGGTGGCTAAAGCGGCAGCGCTAGGAGCCGTTGGTACCGCGGCAGGGATGGCACTACAGAAAGCAACTGGGAAGGGATATAAAAAAAGGGAAAGTGTCTAAGACTACCAGGAATCCCGTATTCATGGTACAGCGGGAAATCCGTTCACGGATCAGGCCTGAGAATCCCAGGAACAGTTTACTAACTCAGAAATCTTCGATTTCCAAACCTTCGATTGTAGAGTCTTTGACTGAGGAACCTATGGTTGTGGAATCTTTGATTCCTATGTCCAATTTTGATTTACTCGATGCTGCTAAAAAAAACTCGCGATTAAAAACTTCAGAGGTGTCTTTATGAAAGATCAGTTACCGGCACAACCGAACAGCGTTGAAACCGGTATTATTAATCTCGATAACAGCACCGGACCTGGAACTCACTGGGTTGCATACGCGATTGATCCACGTGGGATTGTTTATTTCGATTCATATGGATTAGCTCCACCGAAGGAATTTATGCGTTATATAAACCGCTTAAACACCTTTCCAAAAATCAAAGATTTTCTAAAAACGAAGACTTGGTATTCTACGCTACCAACACAACAAATGAATGATCCACCAATATGCGGCAGCGAAGTATTAAATGTCCTTGACGCTATTTCAACATCTGGAAAACCACCACATGTTTTCGGAAATGAATACACTAGTAATCACTGGAAATCGAATAGATTTTAGAGAGAGATGTATAAAATAACATGATTGATATTTGGGGGAGATCTTTATCAACGCTGAAGAAACCCGGTGCCGATGGCACTGCAACCGGTGATATAAAGAGAATAATTGAAGATGAAATAGCTGAGACGTTGAACTTAACAAGTGTTGACCCCGGGGAAATAGTTGTATTTCAAGATCGTCCGGGTAAATTGAAAACTAGTAATGTGTCGTTGGATGATATTTTAGTTAAACAACGAAACGCAATCGAGAACACCGTTGCGCTATTTTCCGATCAGGGTAAACTCAAACCGGGTGTACTCGTTTCGACGATTACAGATAGATTAAAAACTCTCAACGATGAGTTGAAAAATTCTATGTTGGAACTAGCAACACTTCAATCTAGAATTGAAGATAACGGGAAACAGTTTTCAGTTTTTCGTAAAAATATCATCGAGAAATTTATTGGAACCACGTTGGATAAAATTGAAATAAAACTCCCTGATATTAAAAAATCCATCGATGAAACGAAAAACTTCATAGAATCAATCAAAGATGATTTTCCGAGGATGATAACAATCATTGAAAAAACAAAAATTCCTCATGAGAAAACCAACAACGTAGTATACACGATCCAAGACGGATCATTTGCGTGGACTCCTACAGACAATATACTAAGTATCACTGCAACCGTCAAAGGCATTTATCGATTAACACTAGTAACACCGAATCAGTTTAATATATCATCGTCGAGTTCATCTGTGGTCAATAATACAATATCAACGATCATCGACAAGGATACAACTGAAACGTTCACGATAACATCCACTGATAAGAATTTGGTTAGGGTTTCAACAACGTGGTATGTGGAATTCGTAGCGGATTTAAGTAAATAACGGTTTCAATTGAAATCGTAAATGATTTGGAAATAAAATGTCATCAACGGTACCTTCGGTATCTCAATATCGCTATGATCAGCCCAGTGAGTTTCAGACTAAACTCAAAGCGTTCACTGAAGAGTATGCAATGAAAATAAAAAAAATACCGACGAAGAATCACCGCAGTTGATGTTACCGTGTACTCGGTGAGTGGTGTAATCACCGGAGCTGGTATAATACTATCATCGGTGACAATGATTGCCCCGATAGCTGTTCCAATTTGTATATCCGCGGCGACAACAATCGCGGGAATAATTTCGATAATAACAAAAAAATATCATCATGCAGCCAGAGTAAACTGCAAGACTACATAATTAAATTTCATGTTGTATCAACCGCGTACTCGCAATTATCCTCGTTGATATCGTCGTCGCTCAATGATACATTTATATCAGATAGTGAGTTCTCAGCGATGCTAAATATTTATGATTCCGCGATGTCAAAATTAGAAATACAACATGAGTATAATAACAATGACAACACCGCAGGAATTACTTCAACGAATAGTGGAGAACACAAACCCGAAAACCAGCATGATCTCAATAACATCAACGATATCAGATAGTGAGTTCTCAGTGATGGTAAGTATTTATGATTCCGCGATATCAAAATTAGAAATACAACATGAATATAATAACAATGACAACACCTCAAGAACTACTTCAACGATTAGTAGAGAACACAAACCCAGTACAAACCAGCATGATCTCAATAACTTCAACGAATCCTGAATTCAGTGTGAATTTCCCTATTCCGATTCCCGTGAAAGAGATCGCGTTAGCAAAACTACGAGTGTATCACAGTTGGCCTAATATTAGGTTGGTAGCATTTGGCGGTCAACAACCGAATAACAGCTTAGTATTTGCGAATAAGAATCGCGAAGACGGGACTCCAGACTGGAACGTTGTTTCAATACCAATCGGATCATACCAAATCGAACAAATCAATGCTGAATTTCAGCGTAGAATAAAATCAATTACTGGAACAGAATCAAAAATCGCTATAACGGCTCATGAACCAACACTATCATCCGCGATTGAGATAAACTCGCCAAATTATATCGTAGATATCTATCAAAGTTCTATAAGAACAATATTAGGATGGCCTGAAAGTCCACCTCGGGGAGAAAGTCCACCTCGGGGAGAAACCGTTAACATACCACATGAACCACAAAAATCTGATTATATCACCGACAGGATAAAATCTGATAATCCAGTAAAAAGCTATAGCGGTTACAATAAATTGAATTTTTTTCTTGAATTGATAGAAACTCCCGCTAATAGAAGATTCTACTTTTTTCTACGGGATAAAACCACTGAAAATTTCACAGCGTTCAATAACGATATTTCACTGTTGTTAATATCTCTTAAATTTGGTACTCTCACCCGAGATGAATTTATCAGCGTCGTAGAAATATGTAACAAAATCATCGATGACATGGAAATATTTCATTTGCAAATCATTCAAGAGGTATTAGGTGACACTAATCCTAAAACGAGAACAGAGTTTGCGACGATGTATAATATACGCGTAGAAGATATCCCATCATTCAAACTACACGGATATAATATCTTAGAACTACAAAAATCTCTCAATGATGCCATCGATGAAGGTTTCAAAAAAATCCATGACGCATGGAAAAAATTAACAGAACCACAAACAACCATCCTCAAACATAATAATGACCCAGACGGAGGCGGCAGGCATATCGCTCCGTTCAACGTGAATATAACCTCAGTGATAGCATTAAATTTAGTATGTGATGTTATCGAGGGAAGTTATCAAATAAATCTCGAGCGATCAAATCAAGCTTAGCAGGGATATATTCTATATTCATTTGCACCAACAGCTCCACCCGGATTTCTAATTATTGAGTCTCCGGTTAATCCAGTCTATATGCGATGTCATAATAATTCGCTAACGAGAATCAACTTCAAACTCACTGATCAGTCTAATAATCTGATTGATCTACAAGGTGAGGTTCTACAAATTAGTCTGTTTGTAAAATCCTAAATGATTTTCATTGTCAACACCATAGTAGCAGATGCGGCAACAATAGCGTCTTCGAGGAATTCAACGAATCGACGCTTTTTTTTACGCTTTCAAGAAGGCTCCATTCGCAAAAGGAGACTTAAAACCCAAGAGGTTTGAGAAACCCCTAATTTGACAAATAGGGCTTTAAAATCGTTAAGGCTCCATTTGGCAAAAGGAGACTTAAAATGTTTTGCTTAAAATCTACCCCAATTAGAGACGTCCGATTCGCCCCCTCTGGTTCTTTTTCGTAGAGAGGTTTCGAGAAAGACTTAATTTGACAAATAGGGCTTTAAAATCGTTAAGGATCCATTTGGCAAAAGGAGACTTAAAATGTTTTGCTTAAAATCTACCCCAATTAGAGAAGTCCGATTCGCCACCTCTGCTTCTCATACATACATACATACATACATACATACATACATACATACATACATACATACATACATACATACATACATACATACATACATACATACATATCGTGACAGGCAGGGACCACACAAGTCACAGTATTTTCAAGCTTAAATCAAAATAAATATAAACCAAACTATAAATTTAGTTTTCGTATTAATTTATATACAATGTTCATGCTTTTCAGGCTGGTGCGATCTATCTTAAAAGTTAAAGTAAGTGGGTGTCACAATTTTGAAATAACCCATTGATGCTGTGAATAAATTAAATCTTTAGTTTCTTCACCTGCCCAGTACAAGGTCTACTATAATCGATCACATGTCCTCTTTTGTATTTTTTGGAAACATAGCTAATAATGGTGCTGTCATGCTAGACAGTAGTGTATACCAGTTGGCACATACAAACATCTTCCGAATATGTGTAGTTATGTATATCTCTATTGTATTCATGAAATGTGTCATATCTCTATTGTATTCATGAAATGTGTCAGTTATTATGAGTTGTGGGTTCAATTTGTGCCTACTCCACATTTGTGATGATTGTAAATAGTAAGTAAAGATGTGTACTAAATTTGGGGATAAGAACAGACTTAGTTACATTTAAAGTAGGCTTTCCGTTAGATATCTATTTCTATGTAGGTTATATTGAAATTTGTGTAAAGAGCGGACTTATCAGACAAATGATTCATTCCTTTTTCATATCAGTCTTTGAACATTTATAATCCGAATTTGCAGTTTCGTTCAGATATAATTCCAGAAGAATAAGGGACCCCGAGTGGCCGAGTGGTCTAAAGCGCTGTCCGTTACGGACCACTGCCATCTCACCTCTGTCTGCGAGTGTCCGAGTCTAAGATTCTGCTAATGTAGTTATGTGAGAAAGCTTGACAGTAGCTTCTCGTGTGTCGGTGGTTCTTTCCGGGGTTCTTCCTCTACCAATAATACTGGCCGCCATGTATAGCCTATATTGTGCTGAAAAATGGCGTTAAACCCTGAAAAAAACCCAGAAGAATCAATTAAATCATTCAACGGAATTAATAAGTGCTCGTTGACTGGATTAACACTTTAATTTGGGATTTTGCGAATGTACTCAAATACTTTCTGGATTTTATCAATTTGGTACTTCTAAACATTAAATGCTACTGTACATCAGGACATTCAAGACTATTGGAATTAAATCAGAACATTCTTTTCTTATGGATGGTGATAAGGGTCATTTTAAATTTAATACAAACTACTGTATACGTGTTTTGAATTCAGACATGCAAACGTAAAATTTCCACAATACTTTGGACAAGCCATTTTCATTAACCAATGAAACTTATCAATTGTCGCATTCTGATATACCCGAAAACTCTAGTCGTCACATGATAATTTGTTATAGTAGTCTCGTACCTTACTGTTTGTTTGTACGTCACTCATACCGATTTTTAAAACAACAGGCATCACGGATATACAAATGTATAAAACTGGGTCATTCATCAGTTTAAGAATTTCTAACCCAATTGTTGACAGTGGGCACCAAAACTATCAACTTCTTAGCGTTTCGAATCAAATGTCATTTTTTTACGCAACACGGTCGCCATACATGCATGGGAGAGCTCATATTTTCGATTAACAGATGTGATGTTGTTCACCGTCTATGATAAGCTCAATAATTTCGTACATTTTGTAGTTACATCTCTTTGACTGAACACTTGCATACAAGATTTCCTCACTTTTATTTCTTCAATTTGTTTTAGAAATATTAAAATTACACTTTGCATATATTGGACCCATCGAATGGCTATTGCGGTCAGCTGACCACCCGCCACGTGATTAAAATTCCGTGCAAATTACGATGTTTGCCGAAGTCTCCATGAAATGGTCTATTAGCAACCTCCTGGCAACAACCAGGTTACACATTATAAATCACTGAATGAAGTTATTAAGTATTGTTTAGTATCATATATGTTTTTCGTCTTTAAAATCTATACGGGGTACAAACACGCAGAGGGAGTGTGCGAACACCAGAGGTTTCTGGATATCTGGAGATACACACTTTGTTTATAGCGTTTAGTGATATCTCTTTTTGTGCTTTTCCATACCTATTCCATGGAAACAGTGCCATATATAGATTTTGGGCAGTTGTTTAGAGCATACTATATGATGTCCGTTAGGGATAAAGAATCTCAATGTATATAATCCAGCACCAGTTTGATTAATTTGGAATTATCTTCCATTTTCTTTAATCCACGGATATTTCTTATCTTTTTAACAGTCAGCAGGACAACCCTACACTATATATTAGCAAGATTGCGAAACATTTGTATTTTGTTCCATGCTTACTATAGTAAGCAATCTAGTTTAATAATTTTGACTAATGTCACTACTGCAGACTCCTCACAAAAGGGGAGTTACACACATTAATACGACTGTAGCATAAATCGACGGGAAAAAACAAAATTATATTATTTGTACACAGGTGACCTCCTGTGGAATCTCGAGTGTCGAAACAAAACTCTCGCAACTGCGGCAGCTACGGCGAGCGGTATAAGGGATGGGGGTGGACTGTATAATTGGGGCCCCAACATTTCTATCAAACAACTTGTTTTATAATTTGGAGGTGGCCCCAGAATTAATATTTTTTCATGGAGAGAGCTGCACTGGGGGAGGACAATTTCTCGATACGCACAGGTGACGGTTGTACGCAGGTACACCATTTAAACCTGACTTTGAAACTTATTATGATTAATAATAATAATAATAATAATAATAATAATAATAATAATAATAATATTATTATTATTATTATTATTATTATTATTATTATTAGTAGTAGTAGTAGTAGTAGTAGTAGTAGTAGTAGTAGTAGTAGTAGTAGTATAGCTCGGTTGGCCTAGTGGTAAGAACGTCTCCCTTTGAGGCGCGTGGTCGCTGCTTTGAACCCCGGTCGAGTCAAACCAAAGACATAAAAATGGAACTAGCAGCTGCCACTCTTGGCGCTCAGCATTAAGAGGTTAGTGTTAGGACTGGTCGGCCTAGTGTCAGGATAATGAAGACAAACTCTGTTTCACAGGCTTAAATAATAAAGCCATGAAATGAAAATGGTATTCAGCCTTGGAAACGACAACTGGCTTAACAAGTGGATTAGCTGTTCTAGATCAAAACGGTATGCTTGTGTGAAAACCTTATACAAGCATTAAATGAAACGAGGCTCATGGGACATCTGTTTCATTTTTCGGATGGTGGGTGAGGGTGTCTGTAACTAGGATATTTTTTAATTAAAGAAAGTAATGAATTTATTAGCTTCCATTGTGTATCAGTATAAACAAAAACTTTCTTCCACGTAATGTGATCATCTGAAAATGTTTTGATCAAAATCTACACCTCTGCTTAGAACCTTAATCTAAGTCAAATGGTCGGTTTCCAACGTGACTAATGTTTCTTACACATCAACCAACATGTCAAACTCTACGACGATTCGAACCCTGGTGAGCGGGTATATGCCAACCCCAGCCAACACATACGCACCTTCCCTGCACGCACCAGCCCATATCCCATAATGAATATGGACACATCACCAAACATAATGCAACTAAGTCGGTGTTATATGCATATATGCAATCGTGCGTAGCAAACACATTCGGATGACGACCTAGGAATTATATATATATATATATATATATATATATATATATATATATATATATATATATATATATATATATATATATGTGTGTGTGTGTGTGTGTGTGTTCGTGTGTGTGTGTGTGTGTGTGTGTGTGTGTGTGTGTGTGTGTGTGAGAGTGTGTGTGTAAAATTGGTATGTCATCAGCCCACGCACTTTTCTGTATCTCCAGGACAGGAAGATCATGTAAATTTTATAAATCAAGAAAAGAACAAAGCTCGAAATTTTAATTACTTGCCTGAACGGATGTGGATATTTGCGAAAAAGTACAAAAAAGATATGCAACGAAGTAATACTCTATAAACACTATTTTTTTTTTCGATGCACCTTTCGCGAACATTCGCGACCCGGAAACTGGTTTGTACAAAGGAGTCGAACTTTTAACTGAAGCATGTAGGTCGGAAGTGGTTAATTCGAACTAGTTTATTCTAAGTATGATTAGTATGTAGGTCGGAAGTGGTTAAGTCGAACTAGTTTATTCTAAGTATGAGTAGTTTTCTTCTAAATTAATAATGTGACTACTGTGACTTATTAAAGAAGTTAAAAATCAAAGTCGAAACATTTTTGCAATAAAATAAGTTTACAACAGAGTTTGAATAGAAAGCTGGAAGATGAGATCAAGGCTTTGGGAAAGCTTTTTAATGACTGGCAAATGTTTCTTGAGTAGATTTGAAGAATGTTTCTTGCTATCTATGCATGGAAAATAATACCGTTCGATTCTTTTAGATGTTCAGTATGTGCGTATGCAGACGGTTGTTATAACAGGCTTAATGAATTTCCTGTTTCTGTGTACGTCATTGAAATTGTGGTCAGGGAAAGAGAACGATTATATCACTGGGATTTTTTCTATTCTTTTTAAATTATAACGTATATTTTTCTTCAGTTTGCATCTATAGTCTTGCTTTGAGTGTTCAACATTTTTTGTTATTTCGTGTTAGTACGCATCTTTTGTCTCCTGGAAGTTTGATTTCCCAGCTGTAGTTTGATTTAAGAGTGATATTAACTTTGCCATTCCATTTTTTTGGTCAAAAGAATACTAGAACTGGTTTGTGTGGAACCATCGTATTATGCGGTTCACGTGATACAACGGTTGTCCATTGTGCTGGAATATTTCAAACCTATCGTAGTGCTAAATGGACGGAACGCAAGGAGGAAGAATACTAGTTCCTCATTTTTATCTTTATATTTTACAAAGTGAGCAGAAAGGCTTGTTAGTTTTTGATCTTAATGTGGCTTTCGCTATTAGATGTTTGCTGTAGGCGACTTTTTGAGATCTTGAGACAGTTCTGATTACAAGAACGGAAATACAAAATGCAATCAGATTTTAAAAATGAAAAAGTGAGTAAAATATGAACAACTGAAACAGTTAAAGCTAAAAATAGGCAGAAATAAGTTACTCTTAATTAAATGTATAATAATGTCATTGAACGTTTAATTAAATGTTTAAAATCTTCAATTAAGTTTTTATGCAAATTTCAACAATTGACTTTGACATTTTAACAAACATTATTATAAAGGGGATAATTTTAGGATAATATGGTGTGTATTCATTGTAACACTGCCATTGTAATGAAAAATAAAATTTGCCATTGTATTGAAAGGGGTACCTACAATGTTATTAAGTTGGTACACCTAGCATTCTCTTACATTATAATCGAATACATTCATAAAATCAAACCTTTCACCAAATAACCCTTTAGCAGAACTAATTAGATGTGCAGTTAACCTGTTAAATGTAAATAATATATCAATAGTACACATCATGTTCTGATTCCAACATGAGACTCATTATAAATGGTATCTACGCATTATTTAATTTATTATTGAAAACATGTGCAAAAAACATACAAGTAATTATACAATACTTTTATACAATGGTATGATAGAACATTCTGGTCATAACTGGAAAAACATATCACTAAAATTAACATTAAAGGCAGTGACAAAACCAACAACCCTGTTGAACAGCACATTATAAACTCGTACATATGTTCTTTTCTCCCATGGTTTAATTGCAAATCAGTCAGGTACTGACTTGACTCCCATGGTTTAATTGCAAATCAGTCAGGTACTGATTTGACTCCCATGATACTAAATAAAATGAACATTATTATACTTCTGTATCTCGAGTGAAACAACTTTATTTTAACTTTATAAAAATTATATAACCCAAATTATGATAAACACATTATAAGACATCGTTAATTTATTGTATTACAACAATAAGTCCTTCATTTGTTTCTGGAGAGTGCCACTAGTGTATGTATTCATTGTCTTTTAAATGTTTCTAAAAGGTAAATTTCTTTTTATATCGAGACCCCATTAAATGATTCCCGGTCATCACGCTTGTTTATGTTCATATGCCTTCTTGAAAAGATTAAAGAATACAAGTGATTACGATACGATAATGACATCATAGTGTATTTGCTGCTCGGATACTATGACACTTAACTGTTCATAATGAAGTGTTGCCGAAAGTACTAAAAACAGAGAAGGCACTTCAGTTTAAAACTGGATATCGGTGGATTTTGTGTTATATTTATTCAATTCACTTGTCACTAAAACTGGATATCGGTAGATTTTGTGTTATATTTATTCAGTTGACTTGTCACTAAAACTGGATATCCGTGGATTTTGTGTTATATTTATTCAATTCACTTGTCACTAAAACTGGATATCGGTGGATTTTGTGTTATATTTATTCAGTTCACTTGTCACTAAAAGCGGTTGTACAGCTACCGAACCAAGCCAAACAGAACAAGAGTTTACCTGAAAAAAGACGTAGTCAGTCCTAACACGTAATGCATATTAGCCAAGTCTAATCATAGTTATAAACTGTGCTTATGTTGAAATATACAGTTCTTGATTCCAGGGTTTCTATAGGTCCGCGAGTGATGCAATATGGAGTGGTGTATGCAGGCACGATAAGTGTGCCCTTTTCCCGGTGACCTGGGTTAAAATCTCTGTAGAGTACGAATTAAAGATTCTTTCACCAGTATGATAGTGTTATTTGTACTAAATATTAATTCTCCCAACTAGTATCAAACATTCTCATATAGAATCCAGGGATAGCACTTTTCGTTCTGTCTGGTGTATATTATTACTATATATACATAGAATATATGTATATTATATAATTTTTTATAGAAAGATATCCATTTAATTCACAGGAGCAAAAAATGCAAATATCCTGTTGTTGAATTATTTGTGGTAAATTTAAGCAGCAAAATGCCATTCCTTACTAACATTATTTGGCCAGGTTTTCATGCAGATTTTCTGAAAGAGCCCAAATCTGCTAATTCTGCACCGCTGATATTTACGCCGTGGGTAATTGTGCTACTGGTATTTCTTATTGGCAATTATTTTTATTAACTAAACATTTCTTTAATTGTCTTTCCCTAGTGTAATTTGTCGACGCAATGATTACATATATTTTCATGCATCTTACCTAACGTTGCTTTGGCATGAAGTGTTACCAATGGCAGTCCTTCCTTCTGCCCGGTGTCATTTTGCATTTAGATTCCAGGCTTGGGCATTGGTGTTTCAAATACTTTTGAAATTGTCTTTTCAGGAAGTGTCTGGGTATATTCTACATGGGGTTTGGTGAAGACGGAAGGATACGTTCTATGTGCGGCCAATGTCACAAATTTCAAGTCCTGTAATGAAGTAGTTCTGACGTTCGCCTTTGCTACGGTTACCATAGACTGGACATTCATTGGGTTCTTCATCGTGTATGCCTTTTGTTCACTATCCGAATAAGCTGCGTTCCAGTTAGTAATGCTTAAATGTTTTAAAAACTGAAGGGAAAATGTTCGTTTTGCTTACCGGTAACAAATGCTGGCATTGACGAATATGATTGGTTTAAAGCTTGTGTCAATCATTGTCTTTCAACGAAAGTGGATCAAGAACAGAAGGCAAATGAGAAGAAACTACAACATTGCTTATTACATTCATTTTTATGTATCTTTGACATAAATGGCATTCCTTTTAGTTTGGAATTGTTATCTGTCGAGTGCAGTCCTCTTTTAAATGCTATATCGTGGTTCTTTTTATGCTTTCTATTGAAGCAATGCAATCTGTCAAATAATACCCCATATTTCTTGATGTTGTCGCACAACATAAAAAAACTATTTAATACTTTAATATTTTTGTAATCATCAAGAAGATAACTAAACTATGATTATACAACGATAAAGTTATTCACAGTTCGGGGTCAAACGAATAGATAATATAATTTGTATAAGAACCTTTCTCTACTTATAAAAGTGTACGCTTATATTATCAAACTTTTTCGAATAATTTTCAAGCGTGTGGTACCATTTACTTTTTAGGTCAACCGTTTATATTAAAGGGAATTTATAATGAAGATCCCATTATGTCCTTTGTATCTAATATGTCTGTATTATTAGAATGGAATGTATGTTTTCAGTACTGATATGAAAAAAATAAAGTTTATTGATTTTTGTAAATGATTTTATACATGTCAGATCTAGTTCCCGAATGTCACAGAGGAATAATTTCGTAACCTTAGCTACACAAATATACAAATATTTAGAAAGGTCCACACGTTTTCTTTACGAAGATAAAAAAAATTAGAAAACATTAAACAAAAATCTTTTTTCTTTTATCAGTACAGTTGTAGTACACTCGGTACCGTGAATAGTGTTGGGACAGGTAACAACTCAGTACACTTTTTTATATATCTTGTGTTAATTGTGTATTCAAACGTGCATTATGGGTCTTTGACAAGGTGAAAGTCTAGACGATTAAAACGTTTATGGATTATCGTCTAACTGGTGCTTGTAATAAACTCTCAATTGGTCTATTGTTATGTAATTAACATCCAATTGCTGCTTTGTTTTGAAATCAATTACCTTCTTTTGGCCATCGTTTTGTAACCAGCTTTATATATAGTCAGCAATTTTGTAATCAACTCACTATTGACCGTTATTTTAACAAGCACACTATTTGTTCGTTGCTTAGTAACCAACTGATATTTTCCCTTGCTTTGTGATTGACTGCCTAAGTGTCCTTGGTTTAGTAATTCATTTACTATTTTGTCTGTTGCTTTGCAATCATATCACTATTTGTCTATTGTTTTATTATATTCTTCCTATTGGTCAGTTAATTGTAATCAACTCATATTTGACATTTGTTTGTCTGTTTTTTATATTCAAGTTCCATTTTTTTCATGATTGTTATATTAAAAAAATTAATAGAAACGTTAGTATGATGTGTGTAAATCTCTCCCCATAACCAGGTATTAATATATTATTAATCGAGTTTGCTCTAAAACTTGCGTAGTTTAGAAATAATGTTGGATTTTTTACACAAGATAACACTGAAGAAATATCAAATATAGTCCGGTCTGGACATTTAAAATTTTTAACAATCACGGTATTTATGTGAAAAAGTACTTTTAAATAAGTCCGTATATCAAAGGTTGTTGTTATCAATCAAGCATAGGATTCATTTGTTTCACTAAAATAGTATTACGATAAGAAAAATAAAGAGCAAATATCGAAACTGTTTAACATTTGATTTCTCTCTCTCTCTCTCTCTCTCTCTCTCTCTCTCTCTCTCTCTCTCTCTTATTAACTCAGTCGAGAATCTTTGTATTGTTCTCATTAAACTAACACGTAATCGTCGTGCTTTTTCCCTATAACCTTTTCAGCACAATTATCTGAACGTTTACAGGTGCTGTTATAATTTCGCTCTATCTAATGAAGTTAATTTTAATTAGGTTTCAATTTTCAATTGTCTGGAGGATATATATATATATATATATATATATATATATATATATATATATATATATATATATACGATTATTTCGTGATTTGCATTTATTATAAATATTGTCTGGAGGTTTAAATTGCTATTGGATGAATGAATCATGTAAAGGTATTGAATAATTATACGAAAGTTATGCATCGGAAAGTAATTATGAAACCTGTTTGCACGTTTTTCAAACTGTGCAATGTATTGGTCTATTAAGTGCATATCACAATATCACAATTTCTGTTGGCATCCATGCCTTCTAATTATGTTTATCCGAGTTTCCAATCAAAATGTTTCTGTGTCTGTTCATTGAGTCATTATTTATAAGTCATGATGTGCGTTTATAATATGCATATCTCTGTCCTTTTAAGTGGTTGTTCAATTGCTCATTTACCTGGAATCCTAAATTGAGTTGCCAGAAAGGAATGTGGTACACCTCTAATAAATCTTCAAACTCTAATATCCACTAATTAATTGTCACTTTTCTTAATCAAGAAAAATCATAAACATTCTTTCTCTTGAGATTGTCCGCTTGGTTGGCGTACTTAGTTTTGCTGTTGACTTAGATCCGGTAATCATGTAATAGAAAACCAGATGACGTTTCCACTGAACTGATTACTTACAGTTAGGTATTATGGATTTGCCGACTACATGCAAGAATTACTTACTTCCGAAACTGAAGAGTTTAACAACGTGCAAAACGTACGCACCTCCTAAACTGATGATTGGACAGTTGAAATGCTTTTATGAGCATGGTCAATTTTGGCTTTTGCTAAATCACGTCTACACACTTTAATGAAGCATTTTACTTAACTTACATTAAAATCTAGACATATATAAGATCAACCTAAGCTAGTTATCAGAAAATATCAACAAAATAATAATACCTGATTGTTTGGAATTGTTTACTTCGACTTTTGGCACGCGATGATGGCCATAGCAAGGATACATATCCAAACATGATAATAAATTGCTATAGAGTAAAGGGTCTTAAGCAGCAGAGAGGTTGAACAGACTAAATCGAAACGTCACCCTTTTTTTATTAAGAAATCGACTAATGGTGACTAACAAAGAAGTCAGTTCAATGACTACACAAAGATTGACCCAAACAAATGTTGTAGTCGACCCTCTCTGCTGCTCTCTCCATGTGTTAAATTGTCAATCTGAGGATATAAAAAATTGATGAATATAAATCAAACGAAATGAATAATTCAGACAAACGATTAATCTGAGACTTTTTTGAACTTTGAATAATATTCTTCCTCGGTAGGAGGGGTTTCTTTTCTAGGTATCAAAACCCCTTCTTCGATCCTACGACGGTAATACGCCATCAAAGTTCTGTATTTATCTCCACCACATTCATTACATATCCGATATTGTCCTCGAACGCCAACATTGCATCCAACACAATGTCGAAGACCAGCATTTTTGATAGGATATATTTAAGTTTCTTGCAGTATTCTCCACGACATATTTTATTACATTTATCTGTGCTTCCTTGACGCAGCCATGTACAATTTTTCATATATCAAATAGTATCTATTTAATTTAGTTAGCGCAAATATTGTGTGATCTTTGCAACGATGTTAAATTTGTGCACATGTGAAAATTTGCTTAAAAAGTGTAATAAAGGCAACCTAAATTTGTTGACATCTTACGTAATTGACGGACTGCGAAGTGTCGTTTGGTGAATACATCATTCTGATAGCAGGAATTTTGGTTTGTTTCGGTGTACCTCAAGGTAATACCACCCGACCATTATCGTTTATCATGTTTATAAATAAGAGAGAACATTCTATTTCTTCCACTGACTTCTATGCAGATGAAACAACACCATCTTATTCCCTTAGAACCAAAACCTAAGCTTTATAATAAACTACGATGCGGTCGATTGAGACTTGAACTTGTGCTATGAAAATAACATTATTCTGACTTCGTACAAACCTTACTCTTAACAATAAAACAAAACAGCACACCTTTTTAGTCACAAATTCACGTTATATATGATAATGTAAACATTAAGGTAGCACAACAATTAATATATTTGTTGATAACAATATCATATATTGTAGAAATGTTTTAGCTCTTATCTCGGGCTGCTTATAAAGATCAAAATGCTCCTTCTGTGTACGTAAAGAGTCATTTTGTAATGTATATTCAGCGACATCTCCACTACTGGTTATGCAGTGATTCAGAAATACTTATGTTTCGATTATTAAAAAGCTCAGAATAATATAAACACTTATCTGATTTCAACACAGGACTTGTCATTAACATTTAATCAACATGATAATATCAGCATGCAATGAATCACACCAAGAGTTTAACAAAGCGTTAAATAATATATAGTATAAAGAACAAACGTACAGACTGATTGATTCCTAATACTTCCAACGTTTTCATTCGGAATCCACTAACTTGATCATAGCTGGAATATCACAGAACGTTCGTCTAATGCGTGTACGTACGAACACAAGCAATTTGTATTCAAATTTTGTGTGTGGAATTTTAGTGACCATCTATGTATAAACTGGCAATAGATTCACCCTTGACACGTGGGATAAGTGCAATATCCTGGAACCGCGAAAGTCGACTTGAGTGCAGGACTTAAACAGATACACATTCAGTAATATATTTTACTAATCATCTACTGGAACTGATCTGCAATGAAGACATGCCACCCGACATGATTTCGTCTTGCAATAAAGGTAAAGACATTAGATCAGCCAAAATGCTGCATTCTTTTTTATGACTAGTATTTATTGCCTTCACATTTGTACATACAAATACTCTATCTGCTTCCTTATTTGAGTCATTCGTCTAGTTTCGTATCTATAAAATTCAAATATTCATTCATTCATTTACTCATTCATTCATTCTTGTTTCTTTAAACTGTTTCGTATAGGAAATGTCATTTTTCTAAATAGCCTTAAAAAAAGCTTCACACGCGAAACAAAGTACCTCGTTTCATTCATTCATTCATTCATTCATTCATTCATTCATTCATTCATTCATTCATTCATTCATTCATTCATTCATTCATTCTTCATCTTCTTCTTCTTCTTCTTCTTCATCTTCTTCTTCTTCTTCTTCTTCTTCTTCTTCTTCTTATATTATTATTATTATTATTATTATTATTATTATTATTATTATTATTATTATTATTATTATTATTATTAAATATGTAATATGTGGCTTGCATGAACAAATAATAAAGAGTTATAAATACTTAAGCCTTTGAAATATTCGCTTGCCATGGAATGGGAGAGGAGATCGAAACAAGCCATTGTGCAAGAAAGATTACTCAATTTACGCAATCAATAGGTCTAGTGGAGTTATCTCTCTTACACATTTGTACTTGCTATGTCCAGTAATTTAAGGCTCAATTCACATTCAATATATTTATGATACCTTATTATAGTCACATTAATTCCAGTCCCCCCCATATTAAGATTAATTGACTTCAGAGCAAATTTGACGAGGACGATGATAACAAAGAAGATAAAAAATACATGATGCTGAAGCGTCACTGTACCATATTACAAGAGGAAAGCCCTATTTCAGTCGTAATTTTACAGAATGCTAAAATGGTTATATCGTCTGCTTTGGATGCGGGAGGTCGCGGGTTAGAATCCTGACCATGTCATACCAAAGAGTTTGAAAAATGGGACTAGTAGCTGCGTCGCTTGGCGCTCAGCGTTAAGAGGTTAGTGTTAGGACTGGTGTTAGGATGATGTGGTAGGATGGGAAATGGTACTAAATGTCTGCTGCATGATGTCCCAGTGTTAGACATCACTATAAACTGTCACATTGCAGACATTGTATGGCTAAAATTTTCTAAAAGGTTTCTATCATTTTTTTATGATTCCAATTCGTTATTCTTTTTTATTTCTTTAAATCAACCATCTTGTTTCTTTAAACTGTCTCGTATAGGAAATGTCATTTTTCTAAATAGCCTTAAAAAAGCTTCACACGCGAAACAAAGTACCTCGTTAGTAAAGCGAGCTGCGTTGCATCATTTGTCAGCATGCCAGGCTCACAATCTATTTTTGGCGTGTCGTATCACAGACCAGACCAGTAAGCGCAGATCGTCTCTGCGCAAGATACATTATTACCGTTGACTCAGATCTGACAGCTCACATATTAGCCGTTAACGACCAAGAAAGCAAGCAATCAATGATTTACTGACTGATTGACCGACTGCCTCACTGCCTCACTCATTCTCGCTCGCTCAATCAATCAGTCAATTAATCAATCATAAAAAAGAACCAATCAAAGACGCCACCAATCGATCAGTCGATCAATCAAGCAAACAACCATCCAAAGAATCAATGAATTAAACAAATATTTCCTATATATCGCTTCTAATCACGGCAAATATGATAGTATGGCTAGCTGATCAGTCTAAAGATGGCGGACTCCTTTACACTATAAATATTCCCGAAATCGACACCTATTTATTTTCCTATGCGTGACTTTCACTTTTAATTATCGACATCATCAAAGAATAGGGAGTCAGAGACCAATTTCCTAGTGATTTAAATAAATACCGTTTGATTGGCATCAATACATGTATCCATTTTTAATAAAGTTCTAGTCGAGTAAGAAACGGATTCATGTTTGAACTGAGGTAAATCAAAGTCATCAAATCATCAGAGCGAAGATTTAGTCCTAAGAATATTTCTGGGCACCATAGCCAAAATTGTTATAGTTTCTCAAAATTACAATGTGTTTTTGTTCAGAATGTTATATTATATATCTGTTCACTTTAAAACATGTAAGCTAAACTTTTTATGATCATTTAAACTTACTTGGGTAGGGATTATTACATATGAACGTCTCTGAACTAGATGAAATTATTATAATTACTAAAGATCCGGTACAACAAAGGAACGTGATGGCCATAGCTTGGCATTTACCATGATTGAGTGAGTCCTTCGGTTTAAAGCAGCAGAACTTCTCATTTGCTGTTTTAGTTTCGACCACACGGACCTGTGAAATTATTTATTTTATTGTTATTGTAATGGGTAGTGGTATTTAATTGTAGAACTCATCGTTTGAAGTACATGTATGTATGTATGTATGTATGTATGTATGTATGTATGTATGTATGTATGTATGTATGTATGTATGTATGTATGTATGTATGTATGTATGTATGTATACATGCATGCATGCATGCATGCATGCATGTATGTATGTATGTATGTATGTATGTATGTATGTATGTATGTATGTATGTATGTATGTATGTATGTATGTATGTATGTATGTATGTATGTCTGTATGAAGAAAGCATAAAATGAACCACGTCAAATTAGGATCTACGCTGCTGTATGCAAGTATACCTCACAGTGAGAAACATGATATATTACGATGTCAATACACTCATTTCGTCAATAAATTTTTTCTTTATGATAGAGCTTCGAAACAATTAAAAAAATGTAAACACTAAAGGACTTGGGAATTTGCACTAGCCAGAGGTCTTCTACAAACAGGATTTGGGAATCTCAGTTAGCCAGAGGTCTTCTACAAACAGGACTTGGGAATCTCAGTTAGCCAGAGGTCTTCTACAAACAGGATTTGGGAATCTGAGTTAGCCAGAGGTCTTCTATAAACAGGACATGGGAATTTGAGTTAGCCAGAGGTCTTCTACAAAATCCTTGCCACACATTTTGAAATTGTGAATAAACTTAACATAAGAACATTAAAATTTACTCACCGTAGATTTAAGCAGTGTTTGAAAATATTCAATACATTGCAACGGATATTGTTTGACATACACACACACACATGCACGCACGCACACACACACACACACATACACGTCGCACGCGCGAGCGCATACACATTTAACTAATCCATTATATATGTTTGCATTTGTTACTGTTTTCAGAGGGTGTATACGATGGTCAGTAGCAGTAGGTGAATGTCAATAAGAATGTGTTATGATCCGATGTGAGATAGGTCAGTAGTTATTTGTAGTGGTCAGTAGGCGCATGTATTTTGTAGATATTTGTAAATACTGGCCAGTAGGTTTGGGTGATGGCTAGTAAGGCGATATGTTAATCAGCAGGTGTTAAAATGGACGCAAGTCAGTTTAGATGAGGGCTGGTCAACAGGTTTGGGTGCTTGTATCCAAACTGACCCATTCTTCTAAATTCCCATTGATCCCATAGTGTCATGTTAATGCAATGTACGCTTTTGAACATTAAATTCACGCTAGACGCCATAGTATCAATGCTATGACTGTCAGGAAGTTTGCATATTTATGCCATATCATCACATTTTGAGGATATATGTGTATTTTCACCATTCTATTATTTCGTCATTGTAAATGTGACGTGAGTCGCCTCTAATTCATCAGTCATGAACATCTTTCCTAGCAGAGTAATACCCAACCATTAGCGAAGGAGATACACAATGTAAGCGTTGACGAGGGTCATACTGATGAAATAGCATGGAAGACACTTACATTGCCATATCTTACGTACGAAATGATCTTCACTAAAGATGAAACACATTGTACAACTGTACAGCGGAATTTACTGATAATCAAGACACTGCAATCATAGCTTTAAAAAATGTATGTTTTCTAAATTTAATCCACCAACACATTCCGTTGACGTACTCTCGAACAACTCGGATAATAGTAATCTCTAAATGCTGCTCAAGTTTCGATATAAATATGATAGGTTCTGACTTTAACTATTTTTGTTTTGTTATGGAAGCCAAGAGATGTGCAAGCATGGCAAAAAGTGACAAAATAGAGTCAGTTCCATAAATAAATATTCGTTGCAAAAACATTTCTCGATTTTGTAATATAACACGCAGGATTCCTTGTTTAAATCTCACATTGCCAAACGTGGATTCCGCATTACAAAAGGTCTGGAGAAAATAATGAAACACTTTATATTTAGTTATTATTGTTATGTATATAAATGTGTATTGCTTAATTGACTTTTTGTCCATAATGGAGGGTATGAGTTTGGTCCCACGTACGTAAAAATACGTACATGGATCTGAGTTTAGGACATTGGCTTTCTCCTTGGAAATTCCTGTTCTACCTGATGTGTGAGGAAACTGTTAGCAATGGACCTGACCTTGTTTATAACTGACAATTATTTAGAAATTAACTTTAGACCCTCATACTGGTCTTCTTTCTGTGTCTTATTTTTATATTAGGATTGTTTACATCAGAATTATTTATTTCTATCTACACATCTGTAGCGAAATAAGTATTTTAATTGTGTTCAGTTATAATTCGAGAGAATTTATTTATTTAAATTATTCACTGGAATTAGAAATTGTTAATTGATAATTTTGAACTAAATAGCTATTTTGGGGTTATTGGGAAACTATTTAAAGACATTTTGGATTATATCATTTTTATACATCGTCGCATCAAATCATTCCAGGCCATTGGTACATCAGCACAATCAAGATTGTTATCCATTCTGAACGCCATATGAACGATTACAAGTGATACCCGTGGATACTCAATTACCGCCGCGTGGTCTTAACTAGCACCTCTTCGTCTGTTGCACTCAAGACAAGTGTGCATCACATTATCTCTGGTATGACCTACGCTGCTATTTTTTCTGTCTACGGTAAATTGGCTGGGGTCTTTATCCGACCAACACCAACTCATTATACAATTGCAACTCGCGCAGTGATTATTCTGTTGTTGTTTCAGTATGATTATAAATTCGGCATCAATGTCAAATTTTCTGTTATTTTTTTTATCCTGTTGTTTATAACCAAAGTTTTTTTCTGATTATATCATCGCTGACAATATCACTTATTGTAGTGTCATTATAGTCTAAAACAACTCTTCGAAGTTGATTTATTCTTTGTACTCTGGACACCGCAAGATAAACTAAATTCGACCACTCGATGCGATTATCTATGATCCAAACAATTGTATCGGATATAGTCAATCCCTGCGAAGAATGTATCGTCGCTGCGTATCCTAGCTTCCATTGGGATTTATCAGCACGCAATGCATCTTCAACGACATTGATATCAACTAACACAATATCATTTAACACTAGAATCTGCTTTTCACTTTGTCCAGGAATATCAACTTCGATATTTTGTCTTCGTGTATCCTTGGGTCTATAACACAATGACACTGGAAGTGTTGCAAATTTTTCTTTATGCGTGTTAAATAACTTCATCTGAAGTGTATCTCTGACTATCTTTCTACTTGCTACTATTAAATCGTTTGGTCTCCACGCTTCCTAGAAATCATTTAATGGGGTTTCTGAATTTATTTCACGCGCTATTTCACATTGGATTCTATCCGGTTGTAATCTGATTAGTTTCTTGAACTCGCGTAATTGTTCATCAAGTGTTCTATGATCAGTACTAATTTCTTCATAATAGTCTACAAAATTCTTTAGCCAATCATGTGGAGACAAACCGACAAATGGTGTTGGTTGACTATGATCGCCACACATTATCACTTTTGTATTCGCTAGCAATAGCCAATCTAGAAACTTTTGTAATACATCTAACGACACCGTGCATATCTCATCCCAAATGATGATTTCAGGAATATATTTTTCGCCCATTCGATCAGACCATTCGTAACCTTTCCATTCAAAGAAACTATGATAAGTGCAGGCATTAATTCCTCGTTGTTTCATCTCTCTTGCAATTCTATGTGTTGGTGTTACCACAATCATGTTTGATTTCTCTCGAAATAATTCAATCGCACGAGTCGTCTTCCCTGACCCACCATAGCCGTTTAAATAACTGGTTTTATATCTACATATTGGATCGGTTATCGAAGGTGCATTAGATTCAGTCAACTCCACTTAACTGCACATCGATTAAATGCACACTCCGGATAACTACACGTAGTCAAGTCGGTCCCGTTCTTTCCCAATGCTTTTCAATGAAAAAAAACTTCGGATAATTGCACATCGCTTAAATGCACACTTCGGATAATAGCATTATAAATTTCGGCCCGTGGCACATTATTCATTACAATTTTACTTCGGTTAACTGCACAATGTATAGTCATGATCAGTTATTGCCAGTCCACTGCTGTAGCGCTTCAAATAAGCCGACAAATAAGCCGGTAAATGCGACTTTGTAAATGATTGACATGTAAAGGACGCCTTAGGTGGTATATACATGTATATCCGCGCCCACTAGAGGGCAATAGCGTGGGAAAAATCATAGCACATGTGCAGCATGGGAAACATTGCTACAAACCGTTCGGGTTTGAATGATTTCAAACCAACAACTGGATCGTTGGAAAGATGGAAAATGCGCAACGGAATTCAATTTAAACGACAACACGGCAAAAAAACAGGATGCAGACGACATTGGAGCTGAACACTTTTTCTGCGGGAGATGACCCATCAATGTCTGACATCAGTTTTCGAATAACTGGCGATCTATAGAACTTCTTGACATTCGCTATAATTCCTTGATCCATTGGTTTAATCAATGAAGTTGTGTTCGGAGGAAGGAAAACAAGCTTAACATTTAAGTAAAAGTTGAAAGAGTGGATTCTAATCATTGTTTTTTTTTATTCTTCACATATATTTGTGCCGTGTTGATTTAAAGCTGTACTGTACCGTACTTCGGTTAACTGCACACCCCGATTAACTGCAGAGTCTCGTGACGGGCCCGAGGGTGTGCAGTTAACCGGAGTCGACTGCAGTTCTGATATCTGATTATTTTTCAAGTAATTGTTTTCAATCGTAACATCTGCTAATTTAGAATAATCACGCAGTAATTCCTTTTTAATTATCCATGATCCCCAACTCTCATCTGAATTAGTGAATTCAGCTACTGTTTCGTTATATTTTACGTCTATATAAAATGAATCAGTGGCTGCTCTAACCGCGGATTCAGGAAATCTATTTATCATCGAAAGTAAATTAATAGAAGCATAAGCCAGTATAGACGCCCTTAAATAAGTATATTGAGGATTTTCTCCGTCGTTATAAGTAACAATTGTACCTAATTTGGTTCCATCGGATAAGAAAGCGTCTTTACGATTTACATATATACCCCTAGATGTTACATCTGCGATTATAAAATCGTATTCAGCATCATCTATAATCAACCGCGAAGAATGTCGTTTATGGTCGTATTTTCCACCTTGTGTGAACTTACCAATTATTCTTCTACTGAGATCTTTTTCGTGTTTATTTCTAACTTCAAAGATTTCCTTGGACCATTTCACGATATATTCTTCGTCGAGATTGGGGAATTGTTTTTTGTTTTCGCTGATGATGCTATCTAGACTATCGGGTTGTGGTAACCAGACTTCAGTCTTCGCTCGATATGATATAATTGCTTCACTGACAATCAGCGATATCAGCATTTTAGAATTAATCATATACCGTAATAACACAATTGGCATCCAGTGTTTTTCAGAGATGTGTCTACCAAACCAAACATAACAACACGGATGAAGTCCTTTAGCCAATTCAAATAATACCACACGAGCGAATCGGGGTGAAATCAAAATAGAGCAGTGGTCCATTAATCGCAACACGGGTCATCTCATGTGTGGAATGTCCAAATCTTTTGAAGTACTCAGAGCACTCTCCGTACCCAAGAAAACTCCCTGGATAACACGCGATCATATCAACCGAAATAATACTTTCACGGTCGTATTTTGTATTCCATAATCCACCATGGCCATAATCAATACAACTATCTTGGATATCTGAGAGAAATCATGCTCTTGTTGGTTTCCATAGATTTCTTTTTCTCGTGAAATGAGCTGCAACTGACGGTATTGTAAAACAGTTTGTCAGTAATTGTTCGTCGTGTTCCGTTGAAAAACCACTAGCTAGTTTTTCATCTCGTTGTGGAGGTTTCAGTACGGTATAATTCGCCATTGGGTCTTACAAATTGATCAAATTTACCCTCTTCGTCTTGAAAACTCTGAAATAACCACACTAACACAGGATCGTTTTTACTCGACTCGTAAATAAAATCAAATAAATTTCCCCCAAAATGTTCTCCGGGGAATTCCACGGGTAGATATTTTATTGTTCTATCCCGCGGAAATATTGTTACTGCGGATGTCCAAGCGTGTGCATTATGGTCAATAATTTTGATTGGAGATCCTCTCGATTTATATTTCGAGACGTATATTATCTCGCCTGTTACTGTCTCTACGGATATTGGTAATTTTAGTATCCGTTCTAACGCGGCCCCATTTTGAATTGTTGCTCCTCTCTCTTTTACTGTTAATCCCCATTCATTTATTTTTTTGCGTCTTAGATCCGTCAATTTGTTTCCACGCAACGCATTTGTGAAGTGTTCTATTATTCGTTCTGCTGATTATCGAACTGCTTTTTTTAGATAGGGTTAACATACCGTAGTCTTGGCTAGCCACCAGGAAACACTATTTGTTTTGTTATGCCAGTCAGGAAACCTAGTTATACATCATAACCAGAGCGCATGCATGTTTGTTGCTTTATTTGTAGACAATATGTATTTTGCGAAAATTGTCTTTTTGAGAGGTAATCAGATCAGTGATTTAATGTCAACATACGATGATATCGGAGACCTAGAAATTGGATTTTGGTCAACAGTGACCTGTTATAAAAATAAAAGAAAAAGAAAAATCCCACATTGAAGTTATCCCTTACTTGGTATTCCTGGCTCAAAAAGATCGCATAACCTTGTTATCTTGCCCACTTTTTTTAAATTTCCAAAATCAAGCAGTGAATTGGAACATTCATGCCTTTGAAAAGCTAATACTCATAAATTAATTTTTATCTCATGGATTTTCGAGGTAAATCCAGGAAAGTCATTTCCATTGTGTGTGGGGGGGGGGGGGGAGGGAGGGGGCGGGGGGCATGGCAAAACGTTACGGGCTTGTTAATTTTCGTATATGGGCTACATCAGTTTTATAGCACATGCATATTCATGGTGGGGAGGGGGCCAATGCCCTCCCACCATCATTGATATCCCTGGGTTAATCCAGAGATAGTGTATGGCACATTGATAAAGATTTTGACTATTGCCTTTGTGAATTTAAACAGTGTGTGTGTATATGTATACCTACTACTACAGCTCGGTACAGCTAAAAACCGGAAAGTTTGATATGCGAGTAACTTAGCACGCAGTGCTGTCACCTTACGGTATTTGCACTATTTTCCCCACTGTCTGCCGGACTAGGTCATTACACTGTATTCCATTTTCAGTTCGTGGCGGAAACAAGTTACGTAATCTGTATAGTATTGATCATGCCTCTCTGTATGGATAACAGTCACTATGGCGTATTCCATTTACGGGACGGGAGTGTTAGCTTTTTAGTGTTGTTGTAGTTGTTGTTGATGATGTATGGTTTAACGCAATTTTTCAGCACAAAATGGGCTATTCATGGTGGGCAATATAACTAGTGGAGGATGGCTAATTTAACTTGCGAAGGAATAACCCTGGAAAATCCCGGGAAGAACCTCCGACCCACGAAAATCTTCTGGTACACTGGTAGGCTTTCAAACATCCCCACGCCTGTAATTGTAATAGGTGCTGTATGAACATAGTCGGTGCAAGCCTACTAAACTCCAAACTTGTTTGGTACATTCGTCTCTATTTGAACGGATTAAGTACTCCTACACCATAGCAGTACGTGCATACTCGGGGGTCGAATTGATCTTTGTCAGGCCGAAGTGACCTAAGTTTTAATTTAAACGTCATATACATATACACACGCGCGTCAGTTTGACTTGAAATTCTTCTTGAGAAAATAAAAGATACTTTTTTTGGTCCTATATATTTAAAAATATTTTTGATTAATACAATTGCATCAGTTGATGGGTTATACGATTTGAATTGCAGATTGCATCTTTCCATCATAGTTGATGCAGTCATAAATGTTATAATTTTGTCTTCTGCTTTTCTTTGCACGAGACCCCAAAGTAGTCTTGGTGACTAAGTTGTTTGACTCATATCTCACCTCCATCCATACGAGTCTGAGTCAAGCTACGTGAGAGAGATTGCTTTGTAAATTTATGATAAGGTACATTGGCATTACTGTGGAACGCTTAACCACAAAATAAGCTCGACACATTTTTTTGTCAACTGTGTTAACATCGTGTGACATAGGTGACATTCTTCTGCATAGATACAGGGCCAACAAGGGGCGCGGGCAACTAGGGATATAAAACGTTTTAATTTTATAAAAGAAATTTTTGGTTTGAACATGAACTAGGAGAGGTTTGGTGTTTCTTACCACAGTGCCCATGTTCGCTTTCTACGGCCCTGCATAGACAACCATTATCGTGCGAGTCATTAACACTACTGAATTTGTGGGAGCTTGTCCAAAGTTTAGCATAATCTTTTGCCATTGTTTGTTAACTTTTACTTGTTTGACCCATAAATTTACAATGTTGAATAGGTTGTGATTGAACATTGCCCAAACATAAAGGAAGAGTATGTCATATACTGTAAAGAAACAGTATATCATATACCATACAAGACACCCACATTATGTCATATACCATACAAAAAACCCACAATATATCATATACCATACAAAAACCCCACAGTATGTCATATACCATACAAAAAACCCACAGTATATCATATACCATACAAAAAACCCACAGTATGTCATATACCATACAAAAAACCCACAGTATATCATATACCATACAAAAAACCCACAGTATGTCATATACCATACATAGCCATGTCCAATCAGGGACGTCGGGGGGAGGGGGAAGCAAAAATTGACGGGAATGTTAAGTTTCGTATATAGGCTACAACAATTGTACAGCTCATGCAAATTTGTTGGAGGTCTCCCCCCACCAGACATTCCTTGGCCCAAATCATCAAGGTAATGTTTATAGCAAGGAAAAATGCAATACAGTAACTTGGACTTTTTGTCTGGGGTATAGCTTTTGAAACATTTAAAATGTTATAATGAAACCTGTTACCTCGGATATTTCATATGTAGTTACTATATTGTATACCTATGCCTTGCATCCAGTCTTAAGGTCATTATCACATCAGAAAAAATGTATGGAGTTTAGTTTTGAAGCACTCAAGATATTTTAATGAAACTTTAGCCATTAGTAAATCGTGTGTACATGCCATTGCCATGCCCCGACCCTTAGAAGGTCACAGGATGTTGGCGCGGTAATTTGGACATATATATATTTTTTATATCCCTGTCTGGAGTATAAGTTTTGAATATCAGAAGATATTTTTAAAAAAAATATAGCTAAATATATATTATAATCAGACTGTGTGTGATATACTGTAGCCATTTCTTCTATCTCAAGGTTAAGGTCACTGTATGTAAAAAGCTGCGAGCTCTATCCATGTACGGGGTATAGCTTTAAACACCAATATTATATTAAAATTGTTGACTTTTATACATCGGGACTTCACAGTGTTTGTACATGTTGATAATCATGAACAACAGATTCCAATGCATGGTAACAACAAATGAATGTAAGTCATGACTTTGATTTTAACCCCTACTGATGAAACTTTATTAAGATCCACATCTTGCTGTGACCCAAGCTCATAGATCGAGATCATTGGTAGGGAAAAGGTCATGAGAAGGTGGTATCATGTTTTGTTTGCAGTACTCGTTTTGTGTTATAGTTTGTTTTCATTTTTTTAAATACAAATCATATATGGGTAGTTGGAGGTAATACATTTACATAAACTTATAGAAGCAAGTGAGATTTTGCTGAACACCAGGATGCAGATTTGCACACTTGATTGAACTGTAAATGGACACTGTATGCACCTGCCTTCACACATTATTATCAAGGCATGAGGATTTGTTATCTCGGGGCAGACCCGCACCTGGAGGGGGGGGGCAACCATGGCACTTGTCAGGGGCCCGAGCTAGATAGGCACATATACGCACATATTTGAAACACGAAAGGAGCCCGAACTCTGTCAGCTGCCTGGGGCCCAGAATTTCCTAGGTGCGGGCCTGCTCGGGGGGAGGGGGGACTAGCAGTTTGGGGTGGGACAATGTCCTATATTTGATCAAGGGCCAACACTGGATGTAGATACTTGCTGAGAAGGATTAGTTCCATTTCATTCCTGTTACAGTAAACAATGTTATTCAGATTTTAAAAATTACAAAGAACAAGTTTGATGTTAAGGGTGAGTAGACAATATTCAATAGGACTCTGCTGAAAGAAGCTGGCATAGTCCTCTATTAGTCAAATTTTTATCCATCTTCCAGTCTCTCTCTCTCTCTCTCTCTCTCTCTCTCTCTCTCTCTCTCTCTCTCTCTCTCTCTCTCTCTCTCTCTCTCTCTCTCCATTAATATTGTTTTTCGCTAGATACCTACTGGAAAAATTAACCAAATTTGGTGTGCAGGTTTATTTAGATTGTAATTCGTAAGAGTTGTTTTCTGTGTAATCGTTTTGCAAAAAATATGGCCCCTGATTGTCTGTCATCCTCACTTTTGTTTTTGAGGCCATGCTTTACATAGGAATGGTGGATTTCAGTCACAATTGGCATGTAGTTTTGTTTTGAGTACACCATAAAAGGGTTTTCTATCAATGTTATCTATTGTAGTAGGAGTTATGCTCCTTAGTTGTCTCCTTACTGTGGATCTTTCTTAAAATACTGACTTGTGAAGTCGGTAAGGTTAGGTGTGAGATATTAATAACATTTAAGTAAATACTGGCTTATTAAGTTGTCATGGTTAGGTGTATTCATTAATACCATTTAAGTAAATACTGGCTTATTAAGTTGTCATGGTTAGGTCTATACATTAATACCATTTAAGTAAATACTGGCTTATTAAGTTGTGATGGTTAGGTGTGAGATATTATCACTTTTTACCTGCTTTATTAGACTGCCTAAGTGGTTAGAACATCAGGTGCAAGAGGTTGTGGAATCAAACCTGGTCAAGTCAAACCAAAGACATAAAAATGGTACTTGCTGCTGCCTCACTTGGAGCACTGCATAAGAGGCTAGTTTTAGGACTAGTAATCTTGGTGTCAGTATAATGTGACTGGGTGGGATATGATGCAATATGTCTGTGGCATGATGACCCAGTTCTAGACATCACGATAAACTGCCTTAATGCAGACATGATAATGATGTGACTGTAAAATTGTTTGTGTTTTAAAAAAACATAATCAAAATCACGCATTTTAATTACGGATTGATAGATGTAATAAGTACTATTCGAGTGTACCTTTAATTCCTAACAGATAACCTCATAACTTCCTCAAATATTCTTTTCCCATTGTCAGCAGTACAGAGTGACTTGAACATCAAATTTAAAGGGAAGCATCTTCTTAACCCAATTCCAATCCCTCCCATCAGGATGGTGGTCTAATGTGGGAGGTGTGGTGGGGCTTGGTATATTGAGCCATATTTTACTATTGATACATTATGGTTAACAGGACATTATCATTTATGTTCATATGCAGCTCTTTTCATGTGAACAGTACTGTTATTTGTTGACTAACTGCTGCTTGGAACAGACATATTTGACTGGGTAGAACAGACTCCTTTGGCAGGGTTAAATGCATTAAGTTGCACTGAACAATGTAATCATGATGATTTCTTTTATTTTCAGGGTTTGTCCAGAACTAGAGATTGTCTTCTAGTGGCAGAGATGGATCTGAATTTGTGCAGGCAAATAAAGGACAAATGGGGCTTCAGGGTAAAAAAAAATATATGCTTCAGTCATAAAATAATGTTGATGATACACTTGCAAAGAGCAGAGCCTTATTTGTATTATCTGACAGTCTTGTTGTAATTGGTAACCGTTTAATATAAAAGGCTTGAGAGTTTTAGAACTTTGCTATGCCTGTGTATGTGCATCTTCAACACAGTATTTTAACTTTTCCCAGAGTTTCTTACATTTGGGGTGAGGAAGAAACCGAATAATCACTTATTCGGAAAGTCAGCATTCAAAGTCACTGTGACAAAAAGAAGAGATGATTTTTGCACAATAATTTATTCTGCATCAACGACCAGGATCAAACATTGTGAGTAACTTGCAATTGGGGTAAGAAAGAAGTATATTAATTCAATGGTCAAAAGGTCCATGGTTGGGGACAGTAAAATTTGGTTTTTACAGTATGTCAATAACTGAGTGTACTGTGCGGTTATCATTTTTATTCATGGCATAACATTTTCAAAGATTTTGTTGTTTTGCTACAAACTACCATATATACATGCTACAAGTCTAGTCCAAATGTAAACAACAACACAGACCGTTGAATAATATACCTGAAGATCAAAGTCTGTGTTTATTCTACTAAGTACTCCAATAAATTACATAGACCCAGATCTGCCAACGAATATGTCTGTGCATTTTGCAGTTAGAATTTGCTTATAAGTAAGTCTACCTTACAATTTAAATGCGAAAAAGAACCCCATTTATCCCTCTTTAAAGAAAAAGAACCCCATTTATCCCTCTTTAAAGAAAAAGAACCCCATTTATCCCTCTTTAAAAAAGAGAACCCCATTTATCCCTCTTTAAAGCTAGAAGGGTAAGGTTTCTCATTTTATGAATTTTCAGCCAAAATATTGTTTTTGCAGGACCATACAAATTTGTTGAGAAGTGTACAGTACAGTACAGTACAGTTAAAGAAAATGGCTCGTACCAAGCAAACGGCAAGGAAATCCACCGGGCTGTGAGCTTGGTCTGCCAAACTACAAAACTACAAAAATACTAAGACAATGAAAATCTAGACGAAACAGAAGAAGACAAAGAAAATAGGTGAAAGAAATTGGATTACAAATAGAACAACAAAAGTTATAGCGTGAGTGAATTTCATCCACGGACAGCACGAGAAATGGCGACTGCACGAAGGATAATGACAGAATTACAAAAGCATTTTAGAATTAAGAGAATTCAAAGAGACGATGGAGATTATATTGAATGTTCATTTAGAGCAGGGACTCAATATATATTTTTTCCAGACTTAGATGGAAAAAAATTACCAGGAACAACATCTGTACTGGTCCACTTCAAAATCATGGACGAAAGAGTGATAGACAAAATATACTCTATAAATTATGCACACAAAGGCTACTACGTAAGATACAGAGATAATAAACCGGCTTTACCATATGGGGAAACCATGATATGCGGGGAAAGAGCCATAGTCAAAGAACCGGAACCAATCTTGAGGAAAGTGAAAAAACAGATGGGAGAACTGCACATAAATGGTCTGCCTATGGAAATAGCTTTGGAAACAGTAGTAACATGGGTGGAGAAAAAGTTTGGAGTGAAAGTTGAGAACGCAAGACTAGGAAAAGTTGAAGGCTTTGACATATACAATGAGACCAGAATTATGGAAATTGCACGAACTAAACTTTGTACAATAAAACGTGCATGTTATATCCATGGCTTCTTAGTATCAACATGGTACAAAGGTTGTATCTACCACAGAATATGTAGAAAGTGTGAAGAAGTAGGGCACACCACAAATAAATGTCCCAAACAGAGTACTGAAATGTCGGGAATATCAGAAAATATCACAAGAGAAGAAAATGAGACCTCAGAAATACGAGAACGAAAACAAAGTGTATCTGAAACAACAGAGAACATTAAGACAACGGAAAATATCACAAGAGAAAAAAATGAAACTTCAGAAAAACGAGAACGAGGACAAAGAGTAGTTGAAACACAGAAAATATTGAGACAATTGAAAAAGGAGAAGAAATCCTAGAAATACGAGACTCTGCGACTGGGGGTACGGGGGGTACAGGGGAGACAATTGTTGTCCCGGAAGTACCAGAGCATCGGACTCTCAGGCCAATACCTGTGCCAACGGTGACCCTGCTAAGGGAGCCACCGGGGGCGGTGCCGAGGCGAGGCCTGCCTAGCCCAAGGATCGAAACAGAAAACATTGAGACAATCGGAACAGTGAAACATACTAGAAAAAAACTACAAAAACCCAGAGACGAAAAACTGGAGCAAGAGGGACAAAATCTGCAAAATCCCAGAGATGCCAAACAGACGGAATATACTGGAAAAAATCTGCAAAACACCAGAGATGAAAAACAGCTACAAAGGGAGAGAAAAATTAGGAGGACAGCCAAAAGAAGGAAACAAAGAGAAGAAAAGGCGGAATGTACTTTAGAATATGATGAATGTTTATAAAAAAAAAAAAAAACAATTAAAAAAAAAAAAAAATAATAATTATTATTACTATATATATATGAATTATCAAAAGATATCATATAACACACATTGATAATCCAAATAAATAAAAAATATATACAAAAAAATTTATATAGCACACATCGACAAATAACAAAGGGGGAGCCTTTCCTTTCAAAATGGTCTGCGAAGATCAGAGGAAATGAGACCTCCCCCCCCCCCCAAAAAAAAATATTGTTTTTGCAGGACCATACAAATTTATAACCATCAGATTGAATAATTTTGAAATTATATTTGTCTTTTCCCAGATGACCCAGAGACTTGATCTGTATGCAGAGTCACTGAGAGAAGCTGTTAAACACGACTATGAGCCTGATATCATTAAGGAACACTGACATGCTGGACAAGGTTAGGGAAAAAAATAACGTTTTCATTTTAAACAATTATGTTCTTGACATTGTCATAAGATTCTCAAAGTCAAGAATCGAAGAATGTCATAAGATTCTCAAAGTCTTGAATTGAAGAATATTTCAAAACTGATATAGAAAAATCTTTCTGGAATAAATTGCATTTTTAAAACAACCTTCAATCATAGAATGTCACAAAAGTGGTACAGTGGAACCCCACTATAACACGATAATTGGGGTCCATAAAATGAGATTGTGTTAATAGCAGGGTCACGTTAATGTGAGGTTTTACAATATTTTACTTTTTCCAAGAACATATACGTGTATCCAAGTCTAAAGTAAAAAATCAGGGTATTATTGGATGAATATTAAATGGAATGCATTAAATAAGATATATTAAAAATAATTGATGGATAATATATTTATAGGTTATTACTTTGCATTAAATAGTTTTACTAATACACATTAACCGATAATAACCTGACTGACGTTATATCATGAATAGTATATCAACACCGTATACTATAATATCGTTGTGGCATGCAGTTCATCCATAATGGATGTAATTTCATTGAAAAATTGCACAGATTTAAAACATTCAATAATTTTGTAATAGATCATTGTATCTGAATTTTATCATTTAATATATAGCATGAACAGAATAACATAACCATTTACTTGCCGTCTGATATCGAACTGTCATGGCATGCAGCTATTCCTGGGTCTATGCACAGTGTCTGTATAAATTTCATACCGCTAAAATTTTCTCATATGCGACAACAGCAAGAATAATTAACAAACAACGCATGATTTCAGCATGCATATAACTTTTACTTCAGATTTTGTGAATATCAAAAGAAACATGTGAAAACTACTATATTAATCGTTACACAAAGTGCAAAGTCACATTGGTTGCTTGAATCCATAATTTTAAATTTCATCATTTCTTAAAAATATGTCTAGTGAAATATGCTTCTTTGTCACGAACTGTTGGCTTCTAGGACACTCAAAAATGCTTCTGAGTTGGAGGACTTGGACGCTGTCCACATCTTGAGTTTCCAGCCACCTCAAAGTTGCTTCTAGGTGTTCTACTGCCTCGGACATGTTTGGTGGGGGAGATGGGATGCCATCATCATTATTGTGATTATCGTCACTGGTTTCAGGCTCTGATTATGCTTCATTCTTCCCTATGACATTTGAAACAATTTTGTCATCAGAGATATGCTCATATATCGGGTAGATGTCGTCTACTGAATACCAGTTAAAGATATCATGTGCTCATATTTGTTTTGAGTGCTTCTTCGGCTAAACGTATGTTGTCTTCAGTGAATCCTGTAAATTCAGGCTCGTCATCACTATCATTTTTGTGTGGATGGCGTAAAAGCTGGCCCAAGACCCTTTATCCAGCAACTTTCAATGCAGCGTGCAGTGATAGCATCCCAGGCTTTCCTGCTGAGGTGACATACTTTAACGTTGAGTGATGCCAGTGATGTGTCGATAGAGGAGTTATTATCTGCTACCTTTCTGTTGATCATTTTGCAACGATAGTTTTGTTTAAATACCTGTATGATGCCTTGGTCAAGTGGCTGGAATTCTGACAATGTGTTCTTCGGGAGGTATGTGACTTTACTCTTGCCATCACTACTGACAAGATTATCTGTTGGGAGGGTGGGCGGGGCATTTACCCAGAGGCAGAGAACGACTTGCATTTTTGAATTTGCTTTTCCATAACTGTAAAATATTATTTTTTTTAATAAAACAATTGGAATAACGAATTCATAATAAAACAACATACACATATAAAGCCTGATAATAAAGTAATGTGGGCCTGCAATGGTCACGAGTCACTTTTTACATAAAAATAAATTAAGCTGAGCACATGTAAAATTTGATACCCTTTCAATTTGCAGATAATAAAACAAGACATTATTTACTTTCAACTGATTGCGTCTAATAACATCGCCTAGCCCAGCCAACACGTTGGTGGCTTTCATTCTTTGATATTTATTAAATTGTGAGACTCTTTTATCAACCACTGCTTTGTCTGCTGCTTTGCTGTGTATGCAGTTAAATAAGACGCACATGTTGGCTATTGTTTGAGCAATGATTGTATACAGAATTACTGGAAGACGATTACAAAGATGATTTACTGGCTTTACTCATGGATCAGTAATAACATTTCCGATAATAATTCCAATTTTTATGAATTAAACGAATTTCCTGTAATATGATTGGATGTAAACGGTCACGTGATGTTGATCAGGAATTGTTTACACTTCGATAAATTCTGGGACTACTTTCGGATTTTGAAATATAATCTGACGTAACAGATGGGACTGACTAAAATTGAACAAGAATGTTGTCAGTAAACAAAATGTGTTAAAAACCACGGTAACCATTGCCTATGATGTAAAAGATGAAGTTTATGAATAAACGTAACTGTGGCTGTAGTCAATTTCTTCGTGTGATTCTGTACAGGTTATGTATTACGGGGCGGTGTGAAACGCCGAATGAATGGTAACTACGCGCTACGTAAATTCGAATGCATTATTGATGGAATAAGTTAATTTGACGATAGAAATGATGAAATTGGAATTATAAGGATTAAATGATCATGGTTGGGTATTTATTGATGTGTACATTTTACATAATCACTCACAAAGTTAACATAAAGTCCTTCGGACTTTATTTACTTTGTGAGTGATTAGGTAAAATTTACACATCAATAAATACCCAACCATGATCATTTAATGCTATAATGTTTACTTAGGGAAAAAAATATCAAGAACCTGGTGAAATTGATAAATTTCATCAGTCACGCATTTTACATACTATTTTTCATATGTTATCCTATTTTTTTAGAATTCATGCACAATCTCTTCTCCAAAATCACGTCAAGAACCTGTTAAAATTGTTAAATTCAGACCATTTAATATTAAAAGTCATACACATTTTACACACTATTTCTTGTACTATAAAAACATGTTTTCCCGGTATGAAAAAAATACACGTTCATGAATTCCAAATTTCAGGAATCACACCACGACCGTATTATATTCAATTCATAAATAATTTCATGCCCAAAATGAAGTTAAATATTTTTTTATACTCTTTTTCATGTACTTCCCAAAGAAAAATATTCAGGTGCGAATGAATATTTGAAATTTTGGGAGCCATGCTATGATCGTGTTATATCTGAATTCGTGTTAATGCGTGTCCCGTTCTAGTTGAGTTCCACTGTATAAGAAAATCTTATTGGAATAAATTTAGAAAGTTTACATTAAGGATAAAGCAGTCCCTTCTTGTAAAGTTTGAATCACCAGCGTTATTGCTTGATAAACAAAGGTTGTGACCATCTGCACCCAGATAAACAGATGGTTGCTTGGTGAAGCACTGTAACAAAAGAAGAAAAGAAAAATCCAGAAATGATTCACACTTGCTAGTATTAAAGACAAAGAGCTCATTCACCTCCAGGCATTACGGATTAATTGGAAAGACAAATGATGTACTCAAGTTTACACTGAAGCCCTTTCAAATGATTTCTCAAATGGACATTAGGACTGTTGGCGTTGTGTGGTTTTTCACAAAGAGAAATAAAAAATACAAACCTCTAAATTTACTGCGTATGTCTATCATTACTCCCTTTGATGAAAAGAAATGATTAATCTTGCTGGCTATTCACATGACTTCAGCACTACAATGGTGGTTAGTGACATGTACTTTAATCTGGTTTACCGCAGTTTACAAATTGCATCGTACACTTTACTTGTAAGTTTCACAAAACTGGGAGCTAGCCCAATTTTTTAATAATTATAATTTTTTTTATGATTTGTGATTTGTGTGGTCGTTGTTACAAAGGATTAAATGATGGTTATTGGTCTTTATCTCTCTATATGGTTGTTCAACTGCAGTGTTATTTAATGTGTGCTTTTTTTGCATACATACATATCCTAGGCTCTCGTGTTTACAAAGGATTAAGTCATGGTGGATTTGATCTGTTTTGTTTGGTATTTTGGCGATTCGGTCACTCATTGCAGTGTTAAAATGCATATTTTGCCAAGACTTCGCAATCACTGGTCTCATTCAGCAGGTGCTCGCTCATAGCAGAGTGTTTTTATAATAAAATCAATCCGTGCAATATGATTGTGGTTGGAAATGACAGGTGGTCACTCATAGCAGAGGTTGCTCAAGACAGGCTTTACTGTATATGCAGATTCATAATACTTTCAGTTATCCTCTTTATATTATTAGGGTAATTAGGGCTGTTCTGGTTGTCTGTATAATCACCATTTTTTTCATGCATGTAAACTTTACTTAGTTTATGTTTCAACTTTAATTTTTGATTTGGATTTAACAAAATCTCTTTATGTCTGTAAACTTTATGTCCTATTCAAAATTATTACACATTTAGAAAATACGATGTCCAGAAAATGTAAGGGTCTGTATATGGACACTAATAACGGTATATTGAAATGAGAAATAACGGATGGTGTTCTTTCTTTTTGCAGGGATCCTCATTCAGATGAGCCTTTTATGAAGTTGCCTGTAAGATCGTGCTAGATCTGTGTGCTGATATTTTTTTCATGGATAGATCAGTTGCTGTGAAAAAATATTTGAATGGCTTTGTTTTTGTCTAGATCTATATTTACCTTCGATACAATTATTTATTTCACACAAAAAAGACTTTAAAGATCTACTGGTTGCATTTTTTTAAGGCAAGGAATTCACTCAAAATTTTAATCGTTCAGTTCTTTGACCACTTAACGAATAACTTAAGTTCTCAAAGAATGCTAGACATTACTATAAACTGCCTCACTGCAGACATCGTAGCAATATGACTGAAAAATTGTTCAAGTTATGTTAAATATCCAAATCAAACAAACAAAAAATCAATAGGGTTTAAATGGGTTTGAAGGTAATTCAAATGTCATTAGTGTTGCAATATTTAGGGATTGGATGGTCCTGGCATTTAAACTTCTCTGCTGGATTCTCTGAGTGAAACCTGGTCAGAACTCAGTTGACATATGTTGCTGTGTTGTTTGCAGCATGTACAAAGACTTAACATCCCCCACCCTATATTTTTTAAATTTTTTTGGGCTGGGTGCTTCACAAAGTAAAATTTCATTTACAAAGAGTTCTGGAATTATTATTTTTGTGTGTTTTGCTTATATCTAATTGCTTCCTAAATGAGCCATAAAAATTGAATTACGCTTGAACACTATTCTGAAAACAGAAATGATCATGTTTTGCATTCTATATATGCAGTGAAATCTGACTTTGGAGAAACCTTTAATCAGTTTATCTCAATCATGACCTTGAAATTATTGAACTATGAACAGTCCGCCAGTGTCATCATATACATACTTCAAGTTATCATGTCCACTGACCAGCATAAATGTATTTCAGTGCAAGAGTTTTTTGTACAGCAGAGTTCAATAATGAATAATGGTAAATGGTGTGAAATTAGTTCAAAAGATGGCAGTGGAAGAGAATAGCGACAAATGCAATATATCAAGAAACAAAGGCTGATTATGATTTAAATATTTAAGTTCTAACACAAATACATAAGTTCCTTTATATTATGGATCGATTATTTATTATGAATTTATAATTATTTATATTTAGCATTATATACCATGTTACCTTGAAAAAGTCCAGCTATATAAAGGGACAAAACTCTGATTCTGATATCTAGAAGAAATTATTAGACTGGTTTTCTCCCTTGAATTAGTTGTCAGCTGTAAAGTGGGTTAAATAAGTCCATCATTTCAGTATTTTAAAAAATGCCCAATGAAGGTAATCTGGAATAACTAGAATAATTTAGTTAATTTTTAAATAAATTCTCTATTGATCGGCAATAAGGAGAAAAGATTTTAAACATTTATAATTAAGATTATATGTATTTGGGTGATATTTGTATTTATGTACAATTATAAAAAAGAACATGATTATTAATACATGTATCTCATAAAATACATTCATCCTACTTATCCTGCTTAATGTAGCATATTATCACAACCCAACAAGCAATCAGTATTCACAGTAATTTGATATAATAGATAATTTTAGAAGTTAAAGAAGACTTTTTAACTTGAAAGTTGCCAGTAAAGATTATAATACTAGGGTGAATTGAAAATTGCGAGCAACGATATATGTTGAAAAATGTGATATATTCTTGTAAATCTTTGCTTTAGACCTGAGGTAAAAAACGTCATCATAATATGCCATATACCGGTAAATCTTTGAATCAGACTTGATGGAAATAAATAAGACTTTCTGTTTATTATTCAGTTAAAATATGTAATCAGCCATTATTTACTTAAGGTAATGTAGTCAGGCATTATTCACTTATGATCAGGTATTATTCACTTAAATTAATGTATTAAGGAATTACATGATTTACTTATAATTATATTTTGACATTATATTGGCAATTATATTTATGGAATGATATTCTGTTAAATATCATTTTTGGCAGGTCCTTGTTTACTTTATACAAATTTGTATTATAATTAGATTTGTCATATATTGTAATAAAGCTGGAAATTAAATATCCAGGGTTACTTGAAGTTTTAAATTATGTAGTTTTTTTTGCGATGTAGAATATATGGTCAGGTTTGCTTATCCGGTCTTGAGGAGCTGTTGTAAAACCCGATAATCCCATCATATTAGCTGGTAGGGGGCACTTGTCCTTATCATAGAGGGTGAGAGGCTGTTTGGGGAGGCATTTGTCCCTATCATAGAAGCTGAGGAGCTGGTAGAGGATGCAGTTGTTCATGTCATCAAGGCTGAGGGGCAGGTAAGGGGAGGCAGTTGTCATTGTCATTGAGGCTGAGGGTGGGTAGGAGAGGCATTTGTCTCTATTGTAGAAGCTGAGGGGCTGGTAGGGGAGACATTTGTCCCTATCATAGAAGCTGAGGGGCTGGTAGGGGATGCAGTTGTTCATGTCATCAAGGCTGAGGGGCAGGTAAGGGGAGGCAGTTGTCATTGTCATTGAGGCTGAGGGGTGGGTAGGAGAGGCATTAGTCTCTACTGTAGAAGCTGAGGGGCTGGTGGGGGAGGTAGTTTTCCTTTTCATCAAGGCTGAAAGGCAGGTAGGACATGCAGTAGTCCCTAGAGGTAGAGCGGCTGGTAGGTGAGGCATTTGTCCTTGTCATCAAGGCTGAGGGGCAGGTAAGAGATACAGTTGTCCCATAATGTATTAGCTGTGAGACTGGTAGAGGAGGCAGTTGTTCTTGTCATCATGGCTGAGAGTCTGGTAGCGGAGGCAGTTGTCCCCATCATAGAGGTAGAGGAGCCAGTGCAGGACACAGTCAATACAGATAAGAAGTACAGAAAATAAGTCATACATTGTGATGCATACACTTTAATATTGGAAATAGTCTAACATCCTTTGTCTTTCTGTCTGTCTGCATGTCCCTCACTCTGCTTCTACATCTCCCATTGGTAGAAAACAGAACTTGGCAGTTTTTGTTTGTCCATCCGGTGACTAGTTGTAAGAGATACCTAATTCATTGCTCCTTTGTGTGAGTCCTGGCTCAAATATAAAATATAGAATACTTTCAGTTAAAAAACATATTAAAGATTTTTTTTTTTGTAAACTTCACATGCATGTCATATATCTAACAACTAGGGATAATGATCCACAGGTGGGTGAGTTGGGGTTTGAGTGTGAGATGTTATGTCAGAATAAAAGCACATTCATGTATATAACCAATCAAGGTCACACTTGGTTCTAAATAAAGTTAATTGTTTAAAATCGAATTATTAATGTATGCAGTTATTTCATGTTTTACAGTGGAGCATCACTTTAATGTGACACTTTAGTGAGAAGCAAGCATTACCATATATGCCTATGTATGAGTCAAGTCCAGTTGTGAAATGTGTAGACCCTGACTTACCAGCGCATAATTCATATACAATTCAGGGCCTTTTCTTTGTTATACTGATTAGTCTTGATGAAATGTATTGAAAAGACTCGATATTGTAATTCTCAACAATTCAAGTCAGGCTGCACCTCTTGATCTAAGTCAGAGTCATCCAACTATGGGGCCAAGAGACAAACGTGTCACCATAACCTGACATATACATATATGAGATACCTGTTCATAACAGAAACATTTAAGGATCCCAAATGAATACCCTTCATATAGTGTAGCACATATCTGATGCAGATGTTGTATGATGATATTTTAAATATTTCGTCAGCAAAATTGTGTATAACACACATTTTGATCAAATGTGCAAATTTGCTTCTCATGCATATTGCCAGAGCCATTATTGAATAAACACATTAATGAACCTCATCTTGTTTTCACATTTAGTGACACACTGGACAATTAAGATTACACTCTAGGTCTCATAACATCTTAAGTTGCACCAGCATTGATTCTATAACAGATATGATCTTGCCTCAATCAGAACTCAAAGGACACAATAATGCTGATTGGCACTTGATTGATAAAACAAATGGAATATTTCGTATGGTTCAAGACTGGATTGATATGAATCAAATTTAGTATAATATTAATTGTATTCTTAGTTAAAATCATTTTTTTCTTCTTCAGGGTATGAGTGCTTAGTTTCATTGGTGCTGGATGTTTATATTTGAAGTGGTCAATTTTCCTTCTTCAGTTCTGTTCAGAGTCTACAGTGAATGCATTAGAATTTGCCTTCTTTCAAGTTGAGAAAAATCAATTTGATATATCACTTCCTTTTTTGGCTTTACAGTGAACAAATTTCCTAAAGATATCGAAAATGGAAAAGCAGCTACATATACAAACCTATTCTGATATTATTTAGTGTTGTCTCTGAGCGACATGGCTTGTCTAATATTAAGAACACCAGTTGTTTTTGCTAGCTCACCAACTGTACAGGAGTAGAAAGCTTTCCACTCCCAAACGGACTTATTATTATCATTCTGATAGATTCGGTATCGCTGGATGATGTTTGACTGATTCTAGTTTTCGTGTCACTGAGAAATCCATTACATCCATATTATAAATATATGGATTTATATTGTTTATGTTGTAGAGTTAAATCTCCAACCACTGATTTAGCCACAATTTTTAAGATATGGGAAAAATAGCATATGGTGGAAAATGTGCAAAATGTGACAGAATATTTAAAACGTTTCTAACCTACAATTGAATATAAAGATGGCAGTGATGTTACTACATTAATCTCAGACTTTCCAGGAACCCCATGGGCTAAGTAGCCAGGATAAAAGCATCTTCCATATATATATATATATATATATATATATATATATATATATATATATATATATATATTGTTGTCCTGAAATTCGACTTGATATCGGACATGACAAACCAGATCAACAAAAATCTGGAGAGTATCCAATAAATGCTATTGATCAAGCATGTTAAGGTAATGATATATCATATTTAAAAAAAATATTTACAACAACAACATATTGCAGATGTTAAGTTGATTCATTCGTTAAATTCCATACAAAATAAATCTTTCAGAGAATCATTAGCTAATTGGTTAGTAAGATCTGCAATTAAGGTAAACTAGCATTAAATAATGGAACTAATATATTATGGCCAAAGAGGATATTGGAGAGATGTGGCAGCAAATAGTTATCTCACTGATGCAGTAAATGCTACACGTTCATTTGCTACAAATTGGTTAGCATGGCAGGCAATATGGCAAATTTTTCTACCACCAAAATAATAATAATGATAAAGACTGCCTCAAGATGAAAGTCGCGTCTATTTTTTTTTTTGGTCACATTGTTTATAACTAATGTTTTCTTACTATATCATTTTCAGCCACCTCTCTGTTATTGTCAGTAGTTTCTGTAAAATATACGATACCCCCCCCCCCCCCCCCCGCAACCGAGATATTCTTCTAACTATAGAACCTGTGAGATAAGCTAACATTGACCATTCGATACGACCATCGACGATCCAAACAATTGTATTGTTATTCCTTGAGATGAATGAATTGTCATTGTGTATCCTAGCGTCCATATAATTTTGTCCATAGCTAATGCGCTCTCAACAACACTGACAGCAACTAAAACAATGTCATTTAACACGAGATATTGTTTCTCCGACAATCCTGGTATATCAACATCGATATTATGTCGTCGAGTATCTGATTGGCAATAACACAATGGTACGGGTAGATTTGTAAATATTTCTTAACGTAACAAAATTAGTGTTGTTGAAGTCTATCACGAACTATCGTTCTACTTGCAACTATCAAATCAGTTGGTCTCCAGAAATTCCAAAAGTCGTTTATATTTGTATCTGAATTTATATCTCGCATTATATCACATTCGCTTGTAGTCTGATGAAGTTTTTAAGCTCTCATAATTCTGGATCCAACGCTCTATGATCATCAATTATTTCTTCATAATTATACATACGTTCAGCCATTCATGCGGAGACAATCCAACAAAAGGTGGCGGTTAACAATGGTTGCCGCGGATTATCACAGCAGTATTTTTTTCAACAACCAATCAATAAATATTTTTAATATATCTTTAGATACTTTGCGAATTTCGTCCCAAATGATCAATATAATGTATTTTTTTACCCATTTGTTCAGTAGTTGATTTATCTTCTTTCCATCGAAAGCTTTTTTTTATTAATGATAAGTGTATGATTTAACGCCTCGTTCACTCACCTGCCTGGGGAGTCTGTGTGTAGGGGTTAAAACGAACATATTAACAGTTTGACGAATTAATTCGATCGCACGAGTTGTATCCGCAAGGTCCATCGAGATAACCCTGTCTTATGTCTAGTCACAGGATCATACACTGACGGAGCAGATGACACTTTTGATATTCGATTATTTGTATAATAAATATCCTTGATTTTAGCATGGCAGATTCAGAATATGTATTTTTTCTTGTTTATTCTCCATTCTACACATGATACAGCGTAAGCAGTGCTAATATAAAATTGAGTCAGCCATTATGAGTATTTTCTTTCGATATAGAATGAATCCGTAGAGACTCTAAGCGCGGTTTTAGGAAATCTGTTTACTATCGATAGTAAATGTATTGAAACATACGCGAGCATTGATGATCTTCAACGGATAAACTGCGGTGAATCGCCATCAATGTTTGCAACAATTGTACCTAATTTAGTTCCATTAGACAAATGAGCGTTCTTTTAAATTTACAAATATATTTCTCTTCGTTGCATCGGCGATTATAAAATCAATTTCAGCATCGTCCATAATTAATTTTTGTGTAGTGTCGTTTATGATCATATCGTCCTCCTTGCATGAATTAGCATTATTATTCTTTTGCCAAAGTCTTTTGTTGTTTTATTTTCAAATCGGTTATATCAAGATTTTCATCATCAGAATATTTCTTTTGCTATATTATCCAAACTTTTGGTTGCGGTCGATATAATATTTTTTCTCACTTATTTCATAAAATATTATTTTTTTGTCCATCATGTTTCGTAACAATACAATCGGTACCCACTTCTTTTCTGAAAAGTGTCTACCAAACTGTGCATAACTAATTGGATAAAGACCTTAAGCAAACTCAAATGACTCGATACAGGCGAATCCAGTCAAGTCAAAATCCGGTAAAGGTCCGTTGATTTGTGTTGGATTTCCAAATCTTGAAAAACACCCATGACAGTCTTCCATTCCAAGAAAACATCCTAGATAACACACTGCCATATCAGCTGAAATAAGATCTTTATAATTGTATTTAGTGTTGCACAAACCGCCGTGTACATATTCTCAGCAGCTGAGCTTCTTCAAGAAATTCAAATCGAATTTTTTTCTATTGCAAGGTGAGCAGTGACTAATGGAACGGTAACCAATTATTCAGTAATTGTTCGATGGTGCCAGTCTGCGATGAAAATATCAGCGCAAGATTTGTCATTTCTTTTTGGAGAGATTCTAAATGACATATATCTCCATTAAGTCGTGCAAATTTATCATAAGTTTCATTTTCGGAATTTGATAACAACCACAAGGATACAGAATTGCTTTTACAATTATTTAAAAAAAAAGAAAATATCACCGTCATAAAATCTTACGGTTTTATTTCGTGGAAATTTTGTCACTGCACTAATCCACGCATGCGCATTATGATCAATATTTTCAATCGAAGCTCGGTTCGATGTATATTTCGAATCGTACAAAATCTATTCTTTTATCGTTTTATCTATAAACGGGAAATTTCAGTTTCTTTCCTAATTCAGAGACGTCTTTTTGATAGACGCTTTGGTATCTTTTACTATTTCTTCGCGCTCGTTTATTAATTTTTTTGACGTCTTAGAACCGTTAAACCATTTCCATGTATCGCATTTGTGAAAAGGTTAGATGATCGTTCGGAAATTTCATTGGTTTCAGATCATCAACGCTGGGTTTATTATTTGGGGAATAAATGCCATAAAATACACCCATTGATCTGAAGAATTATATAATATTTTTAAAATCTTATCAAGAGCAATACAGGAATGCGCTCGATTCACGATCTGATCTCTGGCACAAATAACCATTATAATATGTTCTCTTCATTGCCGTATTCATCATAAATTATGTCAACATAAATTGTTCTGGCACGACTGAGGGTAGTGTAAATATTGATCTGATGGCATTTTCAAGTACCTCTTTGTTGTGTATAAGAACCATCACGTGTTGGTACTTTCTATAATAGCCATTTGATTAATTGCCTCTTTGTTGTGTATAAGAACCATCACGTGTTGGTACATTCTATAATAGCCATTTGATTAATTGCCTCTTTGGTGTGTATAAGAACCATCACGTGTTGGTACATTCTATAATAGCACACAGGTAATTGTAAAACGCCAACTTGATTGAAAATTGTTATGATTTACGTAGTGATTTATTGACAGAACTACACATGTTAGATTAAGAACTAAGAAGGTGTCTGGTTTGGTCAGTAAGTTTGTAATGCATTCTTGATAATAACGAATTATAACATCGTAGATAATCCGGATTAATGTGTTCTTGTACAATCACATATCCAGACGATAATTTGCTGAGTATATAGAATATCCGTGCTGAGATTGATTTGATTCTTCAAAATCTACTTGATAGCAGCCATCAATTACATCACATAAAAGATTTACTGCAATAGTTAATGTTATATTTACAATTTCTGATGAAATATGACGACCTTCACTGTATGGATCATTGTTATCTTTTAGATTACCTGCTTGTGGATTTATTTTTCTACTGGACTCAACGATTTTAGGAATATTTTCATCGATGAGATCGTCGACTGATACTAGATCGTTGTCTTTAAGTTTAGGACGTGCATATTTTATTATATCTGTATAATATTAAAAATTTGGAAAATCAACCTCAGATATTGCCAATTTCTTTAAAAAAAAAACCTCTTGTTTGTTATCTGCTAAAATAAAATACATGCCTATTATTGAAAAAAATTAAGATCCCCTTCAATTGTATTTACATACGTTATCTGTGAAAAAATACCCATAAGAAGGTCTCCATTTAGATACTTTGTTTGTAATTACGAAATATTTTCTCCAGTTCAACTTTTCTTATAATATAAAAGATAAAAAAACATTAAATTTTTTTTTTAATCATACTGGCACTATATGTGTGCTGATAATGATAAAAATGAAAACTGCATATCTATATATTTTGTTTAGGTTCCTGGCCTTTTTTTTATAAGCAACCATATTTCAATATCTGGGTGGGACTATAATGTATTCCACTTGCTTCATAATACTCTTTTTTTTTTGTCCGTGGTAAAATCAGTGCGTTTTGGTTCTGGCAGTCCTTTGTATTCTGGTGAAACATCTGGCTATCCTAACACTGATTTGAACGATGAAGAATAAATATCTACATCATAATCCAGTGAATTAATTTCAATCGCGGATGATGATGTTGGTTCATCAAAAGGAATATATATTTTCTATTATTTTCTTGTGATATATTTAATTTTGCTTTGAAATACATAGTTTATTTGTTCGATCTAAAAAAAACTAGCAGTTGGAATAGTAACAGTTGCCAAACAGGGATTCCATCTGGTCTGGTTTCACAAAAATGCAAACCAAATTATTATTCACCTGTACTCCACCGAATGATTTTGATCTCATATTTGGCCATTTAAGCGTACGCGTCATTGTGCACGCGCAATTTCTTTTACTGTAATTGCGTTTGAAAGTTGACGCTAAATTCAGGATTGGTCGAACTTGCTGATATCATCGTTTTTTGTGACGGTGTTGTATTAACGAAGTTATTTTGCAGTAGTTCTTGCGTTAAGGACATTATTATTATTATTATTAGTTTTATTATTATTATTATTATTATTATTATTATTATTTGCTAAATCAGACGTAGTCATCGCCTCGTTGTAAATCTTGATCATTTCTGTGAACTCATCTGATTTTTATTTGATCGATAAGATTTGATGAAATCAATGAAGATAATATGGACTATGCTAGAGTCGCTCTATGTAATTTTATTATATACGCATGTAATTTATTTTCGCTACATGTATATATTTTTGGGCAATGCTATTAATAACACTATCAATTATTGTTGTAGCTGAAACACAAATTGATACCAATATTGGTGCCATCGCTAGCGATGTTAGTATTGTTAACTATACGTGAGTTTCAGCGATAACAGCAGTCTCGGAAGATACAATTATATCAAGCTTACTCGTTTCTAATCTTCCTTGCTTGCTTATCTTGAAACACATAAACTTTGTTTGGATCTTTATTTGCAAGATCTAACGATTTGGATATTTAAACACTAATGATTTTATTTATATTTTCGTGTGATATTGCGTCGGATGTTAGTTTTTATTTAGAGGAAGATCTTCCGTAAATATCTACCATTATATTTATAAGATCTATTTAAAACGATAGCGGTTACTTGTATACTAGTGTACGACTTTATGGGCTGGTTCGGTTGATAAAGATACAGCGTTGAATATAGCAATAGCTTCACGGCCACATATTGGCGGATCGGTTATTGTCTGTATTGTTGAATACCAGATCGGAGTCTGAAGCGCTGTACTTCATACTGTGCAGATATATGTTAAACATTCATTTGATGTCGCCAGTCCATACGAATCAAAATAAACAGTACCACGTTCATCAATTGTATGCAACCCAATGAGTTCCTGGGCCAGAACTATTATCGAGATTAATGACACCAGTTTCAACTTATTGGGCTGGTTAGGTAATTGATTGCGCATTAAAACACATCTGGAATCATTTATTTTTAATTCGCGGCAGCGGATATTAACGATGGTATAGCTGCAAGAAGTGGAAATATACCACCTGTTTTTATTGAATCTTTAATGGAACTCGAAGAAACATACTGTTTAACTCTTGTATTCGCTTCTAAAGCTTTGTTAAAGCTTAGTTTTAGTTAATGATAATTTATTTTGACCACCATTAGCAATTTGATCTTATTTTAATGTTTTCTTTGCTCCACATTTACTTGCAAGTTTTGATTGTAATTTTTTTTTACCTGACAAGGAGTCAGAGTAACATTAATGTTACTATATGACATTATTATATCATGAGCGATTTAATTACTTTTTCTCTACTGGGGCATCAATCACTTTGATTCTTCTACCATCACCTTCAAGTAACATCGATTTATCACTAAGTAAAATAGCGACTGCTCTCTAATCAACGCAAATATTAAGGCGAGCTCGGAAGTGTATATCAACGACAATTTGTCGTCTTAAATCAAGATGTTCTAATGAAGCATAATTAATCGGATAAAAATATTTCAAATCTAACTGAGATAATTGTAAACCAGTGTCTACTCTTTGATCACGTCCCATAAAAGTCATCAAACGATGATATGCACAAGCAAAATGAATTTGGTCAAAATTAAGTAAAATATCCTCGGATGGTTCTTGTTGGTCATTTATCTTTAATGAAAGATCAGAAATTTCAATTTTATCAAATATCCTATGACTGAGCAGTTGACTATCAAATTAATTTTTATTTCGAAAAGCATTGAAAATATGTCGTGGTACATAAACGCCTTGTTGTTATGCAATATGTCATGTAAATAAACCAGCAAAATTAGTTTGAATCTATCTGTGGTTACTGTTAACCATGATGACATTGCTTTACCGCCTTGATCCATCAAAGCGAGTATTTTTGCTCTTTGGTAATTGTTGGAGTCAATACTGGCATCCACAGTGAAATGTCTGATAGTGCTACTTTGCCAATATCTGCTGCAACACCAGCCTCTCGCCAGATTGCATCATTGTCAGTAGCCTTTCTTGCAAATACAACCGTTTGCATGGCGCCGAAAATTACTTTTCTAACATTTCTGCAGAATCCAAAAATGTGAGACAGTGTACATGGAAATAGTCTACGATTAGATCTTAACATTGATTTACGTGTAAGGAATCCTAAGTTGTAGTCTTGATTAACATTACAAATCATAATGTCAGCAGCGCAGGCATGGTTTTATTATCGTCTTGTAACATATTGATTGTCGTCAGGATGGTCAGTAAGGTCTTTTGCCTTTTGCAGAGATCATCGTTCGACCAGCTGATCTTGTATAATCGGCGAAATATCTTGCTAAACCTATTATTGTTGAATCGATATCAACGTCTTTTTGAATTGTTTTAATATTTCTTCCATCAATCATATATGTAGCGGTATCAAACAACGCCATAGTTCTATTGTTTACCAAACCAACACTAAATTTAGCGTCAAATGGTGTATAATTTGTTCTCATAATTTCATCTTCTATCTTCTACTTCAATAAACGCCTCAGCGGGTAAGATGTATCTATTTATATCCTGAACTTCGTCCACACTGATTTGGTTTTATTGCGTCATAAGAATAATACTTATAATCCATTTAGATTATTACTTTATAACTGTCCCATCCATGTCGAATGCTGATCAGATATACTTTTAAACATTTTATTATAATTTTATAGTGTAACACGAAAACCACTTCACGCTATCAGATTAGCGGCTTTACTATTGTGGTTCATCATACATCTCTGCTAGTTTCTGATTTGCAGCTTGATTTATTACTCTACTGACATCTGCAGGCATAACCTCAGTGTTGGGCAATTTAACTGGCTGTTGATTTTCGTCGTTTTAATCGTGCTAGTTTATCTTTAATGCTGATAACGCTTAACCACGTTATTACCAATATCACTAGGAGCATTTCACGAACAACGTCAGTGGCGTTAATTTCTAATTGTTTTGCAATTGGTCTTGCTTTATGGAATTATTCTGCTAAATAAACCTTAAACATCACCTAGTCCATCACCTTAGATCGCTTTATTAGGAGGTAATCGCGAATTTATTACTCGGACCATAATCAATCCACGTTGAGCATTGTGTATAATCATTTTATTTGTTAGTTTGTAAAATTTAATAACTGATAATCATTAACATATTCATTGATGAGAGATCGATAAACATTAATGTTCCATTACGAAACCCGAAAATAATCGTTGACAAATATTAGCTGCTTCACTGATAATTTCTGGAGAATTATTTTCAGCACCTTTTACCCCAATAAGAATTTCTAATCGTTCAACATCAGAAAGGACGTTAATAGGACAAGTAATAAGACCACTTCATTGAGCAGAAATACCACTTCCGGTTGATTCTCCTTGATCATAAAATTTTTCTGTTTCTGTTTCGTTTCCATGATCCACAGTCGTTTAAATTTTGTTAGATATTTGTCATTATCACTAGTATAATCAAGACCTTTTTGACGGGATATCATCTTTATTTTATCCATCTTCATTGTTCGAAAAATTAACATATCTAGGACTTACATATTTTCCCTCTAGTTGATATCCAAATGCAGCAACATCTTCATGTTATCCTAATTTGATAATTTCTTTAATAGTCTTATTTGTAAACTTTTTCGTAATATATAAGGACATAACTTGTTTAGGTAATTGGTTTTTGTTGAAGAGATTGTGGTTGTTGTTGTTGAGGTTGCGGTTGTTGTTGAGGCTTTGGAATTTGTGATTTTGTTGAGGAGATTGTGGTCATTGTTGAGAAGGTTGTTATTTTATTCAGGAGAATGTGGTTGTTGTTGGGGTTGCGGTTGTTGTCGAGGCATTGGAATTTGGGATTTTGTTGTGGAGAGTGTGGTTATTGTTGAGGAGGTTGTGATTGAGGTTGTTGTTTTTTTAAGTATAGTTTTATTTATTCTGCTAATAATTGTCCAGGACACTTATTTATTTTAGTAATACAATCTTTGTATTCTTGAGTATCTGGCTTGCTTGTCGTTGTAACGTACACGATGCATCTATTTAATATAATTGTTGTAACTTACAGTTACATATTTAGTTGTATAAATATCTTGTTTTCGATCGCAACAAAATATAAAAAATATATCTTCTTTAATGTTTGATTTTTCTCTTAGACCATCCCATCATTAAATTTATGAACCAATTCAATATTTTCTTTTCTTGTTTTCGGTTTTCATGTAGATTCGCTGCCCCTATTTCGGTATAAATTCTTTCAAGTTCCTCAATTAGGAGTATGAACAGCAGCTATATCAGTTATAAGAGCCTGTAAAATCTTTTTATGCTGTTGCTTTCTTAGTGTCATTCGCATTTTTACCATTTGTGACGGCATTTTGTTCTAACGTTGGACTAAGACCTTCAGTAGCTTCTGCAACAAATTCTGTAGCCTTTGTCACTGGTCGTAATTGTTTCGATCCTTCTCTAACTTCAACCCGAGATTCTTGACGTTCTTGTAGTTTTTGTTTGATAGAATCACGATCGGGAAGATATTTTTTGATTGCCTCTAGTCGCTCTCGAAGATTCCATTGATGGCGCCATTATTGATATATAATAATGATTTCATTACTCAGATCTAATGAGCAGAGAGGGTGTGACCTCAATTAAACGTGCGGCGAGTAAACAACAACATACTTACAAATTAAGAAAAACTCTAAGGACAAAATGTAAAGTAACACAATAAACTAACCAATCGGAGAAACTCTCGGTCAGTTTTAGAATTCGGTTTGGCATTATTGACCTTATATGTTTCATTTTTCGTAAGAAGTTTATTAAAGAAGCTTATGGCGTTCTAGTTAAAGGTCTGTTCACCTTCTCTGCTGCTGCTATCTGCTAGAGAGGAAGAAAAAAAATAAGGAAATAAACTAAAACGATGGAGTATTGATAAAAGGATTAATGCATAAACGTTTGACATACATGTACATACACACACACACACATACACACACAAACACACATTGAGGTTTCAGCAACAGTCAAATTTTGCCATCGATGAAGTTCTACCATCACGTGGTTCTTGATAAATACCACAAACAATTGATAGTTTCTTTATGTCGACGTGATAAATTCTCTATTGATCGGTAATAAGAAGAAACGATTTTAAACATTTATAATTAAGATTATATGTATTTTGGTGATATTTGCATTTATGTACAATTATAAAAAAGGAACATGATTATTAATACATGTATCTCATAAAATACATATCCTACTTATCCTGCTTAATGTAGCATATTATCACAACCCAACAAGCTATCAGTATTCACAGTACTTTGATATAATAGATAATTTTAGAAGTTAAAGAAGACTTTTTAACTTGAAAGTTGCCATTAAAGATTATAATACTACGGTGAATTGAAAATTGCGAGCATCCATATATGTTGAAAAATGTGATGTATTCTTGTAAATCTTTGCTTTAGACCCGATATAAGAAACGTCATGATAACATGCCATATACCGGTAAATCTTTGAATCAGATTTGATGGAAATAAATAGGACTTTCTGTTTATTATTCAGTTAAAATATGTAATCAGGCATAATTTACTAAGGTAATGTAGTCACGCTTTATTCACTTAAGGTAATGTAGTCAGGCATTATTCACTTATGATCAGGTATTATTCACTTAAATTAATGTATTAAGGAATTACATGATTTACTTATAATTATATTTTGACATAATAGTGACAATTATATTTATGGAATGATATTCTGTTAAATATCATTTTTGGTAGGTCCTTGTTTACTTTATACAGTTTTGTGTTATAATTAGATTTGTCATATATTGTAATAAAGCTGGAAATTAAGTATCAAGGGTTACTTGAAGTTTTAAATTATGTAGTTTGTTTGCGATGTAGAATATATGATCTGGTTTGTTTATCCGGTCTTGAGGAGCTGTTGTAAAACCCGATAATCCCATCATATTAGCTGGTAGGGGGCACTTGTCATTATCATAGAGGGTGAGGGGCTGTTTGGGGAGGCATTTGTCCCTATCATAGAAGCTAAGAGGCTGGTAGGGGATGCAGTTGTTCATGTAATCAAGGCTGTGGGGCAGTTAAGGGGATGAAGTTGTCATTGTCATTGAGGCTGAGGGTGGGTAGGAGAGGCATTTGTCTCTATTGTGGAAGCTGAGGGGCTGGTAGAGGAGGTAGTTGTCCTTTTCATCAAGGCTGAAAGGCAGGTAGGAGATGCAGTAGTCCCTAGAAGTGGAGTGGCTGGTAGGTGAGGCATTTGTCCTTGTCATCAAGGCTGGGGCGCAGGTAAGAGATACAGTTGTCCCATAATGTATTAGCTGTGAGACTGGTAGAGGAGGCAGTTGTTCTCGTCATCATGGCTGAGAGGCTGGTAGCGGAGGCAGTTGTCCCCATCATAGAGGCTGCGCAGCCAGTGCAGGACACAGTCAATACAAATAAGAAGTACAGAAAATAAGTCCTACATTGTGATGCATACACTTTAATATTGGAAATACTCTAACATCGATTGTCTTTATGTCTGTCTGCATGTCCCTCACTCTGCTTTTACATCTCCCATTAAAATGCTGGGTAGAAAACAGAACTTGGTAGGTTTTGTTTGTCCATCCAGTGACTAGTTGTAAGAAATACCTAATTCCTTGCTCCTTTGTCTGAGTTCTGGCTCAAATATAAAATATAGAATACTTTTAGTTAAAAAACATATCAAAGATTTTTATATTTTGTAAACTTCACATGCATGTCATATATCTGACAACTAGGGATAATGATCCACAGGTGGGTGAGTTGGGTTTAAGTGTGAGATGTTATGTCAGAATAAAAGCACATTCATGTATATAACCAATCAAGGTCACACTTGTTTCTAAATAAAGTTACTTGCTTAAAATAGAGTTATTAATGTATGCAGTTATTTCATGTTGTACAGGAGAGCATCACTTTAATGTAACACTTGAGTGAGAAGCAAGCATTACCATATATGCCTATGTATGAGTCAAGTCCAATTGTGAACAGTGTAGACCCTGACCAACCAGCGCATAATGCATATACAATTCAGGGCCTTTTCTTTGTTATGCTGATTACTCCTGATAAACTGCATTGAAAAGACTCGATATTGTATTTCTCAACAATTTAAGTCAGGCTACACCTCTTGCTCTAAGTCAGAGGCGTCCAACAATGGGGCCAAGAGACAAACGTGTCACCATAACCTGACATATACATATATGAGATACCTGTTCATAACAGAAACATTTAAGGTATCCCAAATGAATACCCTACATATAGTGGAGCACATGTCTGATGCAGATGTTGTATGATGATATTTTAAATATTTCGTCAGCAAACTTGTGTATAACACACATTTTGATCAAATGTGCAGATTTGCTTCTCATGCATATTGCCAGAGTCGCTATTGAATGAACACGTTAATAAACCTCATCTTGTTTTCACATTTAGTGACACACTGGACAATTAAGATATCACTCTAGGTCTCATAACATCTTAAGTTCCACTAGCATTGATTCTATAACAGATATGAGCTTGCCTCAGTCAGAACTAAAAGGACATAATAAAGCTGATTGGCTCTTGATTGATAAAACAAATGGAATATTTTGTATTATTCAAGAGTGGATTGATATGAATCAAATTTAGTATAATATTAATTGTATTCTTAGTTAAAATCATTTGTTTCTTCTTCAGGGTATGAGTGCTTAGTTTCATTGGTGCTGGATGTTTATATTTGAAGTGGTCAATTTTCTTCTTCAGTTCTGTTCAGAGTCTGCAGTGAATGCATTAGAATTTGCCTTCTTTCTAGTTGAGAAAAATCAATTTGATATATCACTTCCTTTTTGGCATTACAGTGAGTTAATTTCCTAAAGATATCGAAAATGGAAAAGCAGCTACATATACAAAACCTATTCTGATATTTTAGTGTTGTCTCAGAGCGACAGGGCTTGTCTAATATGAAGAACACCAGTGTTTTTTGCTTTTTGGAGTTATTGTTCTAAATATACCTTAAACATCACCTAGTCCATCACCTTATTTGACCTTTTAGTATGGCGCCAATATCCCACCCCCCACGAACCAGGCCAAATCCTCCAACCGTCCGGGTCTTTGAATATGTTGATGTTTTAAATGCCAAAAGCAAATCCGAACCTTGTATGGTGACCAGACACTGTCGCATCCACTACCGTCCGGTGCTGATTTCTTTGTTGCCAAAAGCCGATTCAAGCCTGGTTGGCAAGATAAAGTCTCTCACTGAAACACGACATGGCCTAGATATACGGTCTCGAGGTGCAACAAATGTAGTTGCTTATAATGAGTCTGTAGTCCATAAAAATGAAAATATGCGAAAATTGCTTACTAACTAGTGGATAAGATATTCATTGACACAGGCAATTAATTGTCTGGTAATTAAAAAAATGGAGTGAATTTATTATAGTTGAAGAGATTCAACATTTACTGTTTGATGTAAGTACTCACAACGAAGTTTATGCTGCAGATATTTTCTTTTTACCATATGGCAATATATCTGGTACATCACTCCAACGAGATACTTGTAGATACAAATGCGAGTTAACGATCGTCGACTTTGCAAGCAGATGCAAGGAAGCAGAAGGGCTATCGACTAAAACAGCAACTGTAGTTTAAACGAACTTATTTACGTGGCGGCCCGGTGAACTTGAAGGAGGTAACAGAGAGCAACTGATCCTATGTACAGTGTAACCACACATAACATTTACAACGCGGTAAAATCTATTGATAGGGCCGCAATATAAAGATTAGCTACAATTAACGCCAGGTTGGATTCACGCAAACAATGGGCACTAGCTCCTCGACGTCGGTTACACTTACGACTTGTCAGCGCAACATTTTTGCATGTTTGGCAGAGACTACTATCGATTCTGAAAACATCACACGTTATTAGGAAAATATTCCCACATCAGCAAGATGTCCCACCCAGTCATATTATCCTGACACCAGGCCGACCAGTCCTAACATTAACATCTTAATGCTGTGCGCCAAGCGAGGCAGCTGTTCGTACCATTTTTTAAGAAACGTCTTTGGTATGACTCGGCCGGGGATCGAACCCACGATCTCCCGCTTCCGCGGCGGATGCTCTAACCAATAGGCCACCGAAGCGGTGAGCGCATGCATGTATATTTTTCTGTCGTAAAAAGGGTTAAACCTGAACAAACAAAAAAAGCTATAAAGCTAATAACGTCTACCTTAACCCGTTGGGCTATTATAACATTAGTATTCAGGTAGAAATTTATAGCCACTATAGAGGGAAGCTGTAATCAGCTGTCGGGGCAGGTGCCATTTTAATTTAGTTAGAGCCTAAGGCGGTATGACATTGACGTCAATGTCATTCCGGCAAGTCCTGCGACGCCGTTGGTGCCAAGCTGTATCGACATTTGTCGTTCCCTTGTGCACACCAGCTGCGTGGAGAGGGGGGATCTGCTGCATGGACCACAGCTTATTCTCCATACCACCCTGCCCAGGCTTCGTAGCTCCACTGGAGAGGACACTCCAGCGTCGTCGTACGACGTCGGCACAACACGAGAAGTAGCAGTTTACCGGTTCTAAGCCAAAGCTCGATTGGCGTAGAGCTTGGCGCCAGGGGTTACTTCTGACGGTGGGATAGATCATCAGGTCTCATTGGACAGCTACCGCCCGCCTTAAGCTGGGCAGCCCCCAGTCAGTAAGGTGCTTCCCGCTATGGCCTGCCTGCTTCACTGGGTGCGTGGAGCTTAGATAACCATATCGACAAGTGGACCACAAAACTCCGCACCAGAAAGAACTAAAAGAAGAAATAAGAAAACTCCAACACTTCGTTTTGCGACCTGGAACGTTAGGACCATGTGTCCTGGACTGACAAGTGAACTACAACAGATCGACGATGCACGGAAGACTGCCATCATTGACAGAGAACTCTCCCGCCTGAACATCGACATTGCCTGTCTACAGGAGACCAGACTGGATGACAGCGGCACCATCAGGGAAGCCAATTACACGTTCTTTTGGCAGGGGAAGCCCTCAAATGAACCTAGGCAGCACGGTGTAGGCTTTGTTGTAAAGAACACGCTAGTTGCCTTCATTAAACCTCCATCATCAGGTATTGAGAGAATCGTTGCCCTCAGGCTGTCAACATCCTTAGGCCCGGTCCACATCTTCAGCGTGTATGCTCCAACCCTCCGCTTTACCCACGAAGAGAATGACAAGTTTTATGAGGCTCTGGACCAGGCGATATCCAGCATCCGAAAAAGCGAAACCCTTTACTTGCTAGGAGAGTTCAATGCTAGATTGGGAGCCGACCATGAGGCCTGGTGTGCCTGTCTTGGCGTTTATGGAAGGGGCAAGATCAACGAGAACGGGCAGCGACTTCTAGAGATATGCCGCTCCCACAGCCTATGTGTGACCAACACTTTCTTCCAATGCAAGGAGATCCACTAGGTGTCTTGGAGACACCCACGTTCACTACACTAGCACCAGCTAGACCTTGTCATCACCAGGCGTACGGAACTGGCCAGCGTCCTCCTAACCCGCAGCTACCACACTGCCGACTGCGACACGGACCATTCCCTTGTGGGCAGTAAGATGCGAATATTACCCAAGAAGCTGCACCATGCCAAGAAGAAGGGTCACCCTCGCATCAACACCTGCTGTTCAAGTAACCAAGAGAAAACACAGCAGTTCATCAGCAATGTGCAAGAAGCTCTCACCAAAGTGACACCTTACGACACCATTGACTCCAAGTGGGCCCATCTCCGTGATTCTGTGTACAACTCAGCCATCATAGCTTACGGGAAGAGGGAACGGAAAAATGCCAACTGGTATGAGGCAAACTGGGAGGAGATGGAGTCCGTGACTGAGGCAAAGAGAAAAGCCCTCCTGGCATACAAGGCTGTACCTAGCCCAAGAACATTGCAAGCACTCAGGAATGCAAGGAATAACGCCCAGAAGACTGCCCGCCACTGTGCCAACATATACTAGCTTAACCTTTGGAACAGTATACAGACAGCTGCTGACAACGGGGATGCAAGAGGAATGTATGTGGGCATCAAGAAGGCGATAGGCCCCTCCATCTCAAAGACCGCCCCCCCCCCCCCGCCCTCAAGTCCAGGACAGGTGAAGACATCACAGATCAGAGCAAACAACTGTAGCGATGGGTTGAACACTATCTCGAGCTATATGCAACCCAAAACAACGTCACTGACACTGCCCTGGATGCCATTCCAGACCTGCCTGTCATGGAGGAGCTAGACACACAGCCCACCCTGGAAGAGCTCAGAAAAGCCATAGACTGCCTTGCCTGTGGGAAGGCTCCTGGAAGCGACGACATTCCGCCAGAAGTCCTCAAGAGTGGGAAACCAGCGCTGCTCCAGCAGCTACACACACTCCTCTGCCTCTGTTGGGAACAGGGATACATCCCACAGGACATGCGTGACGCCAACATCGTCACTTTGTACAAGAACAAGGGAGACCGTAGCGACTGCAACAACTACAGGGGCATTTCCCTCCTCAGTGTTGTCGGAAAGGCTTTCGCCTGTGTTGCCTTGGCGCGCTTGCAGATCCTAGCCTCCCGCGTCTACCCAGAGTCCCAGTGAGAATTTCGAGCCGGCAGGTCAACTGTAGACATGATCTTCTCACTACGTCAGCTGCAGGAGAAGTGTCATGAGCAGCAGATGCCCCTCTACATTGCCTTCATAGACCTGACGAAGGCATTTGACCTGATCAGTCGGAGCGGACTCTTCAGAATCCTGCAGCAGATTGGCTGTCCCCCACGTCTACTTGCAGTCATCATGTCATTCCACGAGAACATGCACAGCACAGTGTGCTTCAATGGCGCAACATCAAAGGCCTTCCCAGTAATCAGCGGAGTCAAACAAGGCTGTGTACTTGCGCCGAGTCTCTTCGCCATATTCTTCTCCATGCTTTTCCATAGACTGCCTTGCCTGTGGGAAGGCTCCTGGAAGCGACGGCATTCCGCCAGAAGTCCTCAAGAGTGGGAAACCAGCGCTGGTCCAGCAGCTACACACACTCCTCTGCCTCTGTTGGGAACAGGGATACATCCCACAGGACATGCGTGACGCCAACATCGTCACTTTGTACAAGAACAAGGGAGACCGTAGCGACTGCAACAACTACAGGGGCATTTCCCTCCTCAGTGTTGTCGGAAAGGCTTTCGCCTGTGTTGCCTTGGCGCGCTTGCAGATCCTAGCCTCCCGCGTCTACCCAGAGTCCCAGTGAGAATTTCGAGCCGGCAGGTCAACTGTAGACATGATCTTCTCACTACGTCAGCTGCAGGAGAAGTGTCATGAGCAGCAGATGCCCCTCTACATTGCCTTCATAGACCTGACGAAGGCATTTGACCTGATCAGTCGGAGCGGACTCTTCAGAATCCTGCAGAAGATTGGCTGTCCCCCACGTCTACTTGCAGTCATCATGTCATTCCACGAGAACATGCACAGCACAGTGTGCTTCAATGGCGCAACATCAAAGGCCTTCCCAGTAATCAGCGGAGTCAAACAAGGCTGTGTGCTTGCGCCGACTCTCTTCGCCATATTCTTCTCCATGCTTTTCCAGTATGCCTTCAAGGGCTGCAGCGATGGAGTGTACATCCATACTAAGGCTGACGGAAAGCTGTTCAACATCGCCCGTCTCCGTGCTAAGACTAAAATCACAAATGTACTCACCGTGAATTGTTTTTGCCGATGATGCAACCTTGACATCCCACACGGAATGTGGACAATTACGATTTCCGTCTAGGTCTTATAACATCTCTAGTTTCCTGAGCATTGATTTCGTAACCGGTTTGATCTTGCCTGAATCAGATCTAAAATTGAGAAATGTTGTTCAGAAGTAATCCTATTACCTATATGATCAAATTTTATGCATTTTATCTAACACACACACACACACACACACACACACACACATTTAGGTGGTTTTAAGGAGATTATATGCAAATTTGTTAGCTACAGCGCAGTTATCGCAGTGTGTTATGTAGCGCATGCGTAATTTATACTTCACTAGAAATTTCCATGCTCTCTTGAACTAGGAATCACGAAAAAAGATTGCGCAAAAGTCGCAAGTATTATCCACTTGGAAGCAATAAAGAAATAAGGAGGAAATAAAAAAACAAACGAATTTGATAAAATGATTAATATTTTGACACACACACACACACACACACATATTGCCAGAAAGGATCGCTGCCGCGAATTAACCAGTCTGAACTATCTGGTTTCACTGCCAAACAGCCGATTCTTCGACAAAAATGAATTTAAAGTCATTTAAAAAAGAAAACATTGCTCAAATTTTGTAAAATTTAGGATTATATTTGTTTTTAAATTATGTAACTGCGAAGTCCAAAAGCGCCTATTTCCAAGTTTTGTTGTATGTAGAGAGTATAATTTTTATTATTATTATGGATTTAGCATATTTAAAAGCATACTTGTTTTACTTTTAGCATATCATATCCAACTTTCTCTCTAAGACATGTACATTAGTGAGCGCCGAGCAAAGGCCACTGAGCACAGACTGCAAAACCTACTGAGCAAATTATTTTTATTGTATCCTCAGGCAGGGTGCGTCAAAGTGGATGGGGGGGGTGGGAGGATCACGAGTCACCCAACCCAAATAAAATATGGGTGTCAAACCAAGATAACCTTAACATTCCTACAGATAGACTTTAAACAGGTAGTAGTAGTAGGAGTAGTTGGTTGTGTTGTCCTAAACATCCATTATCAAGATCATAAATCTTCCTGCTGGGAGAGCCAGAGCACCATTATAAATTTAATTAAATCAAACATCTGGAATTTTATCAAGATCATACATCTTCCTGCTGAGATAGCCGGAGCACCATTATAAATTTAATGTTATTTAATCAAACATCTGGAATTTTAAACTCAACCATGCCAAAACTGAATATATTTTGAACAACGAACAACTGTAATAAATTAGAAGAAACTGTGTTCACGAAAAATCAAAGAATTATCTCTGCGCGCAGAACACATTTTCTGCGCTAAGACCAAACAAGCTGCGCTTAGCGGGAACATTGACCATATCCTGAATGTCCTGGCGGACTTTAAAGGTAGACCTGAGACCCCCGTATCACTTAACTCTAAATTATTAAATAGCATGATTTATGTAATATCTGAAAAGTTCTACCCTATGCGATCAATGGATGGCGATATATTTATTTTAAATGTACATGTCATGAATATTCTCCGTAAATTAAGCACAACTTCGGCAGTTTCCGTGATCTCAGGCAGTGGGACGTCACAAGAGGAATCTGACATTGCAAGGAAACATTGTTGTATCGTTGTCAAGCGTGAAGCGTCTCTTCATTAAAGCCCGTGATTTTGTCGTATGTTTTAGAAATTGCCAACATGTATTCCGATGTAGTCAATTTGGTTGCACAGCTCTGATTTTAACTTGTCTTTATCAACTAGGCAATGGATTGTTCCATCCCCTACATCCACTCTGTCCCGACGCTGATCATTAGTTGTACGGCCCACTACGTACCTCTGTTCTAATTACTAATTTGTGGGTCGCGATGTCAAGACAATTTATAACTGCAGTGGTATTATCAATACTTACAGCATCTTTTAAAAGTAAAAATATGTAACTTAAAAGTAGGAAGGAAGGGAGAGGGAGATAAACCCAAATAGATCATATTCATTTTTTTTTTTTACAAAGAGATCATATTTATTCTTACAATCAAGTCTCGCTAAGGGAGTGACGCTAAGAGAAGATGTAGTCTGTCATACAGAAATACGAAATGGCCATTCATCACGCCCATGGTCTCCAATATCATTTACAGTTCTTCTTTGGGACGGGACGAAAGAATATCCGGACAAACTCTATGTCCCTCATGGGTCCGAATAATTAACATTTTACTGTGAATAGATAGGTAGAAAGATCAGCGTGAATGCAAGTACGAATTTTATTACCTCGTTTATGCATACTGATATAAGCCTGTATGCTTTATGTTGCTTTCACTTTAGCAACTTTCTTCGAAATGTATCAATGTACATATTACTAGATATCGTAGGTGTTGTGAGACGTTGAGGTAAGTTGATTAGCAGTGAAACACATAATTTGTAACTTGTGTGTTACATGCGTTTCGGAAAACCCATGAAATGACTGAAATCTCGTAACATTAATACTGGTACACGTTGACAAAACTCTTTTGTGTGGTATAAGTAAGTAGTCCAGTTAATGGAACATTGTTCTGTACAAATTCATGAACCTTATATCTAATGACTATAATCAGGGCCGGCTCTAGGAAGTGTGGGGCCCCATTGGAAACATGATGGCGGGGCCCCCCATTTATGAAGTTATGATAATAATACTATAGATAATAGCGGTTTTGATTTTCAGTGGGTTGAAAAAGTATTTGCCTCCTCAATATTTTTCCATTGACTCCAATAGAATCCAGCTCTCACTCCACCAAGCGTAATTAACTTCAACTGATCCCATTTGTGTTTATAAATTGTGGTTCTATTTAATAAGTTTATTTTATATTATTTTAGGTACGATTAAATGCACGACTCTGCTTCATTTTGCATAGGGGTCATAAAATTGCAAAAGTTATTTGCTATTTACACTTTATTCAATGGCAGTAAAACAAATTTCACTGAGTATTTCAAGTGAAGAATAAAGGTCTGTCATCTGTTATTCATCCCCACCCCTTTATTGCTATTCCAGTAGTAGCTGGGGGATGAACACTTTTGCAATTTGTGATCCAAATGCAAAATATAGCATAGTGGCATTTTTCAGTTATGCCTGATATAATATACTGACCACCGAAGTATTGAATCATTAAACAGCACTACAATTTATATGTCTAAACAGATTGTGATAAAGTTACACTTGATACAATGAGAGCTGTTTTCTATAGGAATCATTGAAAAAATGTTGAGGGGGCCAACACTTTTGCAACCCAATGCACTTGGCAAGCAGAAGTGCAAGACAGGTGATTCACCAGGCCCAGTCTAGGAGACAACATGTCAATCTGCAAATTATGAACCTAAATTAAACTGTCTAAACAAATACAAAGATACTATATTGTCTTTATTTGATTTATTAATTAATATGTTCTAGTCACTGGGAACCTTATACATTTATATTCAACTCAATATATGGAAATATGGAACTTATCACTTAAGAAAAGCACAACAACTAGTATCCTTAATACATTAAGCTTTCAAAAGCTAATTTTTCTTGCTTTTTTCATTGCAAAGTCTTTCAGGATTTCCTCAAAGCTCAATTCTCTGGCCACATCACACTCTATTGACATAATACTCAAACTATTTAGGCGTTCTTGACTCATTGTAGACCTTAGGTAAGTTTTAATAAGTTTGAGCTTAGAAAAGGATCTTTCGCCAGATGCAACTGTAACTGGGATGGTAAGGTAAATTCTAAGTGCCACAAAAAGATTTGGAAAGGCTGTAGACCTGTTATTGCAAGCTAGAAACTCGAGCATTTTTGCAGGATTTTGTAACAGCTGTAAAGGGAGAATTGGCTTTATTGCTTCTATCTCCTCACAAAGCAAGAAACCTTCAATATCAGCCATCTTCATTGTAATATCAGCCATCTTCGTTGTTGTAACTCCATCTGCTGAATTGTCAGCATGAACTAATTTGGAATCAGTTAAGGCGATTTCCAAATCTGCAGCACATTTCCTTACGTCTTCCTTGGGCATATCCTTAAAATTGCATAAGAATCCAAACAACTCATAGTGCTTTGTCAGCTGTTCAAATCGGGGCTGAAGGGTTTGCACGGCTTTATTCACCACTTGATTAAAGCATTGAATTTGAAATGCCTTTTGGGGGTCTGACAGAGGTTCATCAGTTGATTCGTAGTCAAACATTTGCCTTTTCCTGCGCACACGCATCTTTTCACTTTTGAAAACTGCTTCCACTTCAAGGTCTTCAGCAAGTTCTTTGGCATCGACCAGTGATTCCTCAAAGCCCTTTTCTCTGAATGCATTTAACCAGTTTAACAGTTTTTCAAATGCTTTCAGACAAATTGTTACATACATGGTTTCACCTTGAAGCTCCTTGCTTACGAAATTTACCTGAAAGAGCAATGAGTGCCAAAACACTAGAGACACAAGGAACTTGTAATTTCTCATTTGGTTCACCAAGGACTGAGCATCACTTTTGGTATAGGCATCTTCAGTAGTGTCTGCCAATTCTTCGAGAGCATCACAGACTTGAGATGCTTGGTATCTGATGGCCTTCACACTATCCATTCTGCATTCCCACCTTGTTTCTGACAAAGGTTTCAAGGGCAGGCCAACAACATGACTTCTGAAGATTGTCCACCTTTTTGTGGATGAGGCAAAAATTACGTTGCAATGTACCGAAGAAAGTCATGGCCTCGGGGCATGTTTTTGCCATATCACCTAAAATAAGATTATAACTATGGCACGCGCATAGGGTAAAAAATGCTCGAGAATTTCTTTGCAGGAGTCGTGCTTGTACACCTGTATTGTGTCCCTTCATGTTGGCCAAATTATCATAACCTTGCCCACTGATATCTGCAACATCAAGTCCTAATACCTCAAGTTCCTTCAGAACGGAGTTTAACAAGTTTTCTCCAGTGCTGCTTTGTACCACTAAAAACTTAATGAAGTGTTCGTACACTCCAGCTGGGATGTTTGGTTTTGTACCATCAGTTACATATCTAATAACCAATGACATTTGCTCTTGGTGACTGATGTCAGGGGTGCAGTCAAGAATTATGGCATAGTACTTGGCAGCCTTAATTCTAGAAATAATTGCTGTCTGAACAGCATTTGCCATAATGTCGATGAGCTCATTTTGGATGTTTTTTCCCAAATGATGATCAAGTATTTCCTTGTTTTGAACTTTCCGTATGTGTTCTTGCATTATTGGATCAAACTTCCCAAGTAACTCAATGACACCTAGAAAGATGCCATTATGTGGTGTGCCAATATGTTCATCAGAACCAAGGAATGGTAAATTTCTTTCTGCTAACATCTGTATTGTGGCCACAAGTCGCTCAAATACTTTATACCAGTGGTTTGCTTCCTTTCTAATTTGTTTTTCCTGTACTTCATCAATGGTCTTTTCAACAGCCAACCTCTCCTGTAGTTCACAGCAGCGGAGCATTGCCTGCAAATGCCTGTTTGAATTCTCATGCTCAGCCAGCCTTGTATGGATGTTTGGCCAATTATTGAAACCAGAAGTTGCAAGTGCGGCTGTAGCATTCGGGTCAAAAAGTTTACATCTTGTCACTTGAGACTGAGTATAACAGCCAAGGTCGCTCTATAAATTCACCATTTGGGAGCATTCGTTTACAACGGAATTTTGAAAAATGTGTTCCTTTATCATTTTTAGGGAAATCTTCTTTTAGAACTTTTGGTGGTCCTTTTTTCACCAAATAGTCTCTCACACCATGACTTATTACTTCTGGCCAGGTTGCAGGATCATCAGTTAATTGTGAATGCTCATCATTAATCTTGACATTTGAAGTGGAAGGATCTTGCTCATCATCAATGGTGACATTTGAAGTGGAAGGATCTTGCTCATCATCAATGGTGACATTTGAAGTGGAAGGATCTTGATCATCATCATTGGTGACATTTGAAGTGGAAGGATCTTGCTCATCATCAATGGTGACATTTGAAGTGGAAGGATCTTTCGAAGAGTTCGTAACAGCAGAAGCACCCTTAAAGCTGTGTTCATCTTGTAAAATTTCTTCAGCACCACTATCATTATCACTGAATTTCGGATCATTTTCAACTGAGTTTTGCACATTTGTTTCATCAGATTTATCTAATGTATTTCTGTAAACAAATCTGTCTATGGCTCCTCTTTCTCTTTCATCTTGGGCTTTCTTAGCCTTTCTTATTGCCCTTTTCTTACTGCCACTCTGGTACTTTCTGCCTATATCTCTCGGTCTTTTACTCATATTTGAAGGTCAGGAATCTCGTGTCTCTATAACAAAATACAGTGAACACATAATGACTAGTTATAAAGGGCTACAGAAGAATCTACTTGGCACAAAGCAGGGAGGATGCATAACCATACTCCATCGAAAGCCTAATAGATCCACTGTTGCCCAAATGAAAACAGTCAAAAGCAGCTTTAACACCTCATATGTGCAAACCTGCCCAAAGAAGTGACAATGAATGCCAGGATAAATTTTGATTATTGTCATGTTAGCTAAATCAAACCACTGTTATCTACATTTTTTCTGTGTGTGGTTTAATCTTAAGCAATTAATTAAATAACAATATAAATTCTTATGGTTCACATGCTTCTTGGAGCAATCCAAAGCCAACAAAATTGTGACATCATGAATTTTGTTAGACATCCGACATATTGGAGCAAATGTCATGAAGACACAATTCAACTCGGAAGGAAGAGCACTTCAAGCAGCATGAGTACTGGTCCACCCCTAACAAAAGATAATTGGTCGCACACTTCGCGTTCGACCTATGCAGTGATAAGCACCGGGGGTAGGCAAAAAATGTTTGTCTGGCAAAAATCTGGAAAACCACGCCATTTCAGGCCATGAACTTACAATGATATTTTTCCACCATGCCATAACCTAAGCATTTATGCATTCTGCTTTAGTCCTCGCCTATCTATTTATTCTACGCGGCATTTAAAATGCTCGCATTTCGTCAATTTTTAAGATATCAATACCAAATTTGCACTACAGGACAATGGTGCATAGGAGTATTTACATTATAAATCTCGTAATAATCAGACAATTTATGGACCCGCCATGGCCAAAACCGTGAGTATTTCAGTCTGCCACCTGGATAGGAAAAACAGCACCATATTATTTCATGAGATTTACAAAGAATACAGTTAATATACTTTTGGGGTGCAGAAAAAAAAAATCAGCCGCACAGCTATAATACTTTTGAAGCTAGAGCATTGTAAAGCGTGCGACCAAAGTAGCACTTTAGTGCTGCATTTTTCTTGTTATACTGACTTTTAACTTCAACTAGTGGCTTTCACATGTTCAACAAATTATTGAAAGCAGAACCACATGATTGTGCATTGTAGGTCAATATAAGACAGTAATGGTAAAGTCTACTTTTAATTATATATAATAAAAAAAATTTCATTGTCACTGTCTATACTCACACAAATGGCATCACTCGCTTCACTAGCCTGACAGACTTGCAGGTTTTAAATGTTAATATAACTGTAGAGCTGGTACTTCTTCACTTGGCACTTGCTACAGTTATCATGTGGCCTGTACACTTAACACTGGCAAAAGATTGTGTCCCTTGACCACGGTGGCATCACAATGCACTGAATTGTCTAGACTACTTGTGAACTGACCCCCCCCCCAATCATGGTGCGGGGCCCCTCTAGGCGCGGGGCCCAATTGGGTGCAATTGGTCCAATTGGCCTAAAGCCGCCCCTGACTATCATCATATAGTTAAATGTTATTTTTTAATATTATTAAACGCTTGAATTTTAAGGTTGTGCTCTGCATGGGTCTTTCAAAAGTGAATGAGTAGGCTTATTTACAGTCAGAAGCAAATTATCTTAACATTTTTTGAAACTTCAGTACACGCTCACAATATGATATATCTTATTATACATACGTTCTTTTATATTTAGAGCGGAAATGATCAAACTATGTTTAATATAAACAGTGCCGGATTACAAAAGAGGCAGTGTAAGCGCTTGCCTATGGGCCGCACGTCTTTTAGAGTCTCCGCGACAACGGATCAAAATAATATTGATTAAACGTAATAGAGATAATTTGCGATGGGGGCCCCAATATTTCGATTGCATAAGGGTCTCCACAGGGTTTTATCCGACATGGCATATACACGTATCTCGTTGCAAATGCAAGCTTTTTCTTGAGTTCGATTATTTCAATAACTTCTATCCTGTCTCTATTAATGTTGTTACGAATTTAACTCCATTTTACAGCACATGATAGGCTATACTTGGTGGTCAGTAAATGGTATAGGATGAACCTGTAAAAAGCCTGTAAAATGAACATACCGAATCACTGGAAGGTATTGATAGGTTTTATCACCTGGGCACGAATGGTACCGTTCGATTGCACATAGGTTTCGTAAAATTAGAACAAGGCCATTGTAATTCTTGCGAAGTGATTTATATGATAACGCAAATGCCTATATAAACCGCTGACCACCAGATTGAGATTTGCTAGTTTGTTGAACACTTAAACGGCGGCATTGGGGATTTAATGTATGCATGCATACGATTGTATTTTGAGCAGTAAAACTTATTGATCAAAAAGCGCACAACATTTAAAGAGCGAGAAACCAGTACTTTTTTATCTGTAAAAGTCGCATTTTATTTACCAATAGGATCAAAGCTTTAATATTGGGCAGGTTCGAGCTTAAGATTATCAGTAATCAACAAATATTCTCAAAAGAAAAAGATAAACAAAGACATGAACATAAGATAAAAGGAACATGATTATTAATACATGTATCTCATAAAATACATTCATCCTACTTATCCTGCTTAATGTAGCATATTATCACAACCCAACAAGCTATCAGTATTCACAGTAATTTGATATAATAGATAATTTTAGAAGTTAAAGAAGACTTTTTAACTTCAAAGTTGCCAGTAAGGATTATAATACTAGGGTGAATTGAAAATTGCGAGCAACCATATATGTTGAAAAATGTGATATATTCTTGTAAATCTTTGCTTTAGACTAGAGGTAAGAAACGCCATGATAATATGCTATATACCGGTATATCTTTGAATCAGACTTGATGGAAATAAATAGGACTTTCTGTTTATTATTCAGTTAAAATATTTAATCAGGCATTATTTACTTAAGGTAATGTAGTCAGGCATTATTCACTTTTGATCAGGTAATTATTCACTTAAATTAATGTATTAAGGAATTACATGATTTACTTATAATTATATTTTGACATAATAGTGACATTTATATTTATGGAATGATATTCTGTTAAATACCATGTTTGGTAGGTCCTTTTTTACTTTATACAGTTTTGTGTAATATATATTTAGATTTGTCATATATTGTAATAAAGCTGGAAATTAAGTATCAAGGGTTACTTTAAGTTTTAAATTATGTAGTTTTTTGTTTGCGATGTAGAATATATGATCTGGTTTGCTTATCCGGTCTTGAGGAGCTGTTGTAAAACCTGATAATCCCATCATATTAGCTGGTAGGGGGCACTTGTCCTTATCATAGAGGGTGAGGGGCTGTTTGGGGAGGCAGTTGTTCCTATCATAGAAGCTGAGTGGCTGGTAGGGGATGCAGTTGTTCATGTCATCAAGGCTGTGGGGCAGGTAAGGGGAGGCAGTTGTCATTGTCATTGAGGCTGAGGGGCGGGTAGGAGAGGCATTTGTCTCTATTGCAGAAGCTGAGGGGCTGGTAGAGGAGGTAGTTATTCTTTTCATCAAGTCTGAAAGGCAGGTAGGAGATGCAGTAGTCCCTAGAAGTGGAGGGGCTGGTAGGTGAGGAATTTGTCCTTGTCATCAAGGCTGAGGGGCAGGTAAGAGATCCAGTTGTCCCATAATATATTAGCTGAGAGGCTGGTAACGGAGGCAGTTGTCCCATAATATATTATCTGTGAGACTGGTAGAGGAGGCAGTTGTTCTTGTCATCATGGGTGAGAAGCTGGTAGCGGAGGCAGTTGTCCCTATCATATAGGCAGAGGAGCCGGTGCAGGACACAGTCAATACAAATAAGAAGTACAGAAAATAAGTCCTACATTGTGATGCATACACTTTAGTATTGGAAATACTCTAACATCCTTTGTCTTTCTGTCTGTCTGCATGTCCCTCACTCTGCTTTTACATCTCCCATTAAAATGCTGGGTAGAAAACTTGGTAGGTTTTTTTCTGTCAATCCGGTGACAAGTTGTAAGAAATACCTAATTCCTTGCTCCTTTGTCTGAGTTCTGGCTCAAATATAAAATATAGAATACTTTTAGTTAAAAAAACATATCAAAGATTTTTATATTTTGTAAATTTCACATGAATGTCATATATCTGACAACTACGAATAATGATCCACAGGTGGGTGAGTCGGGTTTAAGTGTGAGATGTTATGTCAGAATAAAAGCACATTCATGTATATAACCAATCAAGGTCACACTTGTTTCTAAATAAAGTTACTTACTTAAAATAGAGTTATTAATGTATGCAGTTATTTCATGTTGTACAGGAGAGCATCACTTTAATGTAACACTTTCGTGAGAAGCAAGCATTACCATATATGCCTATGTATGAATCAAGTCCAATTGTGAACAGTGTAGACCCTGACCAACCAGCGCATAATGCATATACAATTCAGGGCCTTTTCTTTGTTATGATGATTACTCCTGATAAACTGCATTGAAAAGACTCGATATTGTATTTCTCATCAATTTAAGTCAGGCTACACCTCTTGCTCTAAGTCAGAGTCGTCCAACTATGGGGCCAAGAGACAAACGTGTCACCATAACCTGACATATACATATATGAGATACCTGTTCATAACAGAAACATTTAAGGTATCCCAAATGAATACCCTAAATATAGTGGAGCACATGTCTGATGCAGATGTTGTATGATGATATTTTAAATATTTCGTCAGCAAACTTGTGTATAACACACATTTTGATCAAATGTGCAGATTTGCTTCTCATGCATATTGCCAGAGTCGCTATTAAATGAACACGTTAATAAACCTCATCTTGTTTTCACATTTAGTGACACACTGGAAAATTAAGATTTCACTCTAGGTCTCATAACATCTTAAGTTCCACTAGCATTGATTCTATAACAGATATGAGCTTGCCTCAGTCAGAACTAAAAGGACACAATAAAGCTGATTGGTTCTTGATTGATAAAACAAATGGAATATTTTGTATTATTCAAGAGTGGATTGATATGAATCAAATTTAGTATAATATTAATTGTATTCTTAGTTAAAATCATTTGTTTCTTCTTCAGGGTATGAGTGCTTAGTTTCATTGCTGCTGGATGTTTATATTTGAAGTGGTCAATATTCTTCTTCAGTTCTGTTCAGAGTCTGCAGTGAATGCATTAGAATTTGCCTTCTTTCTAGTTGAGAAAAATCAATTTGATATATCACTTCGTTTTTGGCATTACAGTGAGTTAATTTCCTAAAGATATCGAAAATGGAAAAGCAGCTACATATACAAAACCTATTCTGATATTATTTAGTGTTGTCTCAGAGCGACAGGGCTTGTCTAATATGAAGAACACCAGTTTTTTTTTGCTTTTTGGAGTTATTGTTCTAAATAAACCTTAAACATCACCTAGTCCATCACCTTATTTGACCTTTTAGTAAAGCGCCAATCACCCCCCCCCCCCCACGAACCAGGCCAAATCCTCCAACCGTCCGGGTCTTTGAATATGTTGATGTTTTAAATGCCAAAAGCAAATCCGAACCTTGTATGGTGACCAGACACTGCCGTATCCACTACCGTCCGGTGCTGATTTCTTTGTTGCCAAAAGCCGATTCAAGCCTGGTTGGCAAGATAAAGTCTCTCACTGAAGCACGACATGGCCTAGATATACGGTCTCGAGGGGCAAAAAATGTAGTTGCTTATACTGAGTCTGTAGTCCATAAAAATGAAAATATGCGAAAATTGCTTACTAACTAGTGGATAAGATATTCATTGACACAGGCAATTAATTGTCTGATAATTAAAAAAATGGAGTGAATTTTTATAGTTGAAGAGATTCAACATTTACTGTTTGATGTAAGTACTCACAACGAAGTTTATGCTGCAGATATTTTCTTTTTACCATATGGCAATATATCTGGCACATCACTCCAACGAGATACTTGTAGATACAAATGCGAGTTAACGATCGTCGACTTTGCAAGCAGATGCAAGGAAGCAGAAGGGCTATCGACTAAAACAGCAACTGTAGTTTAAACGAACTTATTTACGTGGCGGCCCGGTGAACTTGAAGGAGGTAACAGAGAGCAACTGATCCTATGTACAGTGTAACCACACATAACATTTACAACGCGGTAAAATCTATTGATAGGGCCGCAATATAAAGATTAGCTACAATTAACGCCAGGTTGGATTCACGCAAACAATGGGCACTAGCTCCTCGACGTCGGTTACACTTACGACTTGTCAGCGCAACATTTTTGCATGTTTGGCAGAGACTACTATCGATTCTGAAAACATCACACGTTATTAGGAAAATATTCCCACATCAGCAAGATGTCCCACCCAGTCATATTATCCTGACACCAGGCCGACCAGTCCTAACATTAACATCTTAATGCTGAGCGCCAAGCGAGGTAGCTGTTCGTACCATTTTTTTAAAAAATCTTTGGTATGACTCGGCCGGGGATCGAACCCACGATCTCCCGCTTCCGCGGCGGATGCTCTAACCAATAGGCCACCGAAGCGGTGAGCGCATGCATGCACGTATATTTTTCTGTCGTCAAAAGGGTTAAACCTGAACAAACAAAAAAGCTAAAAGGTAATAACGTCTACCTTAACCCGTTGGGCTATTATAACATTAGTATTCAGGTAGAAATTTATAGCCACTATAGAGGGAAGCTGTAATCAGCTGTCGGGGCAGGTGCCATTTTACCCTAACCCGAGCATTGATTTCGTAACCGGTTTGATCTTGCCTGAATCAGATCTAAAATTGAGAAATGTTGTTCAGAAGTAATCCTATTACCTATATGATCAAATTTTATGCATTTTATCTAACACACACACACACACACACATTTAGGTGGTTTTAAGGAGATTATATGCAAATTTGTTAACTACAGCGCAGTTATCGCAGTGTGTTATGTAGCGCATGCGTAATTTATACTTCACTAGAAATTTCCATGCTCTCTTAAACTAGGGATCACGAAAAAAGATTGCGCAAAAGTCGCAAGTATTATCAACTTGGAAGCAATATAGAAATAAGGATGAAATGAAAAACAAACGAATTTGATAAAATGATTAATCTTTTGACACACACACACACACACACACACACACACACACACACACACTGCCAGAAAGGATCGCTGTCGCGAATTAACCAGACTGAACTATCTGGTTTCATTGCAAAACAGCCGATTCTTCGACAAAAATAAATTTAAAGTCATTTAAAAAAGAAAACATTGATTGCTCAAATTTTGTAAAATTTAGGATTATATTTGTTTTTAAATTACGTAACTGCGAAGTCCAAAAGCGCCTATTTCCAAGTTTTGTTGTATGTAGAGAGTATAATTTTTATTATTATTATGGATTTAGCATATTTAAAAGCATACTTGTTTTACTTTTAGCATATCATATCCAACGTTCTCTCTAAGACATGTACATTAGTGAGCGTCGAGCAAAGGCCACTGAGCAGACAGCAAAACCTACTGAGCAAACAATTTTACGTAAATGGGTGTCAAACCAAGATAACCTTAACATTCCTACAGATAGGCTTTAAACAGGTAGTAGTAGTAGTAGGAGTAGCTGGTTGTGTTGTCCTAAACATTCATTATCAAGATCTTAAATCTTCCTGCTGGGAGAGCCGGAGCACCATTATAAATTTAATGTTATTAAATCAAACATCTGGAATATTAAACTCAACCATGCCAAGACTGAATATATTTTGAACAACGAACAACTGTAATAAATTAAAAGAAACTATGTTCACGAAAAATCAAAAGAATTATCTCTGCGCGCTGAATACATTTAGCTGCGCTAAGACATCAAACAAGCTGCGCTTAGCGGGAACATTGACCATATCCTGAATGTCCTGGCGGACTTTAAAGGTAGACCTGAGACCTCCGTATCACTTAACTCTAAATTATTAAATAGCATGATTTATGTAATATCTGAAAAGTTCTACCCTATGCGATCAATGGATGGCGATATATTTATTTTAAATGTACATGTCATGAATATTCTCTGTAAATTAAGCACAACTTCGGCAGTTTCCGTGATCTCAGGCAGTGTGACGTCACAAGAGGAACCCGACATTGCAAGGAAACATTGTTGTATCGTTGTCAAGCGTGAAGCGTCTCTTCATTAAAGCCCGTGATTTTGTCGTATGTTTTAGAAATTGCCAACATGTATTCCGATGTAGTCAATTTGGTTGCACAGCTCTGATTTTAGCTTGTCTTTATCAACTAGGCAATTGATTGTTCCATCCCCTACATCCACTCTGTCCCGACGCTGATCATTAGTTGTACGGCCCACTACATACTTCTGTTCTAATTACTAATTTGTGGGTCGCGATGTCAAGACAATTTATAACTGCAGTGGTATTATCAATACTTACAACATCTTTTTAAAGTAAAAATATGTAACTTAAAAGTAGGAAGGAAGGGAGAGGGAGATAAACACAAATAGATCATATTTTTTTTTTTACAAAGAGATCATATTTATTCTTACAATCAAGTCTCGCTAAGGGAGTGACGCTAAGACAAGATGTAGTCTGTCATACAGAAATACGAAATGGCCATTCATCACGCCCATGGTCTCCAATATCATTTACAGTTCTTCTTAGGGACGGGACGAAATAATATCCGGACAAACTCTATGTCCCTCATGGGTCCGAATAATTAAAATTTTACTGTGAATAGATAGGTAGAAAGATCAGCGTGAATGCATGTACGAATTTTATTAGCTTGTTTATGCATACTGATATAAGCCTGTATGCTTTATGTTACTTTCACTTGAGCGACTTTCTTCGAAATGTATCAATATACATATTACCAGATATCGTAGGTGTTGTGAGACGTTGAGGTAAGTTGATTAGCAGTGAAACACATAATTTGTAACTTGTGTGTTACATGCGTTTCGGAAAACCCATTAAATGACTGAAATCTCGTAACATTAATACTGGTACACGTTGACAAAACTCTTTTGTGTGGTTCAAGTAAGTAGTCCAGTAAATGGAACATAATGACTATAATCATATAGTTAAGTGTTATTTTTTAATATTATTAAACGCTTGAATTTTAAGGCTGTGCTCTGCATGGGTCTTTCAAAAGTGAATGAGTAGGCTTATTTACAGTCAGAAGCAAACTATCTTAACATTTTTTGAAATTTCTGTACACGCTCACAATATGATATATCTTATTATACATACGTTCTTTTATATTTAGAGCGGAAATGATCAAACTATGTTTAATATAAACAGTGCCGGATTACAAGAGAGGCAGTGTAAGCGCCTGCCTATGGGCCGCACGTCTTTTAGGGTCTCCGCGACAACGGATCAAAATAATATTGATTAAACGTAATAGAGATAATTTGCGATGGGGGCCCCAGTATTTCGATTGCATAAGGGTCTCCACAGGGTTTTATCAGACATGGCATATACACGTATCTCGTTGCAAATGCGAGCTTTTTCTTGAGTTCGATTATTTCAATAACTTCTATCCTGTCTCTATTAATGTTGTTACGGATTTAACTCCATTTTACAGCACATGATAGGCTATACTTGGTGGTCAGTAAATGGTATAGGATGAACCTGGAGAAAGCCTGTAAAATGAACACACCGAATCACTGGAAGGTATTGATAGGTTTTATCACCTGGGCACGAATGGTGGCACCGTTTGATTGCACATAGGCGTCGTAAAATTAGAACAAGGCCATTGTAATTCTTGCGAAGTGATTTATATGATAACGCAAATGCCTATATAAACCATTGACCACCAGATTGAGATTTGCTAGTTTGTTGAAAACTTAAACGGCGGCATTCGGGATTTAATGTATGCATGCATACGATTGTATTTTGAGCAGTAAAACTTATTGATCAAAAAGCGCACAACATTTAAAGAGCGAGAAACCAGTACTTTTTTTTATCTGTAAAAGTCACATTTTATTTACCAAATAGGATCAAAGCTTTAATATTGGGCAGGTTCGAGCTTAAGATTATCAGTAATGAACAAATGTTCTCAAAAGAAAAAGATAAACAAAGACATGAACATAAGATAAACAATTCATAAACATAGAAAACAAAAACATGATTACCTATGTAATCCTCATCCGAATGGGACTAGATGTCTCAAATGAAATGTGTAAGTAAGCGGCCAGTGTATTGGAAGGTGGTACATACAAAGATTATTATATTTTCGAGATAGTTTGGCAGAAAAATACGGAGCCTGGAGAAGCAAAAGACGAAACGATAATCAAAATACATTAAACATTTTGAATAGTTCTCTGTTTATAATTTACAATATCGAGTTTCGTATCTGAAACATACTTGGAATTTTTTGCACCACTGCCCTAGAAAATGGATCTGTCGGTTTTGTAGCCCGAGATTCCTCTAACTAGTGCTATCCAGTTTTAAATATTTGGAAAGGTATGCTCGGAGTGGGATGTCAGAAAGTATTCCCTGTCTAAAACGTGCATTTTACACAAACACCGTATAGTAGTGGCATTGGGGTGCTCTTGGGATCATGCAGCATCATGTCCCAACCAGTCATAGTATCTTGAGACCAGATCAATCAGTCCTAACACTAAGCTCATAATCTGTGAGCCAAGCAAGGCAGCTTCTAGCACCATTTTTAGAAGTCTTTGGTATGACTCGGCCGGGTTTCTTACCCGGGATCTTCTGGCAGACGCCGCTCTAACCACATAGGCAACCGCAGCGTTAAATAAGTCTTTTGGAGATACGAAAGAAGTTTTAAATGTTATGAATGAAATTATTAACATTTTTCGAATCAATATAAGTTAATTAGGAGTTGATGAAATGTTGTCAGCCTTATTTTAAAGCGAGTGTCCTTTGTCGCTATCGTGAAGTTTTGGATAGAGCACTGTGGGCTTCCATCCGAAAATGACGTATTAAATACCTAAAACTGGGCATCATAAGTCAGTGAATACTCGGATTAGTTCATGTCATGCTGCATATATAATCTGTATCAACATGTAACACGTTTTTCTATACACTGTTTCAGTGATGAAATTTTCTTAAAGCTGAGCATTTTGGCAGCCATTGTTATATTTTAGATCGGTAACATTTCATTTAGCACTAAATAAATAAATAAATAAATAAATAAATAAATAAATAAATAAATAAATATAATAATAAAGCTACATGCCGAACCTCGAAGCAGTTTATAAAGAAGAGCGATAATGTGCGTTATGCTAACGGATGGACAGATGAAATACATACTTTTAGCAGTTCTTGACTATGATCAGTAAAGCAAAAACATATTGGTTCTTTCGAGTCATACAGTGTAAGACGCTGACCATGTAGGGGCATGGTTCCTAACACGGATCTTCAAATCGTTTATGATAGATAAAATAAAATAAAATAAAATCTTTAAATTGGATCTGCTCTGTGGAAGAGAAACACCAAAAATATATGCTAGGTAATTTCATTCGTGTTATTGTTTCTTTTCTAACATACACATATGATTTTAATTTTAGGAGTAGGGGATATGGGTGTGACTTGGAAATCTTGTGAATTTACATTACATAACTTGTGCAAAATCAAGGTGTTCAGGTCCAAAGCTATTACGGTCAAACGATGGTAGACAAAATTCAATCACGGAATGTTAGATATGGGACAGCGCCAAATTCTATCCCAAAATACTACTGTGACTCTGCCACAGATTTATCTAAATTGAAAAATTTATGAAACGGTCCAGACATGCATAGGAACTGGCATATCGCCAGCTGTCAATCAGGCTAATTGGGCATTTTTTACGGACGCGGTTTCCAATGATGGTCGTGATATTCTTTTTCAAGTACCGAATGTTTCTCGAATGTTAACAGGTTGTCATGTGACGTCAATCGGTAGGAGGAGCCATCTCTCTTTTATAATGCGTAAGAGGAATAATACTTCCGTTTACGTTTATAGTATCAAAAGCACGGACATCATCATACACCGTTGCAACCTGGGCGATAACTCGCAGGTAAGAATTATTTGACACTGAGATTAAGTATATTCAAAGAAATATGTGCTGCTGTGCTCTTATGTAGACAGCATTGATTCTGCCAAGTAAGTATGGCTGATATAGAATTTGTATATTTGTATATTGACAATTAAAAATGTATGTGCAAAGATTCTTTGTCATGAGGTTAAATATTGTTCTTTTTCAGATAACAGTTCTAATGTATCACATGACATGGTCTTACCCAGCAATATCAAAACTATTTAAAATTAAATCAACATAGCAAGAAATAAAACATATTTAGTTAGACATACACCACTTATATGCCAGGCATTACATTTGGCCAGGCTCACATGGTCGTTATGATTATGGAATATGTTATCTAACCTTTCGATGGAAAGAAAGATTGTTTTATTTCGGCAATACGTTTACTATTTAGAAACTATGGCGAACTCACTAGTATCTCAGTTCGTGGTATATATTGATGCCATACAACAGTTACATACAGTGCCGTATTAACCCATGGCAGGGCCCCTAGGCTTCGAGCTTCTTTGGGCCCCTCGACATCCACCCACGAATTTCGCGCTATTTTAATTAATACAAACTTACCAAAAATGTTTTCAAAAGGTGCAATTTAGCAGCAGTCTGATTGTTGTGGCATGGTGTAGGAATTTTTTAAATGTGGAATTTTCAATTACACAGCATTGCCATGGCATAGGTAAAGGTTACATGGGCCCTTGCTCTTGGTGGGCCCCTAGGCTTCAGCCTAGTCAGCCTTATAGATAATACAGCCCTGGTTACATAATGTTCCTGTAACACAGACCTATGGAATGACAACTCATCAATAGTTTTGCTCCATATTCATGCTTTAGGTTCATACTGTCTCCACCAAAAAGGTTTCAAATGTTTACTATAGGGCAGAAATTTTGATGAATATAATGGCAGATGGGCAGGGCAGAAAAGATTGTTTTCGTGAGAAAAAAACTGATTTGAGAGTAAAACAAATTTCATTGACAGATTATACAGTGCTGGATATTTTAGATTCTCAAATTTGGTATTTTAATAGCTTGAAGAAAGAGAATGATTTTAAGGCTACATTTAATAAATCTCAGTTAGGCCACTCCAACTCTGGTTTTGAAGCAAGACAGTACCAAGATCTCGTTTAAGTTTCCTGTGAATAGTCCTTTCTTTTTCTATTCTCGAGCCTTCTCTGTAAAGGTGGCCTGCTCCGCCTTCTGAAAAACACACATGCCACAATTCAATTTTTTAAATAAAGACATTCAGTTCCTGTGTTTTGCTTTTAACCTATTTGTGGACCTATTTTGTACAATTTCTATTGTTTTTCTTCATGAGTTTTGCATAATGTTTGAAGCCTAAAATTTACTTTTGAAAAATTTATAATGATATTTCCACTTCGGTCGTCAACAACTTTGACAACACTGAAGAACATTTAACCATTTTCATTTCTTCTTTTCAGGACACAGCTAGACTGCAGTCGGCGTGGGAAACAGGAATATAGTAATTTTTAGTGCGCATCAAAATCTTGGGTGTTTTAGTAACGGAAGGGGCATAGCCACATTGCAAGCTAAATCTTGGTAGGTCACTCTAAGATACCTAGATACATCGTAATGCAGTAATGTAATGTATCGTTTTTATTCTTTAATAAAGGTTGATGTCGAAAGCAATTTCATGGTTACCAATTGTTCCTGATTTGGACGAACTGTGGACAGTAAGTGATACCATAATGAAGCCGGATTCTGTAATTGTTATGAGGCGGTTATTTCCAACCCATTTGTGTTTTCAAAATTTTAAAGTTTGGAGGTTTTTATTTATTTGATCTCAACACGCTATCTACTCGTTTTAAGTTTCATTTTAATCCAGTATTTTGGATGTAATCAATCATCTTCTGCGTGCACTGTGGGTGCAAGTGAAAAGTTGTATGCACAAATGTAATGCCGCTTCCAAGTGTTTAATTTTAAAATTATCTTCTATATATATATATAATTATATATATATAAATGAATGTTTGTTTGTTTGTTTGTTTGTGTCGTATGCGTTCCTATACCGTTCATCCGATTGCGATTAAACTTTGGTGAGTTGTTCTGCGCACGCCCGCGAAGGTTTCTGAATTATTACAATCATTAAAATTGTAACAATTAACAAATGTGTTTTTGCGACATTTACTGTGTGTTCGCTGTGAAATGTAGGCGCCTTAAGATACGTCACGTGATCGAACAGTAGGCGCCTTCGATACGTCACGTGATCGAACAGTATGCGCCTTAGATGCGTCACGTGATCGAACAGTAGGCGCCTTAAATGCGTCACGTGATCGAACACGGTCTGTAGCGATACCTATTTTCGCGTGTCTTCGGTGTGAACTGTAGGCGCCTTAGATACGTCATGTTTACTTAGTTACGTTTGGTTCGCGCCTTGGTTACGTCAAACAATCGCGGTGTGAATTTGTACGTCACGTGATCGAACAGTAGGCGCCTTAAATGTGTCACGTGATCGAACACAGTCTGGATTGGCTGAAACTATGATGACGTAAATCAACAGCTGTATGAAATTCATAATCGGTGTACGTCATGTTTACTTAGTCACGTTTGGTTCGCGCCTTGGTTACGTCAAACAATCGTAGTGTGAATTTGTAATAGTCGTTACAAAGCATTACTTTCGCTGTCAAATCAATTATGCCACCTAAACGAAAAGCTATTTTTCGATCTACACCTCTAGCACGAAAGATAAAGGCATCACGAGCTTCAGAAACAGATGAGCAGCGAAAAGCAAGATTGGAAACCCTTCGAGTTTGCACTGCTCAAACCCGATCATCTGAAACAGACGAGCAACGGAAAGCAACATTAGAAACCGTTCGAGTTCGCACTGCTCAAACCCGATCATCTGAAACAGACGAGCAACGGGAAGCAAGATTGCAAACCGTTCGAGTTCGCACTGCTCAATCCAGACGAACAATGCACGCTGATTTAAATCTTAGTGCATTCCATTACAATGCTAATTATGATTACAGTCTTCATGCAAGTGTGCTTTTTTGGAAAAATTAATAAATTATGCGTGTATTGCAATGCCCTCAAATTTAGGAATGAAACACCAGGAATGTGCTGCGCGGGTGGAAAAGTGAAATTGCCAGAATTACATTCACCACCCGAACCATTATCAACGTTGGTATCAGGTGACACAAGCCAATCGAAACATTCCTTGGCAAACATACGGAAGTACAATTCATGTTTCCAAATGACATCGTTCGGTGCAACAAATATCGTGCGCGAGAATTACATGCCAACATTTAAAGTGCAAGGGCAAATTCATCATCGTGCAGGATCACTACTACCACTGCCTAACGCAGATCACAAATTTCTTCAAATTTATTTCATGGGAAACACTCATGAACAAAATCGATCAATTCAATACGGGCACTAAACGAGAAATAGTCGCTGCATTACAAACTTTATTCGATCAACACAACGAATTAATTCGATTGTTCAGAACTGCCCTTGTACAAATGCCAACTGATGACTACAAAGTTGTAGTTAGAGCAGACAAAACACCTGTCGGCCAACACGAAAGACAGTACAATGCATCAACAATTGATGAAGTGGCGATCGTTATAGTTGGCGAAGAATTTAACTCGCGTGATATAATTCTTCATCGCACAAATGGTGATGTTCAGCGAGTCTCAGAAACTCATCGCTCATACGACGGATTGCAATATCCGATTTTATTTTGGCAAGGGGAAGATGGATATCATTTCAACATCTTAATGAGAAATCCACAAACAAATGAGGAAACGAATAAGAAAGTCAGTGCCGTGAAATACTATTAATATCGATTGATGATTCGTGAAAACGCTGAAAATCATATCTTGAAATGTCGACAATTGTTCCATCAATATATTGTCGATATGTATGCGAAAATCGAAACCGAACGACTCCTCTACATTCGATTAAATCAAACCAAGTTGCGTTCCGAAGAGTACATTCATTTACGCGATTTAGTTGTTAATGATGGCAATGTGAATCTCAATGAATTCGGAAAAATGGTCATACTACCGGCCACATTTACAGGGAGTCAACGGCACATGCATGAATACGCACAAGATGCAATGACATATGTTCGCGCATATGGCCGCGCAAATTTTTTATTACCTTCACATGCAATCCTACGTGGGATGAAATACAAGAACTTTTGTTACCTGGACAATCATCATCGGATCGTCATGATATTTCCGCGCGTGTGTTCAAACAAAAATTGAAATCTTTAATAGATTTCGTTGTCAAGCATCATGTTTTTGGACAGACACGCTGTTGGATGTATTCAATTTAATGGCACAAAAGAGGTTTGCCACATGCACACATTTTGATATGGTTCATCCAAAAAGTCACACCAGATGAAATTGATCAAGTCATCTCAGCAGAAATACCAGATGTCGTTATTGATAAAGACTTATTTGAAGTCGTCACCAAAAACATGATTCAAGGTCCATGTGGCTTACTCAACAACAATTCACCATGCATGTCTGATGGGAAATGCTCGAAACGATACCCAAGACATTTACTTGCGGAGACTATCACTGGTAATGACGGATATTCACTCTATCGTCGGCGATCAACTGAAGATAGTGGTAAATCCATAACTTTAAAAGTACGAAACAATGATGTGGAAGTCGATAATCGTTGGGTTGTGCCGTATTCACCGTTACTTTCGAAAACGTACAAAGCACACATCAATGTCGAGTATTGCAATTCGGTGAAATCGATCAAGTACATTTGCAAATATGTTAACAAAGGAAGCGATATGGCAGTTTTTGGAGTAGGAAATGCAAATGCATCCATCGATGAAACCTACCAATATCAAATGGGACGCTACATTAGTAGCAATGAAGTAGTATGGCGCATTTTCTCATTTCCAATCCATGAACGACATCCAACAGTTGTTCATTTGGCAGTGCACCTTGAAAATGGACAGCGCGTGCACTTCACAACAGAAAATGCACATGCAAGAGCATTGCCACCACCGCCAACAACGCTAACTGCATTTTTCTGATTGTGCGGGAATGATATGTTTGCAAAGACGCTACTTAATCTGAAGTGCCAACATACTACACACGGAATGCATCAGTGAAAAAGTTTCAACGTCGCAAACAAGGTCTAGCAGTTGAAGGACATCCCAATTTATATTCGACCGACACATTAGGCCGTCTATACACTGTTCACCCAAACAATGCAAAATGCTTTTACTTGCGATTACTGTTAATTAACGTCCTTGGAATGACATCCTTCCAAGAACGGAGAACAGTAAACGGTCAAGTATGTGCCACTTATCGTGAAGCTTGCCAAGAATTAAATCTTTTGGAAAACGATGCACATTGGGACACTTCACTCGCTGATGCATCGAATAATGCTTAACCACAGCAAATACGCACGTTATTTGCAATCATATTGACAACGTGCTTCCCATCCAATCCAAAAGCTCTTTGGGAAAAATACAAAGACTACATGAGTGAAGACATCTTACATTGTTTGCGTGCAACAAATCAAAATCCGGACCTTCAATTCACATCAAATGTGTATAATGAGGCATTGGTTTCGATTGAGGAGATATGTTTGGAAATCGCTAACAAAGCATTGGTACAATTGGGAATTGCTGCTCCGAAACGATCTACAAACGACCTTTTCGATCGAGATTTGCAACGAGAAACACACTTTGATGTCGACGAATTGAGTACATTTGTTCAAACAAATCTTCCGAAATTGTTTCCAGAACAACGCATAGCGTATGATAGAATTATGCATGCAATTACAATCCAAAGCGGTGGATTGTATTTCCTAGATGCGCCCGGAGGCACAGGAAAAACGTTTCTCATTTAACTTATTTTGGCAACTATACGATCACGACACAATATTACACAGGCAATCGCATCATCTAGAATTTCAGCAACTCTTTTGGATGGTGGTCGAACAGCGCATTCAGCACTGAAATTGCCGTTGAATATGCAAATCACCGACACACCAACATGCAATATCAACAAAAATTCTGGAATGGGTAAAGTACTCCAATCATGTCAACTCATTATATGGGACGAATGTACTATGGCGCACAAAAAGGCTTTGGAAGCGCTTCACTGTACACTAAAAGATTTGAGAGGAAATTAACAGCTCTTCGGTGGCGCACTTATTTTATTGTCTGGTGATTTTCGACAAACTCTACCAGTTATACCACGTTCAACAGCTGTTGATGAATTAAATGCATGTCTCAAATCATCAGTTTTATGGCGACACGTGCAGAAATTG
>JARLTB010000352.1:0-50000 GCA_030141615.1 Unio pictorum
ACTGGTTAAATATAATCATAGTACCATTATTTAAAGTGTGCAATCTTATACTGGTTAAATATAATCATTGTACAATTATTTAAAGTGTGCAATCTTATACTGGTTAAATATAATCACAGTACAATTATTTAAAGTGTGCAATCTTATACTGGTTAAATATAATCATTGTACAATTATTTAAAGTGTGCAATCTTATACTGGTTAAAATATAATCATTGTACAATTATTTAAAGTGTGCAATCTTATACTGGTTAAATATAATCATAGTACCATTATTTAAAGTGTGCAATCTTATACTGGTTAAATATAATCACAGTTCAATTATTTAAAGTGTGCAATCTTATACTGGTTAAATATAATCATTGTACAATTATTTAAAGTGTGCAATCTTATACTGGTTAAATATAATCATAGTACAATTATTTAAAGTGTGCAATCTTATACTGGTTAAATATAATCATAGTACAATTATTTAAAGTGTGCAATCTTATACTGGTTAAATATAATCATAGAACCATTATTTAAAGTGTGCAATCTTATACTGGTTAAATATAATCATAGTACAATTATTTAAAGTGTGCAATCTTATACTGGTTAAATATAATCACAGTACAATTATTTTAAAGTGTGCAATCTTATACTGGTTAAATATAATCATTGTACAATTATTTAAAGTGTGAAATCTTATACTGGTTAAATATAATCACAGTACAATTATTTAAAGTGTGCAATCTTATACTGGTTAAATATAATCATAGTACCCATTATTTAAAGTGTGCAATCTTATACTGGTAAATATAATCACAGTACAATTATTTAAAGTGTGCAATCTTATACTGGTTAAATATAATCATTGTACCATTATTTAAAGTGTGCAATCTTATACTGGTTAAATATAATCATAGTACAATTATTTAAAGTGTGCAATCTTATACTGGTTAAATATAATCATAGTACCATTATTTAAAGTGTGCAATCTTATACTGGTTAAATATAATCATAGTACAATTATTTAAAGTGTGCAATCTTATACTGGTTAAATATAATCATAGTACAATTATTTAAAGTGTGCAATCTTATACTGGTTAAATATAATCATAGTACCATTATTTAAAGTGTGCAATCTTATACTGGTTAAATATAATCATAGTACAATTATTTAAAGTGTGAAAATCTTATACTGGTTAAATATAATCATAGTACAATTATTTAAAGTGTGAAATCTTATACTGGTTAAATATAATCATAGTACCATTATTTAAAGTGTGCAATCTTATACTGGTTAAATATAATCATAGTACAATTATTTAAAGTGTGCAATCTTATACTGGTTAAATATAATCATAGTACAATTATTTAAAGTGTGCAATCTTATACTGGTTAAATATAATCATAGTACAATTATTTAAAGTGTGAAATCTTATACTGGTTAAATATAATCATAGTACAATTATTTAAAGTGTGAAATCTTATACTGGTTAAATATAATCACAGTACAATTATTTAAAGTGTGCAATCTTATACTGGTTAAATATAATCATTGTACAATTATTTAAAGTGTGCAATCTTATACTGGTTAAATATAATCATAGTACAATTATTTAAAGTGTGCAATCTTATACTGGTTAAATATAATCATAGTACAATTATTTAAAGTGTGCAATCTTATACTGGTTAAATATAATCACAGTACAATTATTTAAAGTGTGCAATCTTATACTGGTTAAATATAATCATAGTACAATTATTTAAAGTGTGCAATCTTATACTGGTTAAATATAATCATAGTACCATTATTTAAAGTGTGCAATCTTATACTGGTTAAATATAATCATAGTACAATTATTTAAAGTGTGCAATCTTATACTGGTTAAATATAATCATAGTACAATTATTTAAAGTGTGCAATCTTATACTGGTTAAATATAATCATAGTACAATTATTTAAAGTGTGAAATCTTATACTGGTTAAATATAATCATAGTACCATTATTTAAAGTGTGCAATCTTATACTGGTTAAATATAATCATAGTACAATTATTTAAAGTGTGCAATCTTATACTGGTTAAATATAATCACAGTACAATTATTTAAAGTGTGCAATCTTATACTGGTTAAATATAATCATTGTACAATTATTTAAAGTGTGCAATCTTATACTGGTTAAATATAATCACAGTACAATTATTTAAAGTGTGCAATCTTATACTGGTTAAATATAATCATAGTTACAATTATTTAAAGTGTGCAATCTTATACTGGTTAATATAATCATAGTACCATTATTTAAAGTGTGCAATCTTATACTGGTTAAATATAATCATAGTACCATTATTTAAAGTGTGCAATCTTATACTGGTTAAATATAATCATAGTACCATTATTTAAAGTGTGCAATCTTATACTGGTTAAATATAATCATTGTACAATTATTTAAAGTGTGCAATCTTATACTGGTTAAATATAATCATAGTACCATTATTTAAAGTGTGCAATCTTATACTGGTTAAATATAATCATAGTACCATTATTTAAAGTGTGCAATCTTATACTGGTTAAATATAATCATAGTACCATTATTTAAAGTGCTGCAATCTTATACTGGTTAAATATAATCATTGTACAATTATTTAAAGTGTGCAATCTTATACTGGTTAAATATAATCATAGTACAATTATTTAAAGTGTGCAATCTTATACTGGTTAAATATAATCATAGTACAATTATTTAAAGTGTGCAATCTTATACTGGTTAAATATAATCATAGTACCATTATTTAAAGTGTGCAATCTTATACTGGTTAAATATAATCATAGTACAATTATTTAAAGTGTGCAATCTTATACTGGTTAAATATAATCATAGTACCATTATTTAAAGTGTGCAATCTTATACTGGTTAAATATAATCATTGTACAATTATTTAAAGTGTGCAATCTTATACTGGTTAAATATAATCACTGTACAATTATTTAAAGTGTGCAATCTTATACTGGTTAAATATAATCATAGTACAATTATTTAAAGTGTGCAATCTTATACTGGTTAAATATAATCATAGTACCATTATTTAAAGTGTGCAATCTTATACTGGTTAAATATAATCATTGTACAATTATTTAAAGTGTGCAATCTTATACTGGTTAAATATAATCATAGTACAATTATTTAAAGTGTGCAATCTTATACTGGTTAAATATAATCATTGTACAATTATTTAAAGTGTGCAATCTTATACTGGTTAAATATAATCATAGTACCATTATTTAAAGTGTGCAATCTTATACTGGTTAAATATAATCATTGGTACAATTATTTAAAGTGTGCAATCTTATACTGGTTAAATATAATCATAGTACAATTATTTAAAGTGTGCAATCTTATACTGGTTAAATATAATCATTGTACAATTATTTAAAGTGTGCAATCTTATACTGGTTAAATATAATCATTGTACAATTATTTAAAGTGTGCAATCTTATACTGGTTAAATATAATCATAGTACCATTATTTAAAGTGTGCAATCTTATACTGGTTAAATATAATCACAGTTCAATTATTTAAAGTGTGCAATCTTATACTGGTTAAATATAATCATTGTACAATTATTTAAAGTGTGCAATCTTATACTGGTTAAATATAATCATAGTACAATTATTTAAAGTGTGCAATCTTATACTGGTTAAATATAATCATAGTACAATTATTTAATGTGTGCAATCTTATACTGGTTAAATATAATCACAGTTCAATTATTTAAAGTGTGCAATCTTATACTGGTTAAATATAATCATTGTACAATTATTTAAAGTGTGCAATCTTATACTGGTTAAATATAATCATAGTACAATTATTTAAAGTGTGCAATCTTATACTGGTTAAATATAATCATAGTACAATTATTTAAAGTGTGCAATCTTATACTGGTTAAATATAATCATAGTACCATTATTTAAAGTGTGCAATCTTATACTGGTTAAATATAATCACAGTACAATTATTTAAAGTGTGCAATCTTATACTGGTTAAATATAATCATAGTTCAATTATTTAAAGTGTGCAATCTTATACTGGTTAAATATAATCACAGTACAATTATTTAAAGTGTGCAATCTTATACTGGTTAAATATAATCACAGTACAATTATTTAAAGTGTGCAATCTTATACTGGTTAAATATAATCATAGTACCATTATTTAAAGTGTGCAATCTTATACTGGTTAAATATAATCATTGTACAATTATTTAAAGTGTGCAATCTTATACTGGTTAAATATAATCATAGTACAATTATTTAAAGTGTGCAATCTTATACTGGTTAAATATAATCATAGTACAATTATTTAATGTGTGCAATCTTATACTGGTTAAATATAATCACAGTTCAATTATTTAAAGTGTGCAATCTTATACTGGTTAAATATAATCATTGTACAATTATTTAAAGTGTGCAATCTTATACTGGTTAAATATAATCATAGTACAATTATTTAAAGTGTGCAATCTTATACTGGTTAAATATAATCATAGTACAATTATTTAAAGTGTGCAATCTTATACTGGTTAAATATAATCATAGTACCATTATTTAAAGTGTGCAATCTTATACTGGTTAAATATAATCACAGTACAGATTATTTAAAGTGTGCAATCTTATACTGGTTAAATATAATCATAGTTCAATTATTTAAAGTGTGCAATCTTATACTGGTTAAATATAATCACAGTACAATTATTTAAAGTGTGCAATCTTATACTGGTTAAATATAATCACAGTACAATTATTTAAAGTGTGCAATCTTATACTGGTTAAATATAATCATAGTACCATTATTTAAAGTGTGCAATCTTATACTGGTTAAATATAATCATTGTACAATTATTTAAAGTGTGCAATCTTATACTGGTTAAATATAATCATAGTACAATTATTTAAAGTGTGCAATCTTATACTGGTTAAATATAATCATAGTACAATTATTTAAAGTGTGCAATCTTATACTGGTTAAATATAATCATAGTACCATTATTTAAGTGTGCAATCTTATACTGGTTAAATATAATCACAGTACAATTATTTAAAGTGTGCAATCTTATACTGGTTAAATATAATCACAGTACAATTATTTAAAGTGTGCAATCTTATACTGGTTAAATATAATCACAGTACAATTATTTAAAGTGTGCAATCTTATACTGGTTAAATATAATCATAGTACCATTATTTAAAGTGTGCAATCTTATACTGGTTAATATAATCATTGTACAATTATTTAAAGTGTGAAATCTTATACTGGTTAAATATAATCACAGTACAATTATTTAAAGTGTGCAATCTTATACTGGTTAAATATAATCATTGTACAATTATTTAAAGTGTGCAATCTTATACTGGTTAAATATAATCACAGTACAATTATTTAAAGTGTGCAATCTTATACTGGTTAAATATAATCACAGTACAATTATTTAAAGTGTGAAATCTTATACTGGTTAAATATAATCACAGTACAATTATTTAAAGTGTGCAATCTTATACTGGTTAAATATAATCATTGTACAATTATTTAAAGTGTGCAATCTTATACTGGTTAAATATAATCACAGTACAATTATTTAAAGTGTGCAATCTTATACTGGTTAAATATAATCACAGTACAATTATTTAAAGTGTGCAATCTTATACTGGTTAAATATAATCATTGTACAATTATTTAAAAGTGTGCAATCTTATACTGGTTAAATATAATCACAGTACAATTATTTAAAGTGTGCAATCTTATACTGGTTAAATATAATCACAGTACAATTATTTAAAGTGTGCAATCTTATACTGGTTAAATATAATCATTGTACAATTATTTAAAGTGTGCAATCTTATACTGGTTAAATATAATCATTGTACAATTATTTAAAGTGTGCAATCTTATACTGGTTAAATATAATCACAGTACAATTATTTAAAGTGTGCAATCTTATACTGGTTAAATATAATCACAGTACAATTATTTAAAGTGTGCAATCTTATACTGGTTAAATATAATCATTGTACAATTATTTAAAGTGTGCAATCTTATACTGGTTAAATATAATCATAGAACAATTTATTTAAAGTGTGCAATCTTATACTGGTTAAATATAATCATAGTACCATTATTTAAAGTGTGCAATCTTATACTGGTTAAATATAATCACAGTACAATTATTTAAAGTGTGCAATCTTATACTGGTTAAATATAATCACAGTACAATTATTTAAAGTGTGCAATCTTATACTGGTTAAATATAATCATTGTACAATTATTTAAAGTGTGCAATCTTATACTGGTTAAATATAATCACAGTACAATTATTTAAAGTGTGCAATCTTATACTGGTTAAATATAATCATTGTACAATTATTTAAAGTGTGCAATCTTATACTGGTTAAATATAATCACAGTACAATTATTTAAAGTGTGCAATCTTATACTGGTTAAATATAATCACAGTACAATTATTTAAAGTGTGCAATCTTATACTGGTTAAATATAATCATTGTACAATTATTTAAAGTGTGCAATCTTATACTGGTTAAATATAATCACAGTACAATTATTTAAAAGTGTGCAATCTTATACTGGTTAAATATAATCACAGTACAATTATTTAAAGTGTGCAATCTTATACTGGTTAAATATAATCACAGTACAATTATTTAAAGTGTGCAATCTTATACTGGTTAAATATAATCATAGTACAATTATTTAAAGTGTGCAATCTTATACTGGTTAAATATAATCATAGTACAATTATTTAAAGTGTGCAATCTTATACTGGTTAAATATAATCATAGTACAATTATTTAAAGTGTGCAATCTTATACTGGTTAAATATAATCATAGTACAATTATTTAAAGTGTGCAATCTTATACTGGTTAAATATAATCATAGTACAATTATTTAAAGTGTGCAATCTTATACTGGTTAAATATAATCATTGTACAATTATTTAAAGTGTGCAATCTTATACTGGTTAAATATAATCACAGTACAATTATTTAAAGTGTGCAATCTTATACTGGTTAAATATAATCATTGTACAATTATTTAAAGTGTGCAATCTTATACTGGTTAAATATAATCATTGTACAATTATTTAAAGTGTGCAATCTTATACTGGTTAAATATAATCACAGTACAATTATTTAAAGTGTGCAATCTTATACTGGTTAAATATAATCACAGTACAATTATTTAAAGTGTGCAATCTTATACTGGTTAAATATAATCATTGTACCATTATTTAAAGTGTGCAATCTTATACTGGTTAAATATAATCATAGAACAATTATTTAAAGTGTGCAATCTTATACTGGTTAAATATAATCATAGTACCATTATTTAAAGTGTGCAATCTTATACTGGTTAAATATAATCATAGTACAATTATTTAAAGTGTGCAATCTTATACTGGTTAAATATAATCATAGTACCATTATTTAAAGTGTGCAATCTTATACTGGTTAAATATAATCATAGTACAATTATTTAAAGTGTGCAATCTTATACTGGTTAAATATAATCACAGTACAATTATTTAAAGTGTGCAATCTTATACTGGTTAAATATAATCATTGTACAATTATTTAAAGTGTGCAATCTTATACTGGTTAAATATAATCACAGTACAATTATTTAAAGTGTGCAATCTTATACTGGTTAAATATAATCATAGTACAATTATTTTAAAGTATGCAATCTTATACTGGTTAAATATAATCATAGTACCATTATTTAAAGTGTGCAATCTTATACTGGTTAAATATAATCATTGTACAATTATTTAAAGTGTGCAATCTTATACTGGTTAAATATAATCATTGTACAATTATTTAAAGTGTGCAATCTTATACTGGTTAAATATAATCATAGTACAATTATTTAAAAGTGTGCAATCTTATACTGGTTAAATATAATCATAGTACAATTATTTAAAGTGTGCAATCTTATACTGGTTAAATATAATCATAGTACCATTATTTAAAGTGTGCAATCTTATACTGGTTAAATATAATCATTGTACAATTATTTAAAGTGTGCAATCTTATACTGGTTAAATATAATCATTGTACAATTATTTAAAGTGTGCAATCTTATACTGGTTAAATATAATCATAGTACAATTATTTAAAGTGTGCAATCTTATACTGGTTAAATATAATCATTGTACAATTATTTAAAGTGTGCAATCTTATACTGGTTAAATATAATCATTGTACAATTATTTAAAGTGTGCAATCTTATACTGGTTAAATATAATCATTGTACAATTATTTAAAGTGTGCAATCTTATACTGGTTAAATATAATCATAGTTCAATTATTTAAAGTGTGCAATCTTATACTGGTTAAATATAATCATTGTACAATTATTTAAAGTGTGCAATCTTATACTGGTTAAATATAATCATTGTACAATTATTTAAAGTGTGCAATCTTATACTGGTTAAATATAATCATAGTTCAATTATTTAAAGTGTGCAATCTTATACTGGTTAAATATAATCATTGTACAATTATTTAAAGTGTGCAATCTTATACTGGTTAAATATAATCATTGTACAATTATTTAAAGTGTGCAATCTTATACTGGTTAAATATAATCATAGTTCAATTATTTAAAGTGTGCAATCTTATACTGGTTAAATATAATCATTGTACAATTATTTAAAGTGTGCAATCTTATACTGGTTAAATATAATCACAGTACAATTATTTAAAGTGTGCAATCTTATACTGGTTAAATATAATCATCATTGTACAATTATTTAAAGTGTGCAATCTTATACTGGTTAAATATAATCATTGTACAATTATTTAAAGTGTGCAATCTTATACTGGTTAAATATAATCACAGTTCAATTATTTAAAGTGTGCAATCTTATACTGGTTAAATATAATCATTGTACAATTATTTAAAGTGTGCAATCTTATACTGGTTAAATATAATCATTGTACAATTATTTAAAGTGTGCAATCTTATACTGGTTAAATATAATCATAGTACAATTATTTAAAGTGTGCAATCTTATACTGGTTAAATATAATCATTGTACAATTATTTAAAGTGTGCAATCTTATACTGGTTAAATATAATCATAGTTCAATTATTTAAAGTGTGCAATCTTATACTGGTTAAATATAATCATTGTACAATTATTTAAAGTGTGCAATCTTATACTGGTTAAATATAATCATAGTACAATTATTTAAAGTGTGCAATCTTATACTGGTTAAATATAATCATAGTACCATTATTTAAAGTGTGCAATCTTATACTGGTTAAATATAATCATTGTACAATTATTTAAAGTGTGCAATCTTATACTGGTTAAATATAATCATAGTACAATTATTTAAAGTGTGCAATCTTATACTGGTTAAATATAATCATTGTACAATTATTTAAAGTGTGCAATCTTATACTGGTTAAATATAATCATAGTACAATTATTTAAAGTGTGCAATCTTATACTGGTTAAATATAATCACAGTACAATTATTTAAAGTGTGCAGTCTTATACTGGTTAAATATAATCACAGTACAATTATTTAAAGTGTGCAATCTTATACTGGTTAAATATAATCATAGTACAATTATTTAAAGTGTGCAATCTTATACTGGTTAAATATAATCACAGTTCAATTATTTAAAGTGTGCAATCTTATACTGGTTAAATATAATCATAGTACAATTATTTAAAGTGTGCAATCTTATACTGGTTAAATATAATCATAGAACCATTACTTAAAGTGTGCAATCTTATACTGGTTAAATATAATCATAGTACAATTATTTAAAGTGTGCAATCTTATACTGGTTAAATATAATCATAGTACCATTATTTAAAGTGTGCAATCTTATACTGGTTAAATATAATCATAGTACAATTATTTAAAGTGTGCAATCTTATACTGGTTAAATATAATCATAGTTCAATTATTTAAAGTGTGCAATCTTATACTGGTTAAATATAATCACAGTACAATTATTTAAAGTGTGCAATCTTATACTGGTTAAATATAATCATTGTACAATTATTTAAAGTGTGCAATCTTATACTGGTTAAATATAATCATTGTACAATTATTTAAAGTGTGCAATCTTATACTGGTTAAATATAATCATTGTACAATTATGGTAGGTGACATTTTGAAATGTATGATACCAGGTATTAAATGAAAGCCATCACAAATATCCACATTTTTACAACATTTTGCCACTCATTCCCACCCCCAAGGACACATTCAGATTTAAACATTTTGTTGTTATTCTAATCATTCCCACAAGGTTGCATTCCCATTTTTAAATCTTTGTTGTTATTCTAGTCATTCCCACAAGGCTGCATTCACATTTTAAAATCTTACTAGTTATTTTATTGAGTCCCACAAGGCTGCATTCAGATCATTAAATCTTTGTCGTTATTCTGGTCATTCCCACAGGCTGCATTCACGTTTAAATGTTTGCATGTTATTCTGGTCATTCCCACAAGGTTGCATTCCCATTTTTAAATGTTTGCATGTTATTCTAGTCATTCCCACAAGGCTGCATTCACATTTTTTAATTTTACATTCACATTTTTTAAATCTTTGGTTGTTATTCTGGTCATTCCCAAAAGGTTGCATTCCCATTTTTAAATGTTTGCATGTCATTCTAGTCATTCCCACAAGGCTGCATTCACATTTTTTAATTTTACATTCACATTTTTTAAATCTTTGGTTGTTATTCTGGTCATTCCCAAAAGGTTGCATTCCCATTTTTAAATGTTTGCATGTTATTCTAGTCATTCCCACAAGGCTCCATTCACATTTTTTAATTGTACATTCACATTTTTTAAATCTTTGGTTGTTATTCTGGTCATTCCCAAAAGGTTGCATTCCCATTTTTAAATGTTTGCATGTTATTCTAGTCATTCCCACAAGGCTCCATTCACATTTTTTAATTTTACATTCACATTTTTAAATCTTACTTGTTATTCTATCCATTCCCTCAGGCTGCATTCACGTTTAAATGTTTGCATGTTATTCTGGTCATTCCCACAAGGTTGCATTCCCATTTTTAAATGTTTGCATGTTATTCTAGTCATTCCCACAAGGCTGCATTCACATTTTTTAATTTTCCATTCCCATTTTTAAATCTTAATTGTTATTCTATTTATTCCCTCAGGCTGCATTCAGATCACTATATCTTGATTCTTTCTATGATATCACATTAAAGATTATCACCATTCCTCCACTGTTATAGGCCCAAGATCGGGTTACATGGAAGATGCCATATTAAATATACAGATATACCTTTGACACACCCCCATGTACTGCATCTAGAATTGGAAACATTCATTATCATCAAACATCCTCCTAAAACATCACAGAAAATACATTCTTCTTAAATGGAACAGGTGGAATCTCAGGCTACAAGGAAAACTGACCCAAGTCTTGGATGCATTGATGGATGGATGGATGGATGGTTAGACATTACGTAGCTCAATAAGGATATTACAATTAAATCTGTAGTTCATAAATGTAAATGCAATTAATTCTGCATAATTTCTTGACAGTAACATGATGAACATGTGGTCTTTCATAAAAATATAGTCATGATTTATTTTTATACAAGATAACTATTATATGGTAACATTGTTAACAATATCCCATAGTATTATGGCTGCAACAATAATGTTGCATACTATTAAAGCACTCCCACAACAGTGCTGTAAAGAGATATTGTCTTGCTTACTTCATTCCTTAGATTTATCACGCCTTCCTCTGTCAATGTGCTTGTAGGCATGACTGGGATCCCATCCTCTTCAAAAGCCTTGAAAATTTGCTGAAATTTAATACAATCATGTAGCATTACTTCATCTGTAACTGACTTCACAAGGCATTACTTACCCATGTAACTGACTTCACAAGGCATTGCTTACCCATGTAACTGATTTCACAAGGCATTACATGCTCTTGTACCTGACTTATTGAAATTAATGTATTGAGAATACTGATGGCATGTAGAGTAGAATGTGATCCTAACTTATACGAAATAAGAGATAAGAATATAACTGATGAGATAATGGTATTCACAGACCTGCCAACCCTGACAAGTCCGTCTCAGTAAAGCAGTTGATTTTCCCCCCAACAATACTGACCAGTTTTCATTAAGGTGAAACAAAATATCAATAACTGCTCTTGTAATGCTGGCAAACATAATTAAATGTTTGATGCATTGATGATAAAGATTATATTAAACTGAAAAGTTTGTAAAGTATGTAAGACTTTATTTACCACTAATACAGTTACACAAACACTAGTTTCAAACCTGAAGCAGCTCAATGGCTTGTTGCTATCTCTCAACTTGAAAAAATTATTGGAAATTCTTTCCCATTTCACATGACAATGGCATTCTTATCTCACGCCATAAAACATACTCAAATTGGCATGTGATGTCCAATAAACATAATTGTGGTCTTTCCAGCTTTTATTCACAAGAATCTGAATACTCCTTTAAATTCTACTGTGTTAATTATTTACACTCTTCTAGAAAGTTATTTTCCCTTTCGTCTTAAACATGCATTGGTTCTGGATGCCATTTTAAAAAATTCCATAATCAATAGTTTGATCATGCAGACACTTCGCATGAACAAACAGGTGCAGTTCAAAGCGTCGGGGGTGCTGCTGTAAAATTAGTCTGGTTCCCTGACTAATTTCACTAATTCTAAGATGAAACTGGGATACAGATGAACCACTTATCCACAGTTTTTGGCAACAATCATTTCCCTTTACTTTTTGCATGTATGCAAAAGGTTTGTATTTTAAGAGTAATTCCTGAAAGACTTATGGCAAAAATGTAAGAGTTGGCAGGCTTGTGTTCAGAGTCCCTTTCACAGTTGTAGACATAATGCTGAAATGTTCACAAATATGTTCTTTAACTTTCTTTTCTTTACATGTTGCTAAAAAAAAATAATAGTAACATTTACAACACTATTTCTGAAATTACTGTAATTTCCTTTAAAAAAAAAGTTTCTAAATTGTTTCAAGCAGAATCAAGGGAGATAACTCCCACCAAGACCAACCATTTGAATTGTCCCTATGATCTATACTGGCCAGAGAATTTCCAATATTACCTTTACACCAAATTAGCCAAATTGACAGGATTTCTGTTACATGGTGGATTATTGATAGTTAAGGTCAAAATGTCAATCACAGCAAGTACATTATTTGTTAAAAGAGATTACTGGACAAAGGTGAAAACTGCAAACTGTTGCAAAGCTGACACTTCAACATTGTAAGCAGATGGCATGTTGTTCCAATTCCACTACATTAGTACCTATGTATTAGTGTTCAAAAGGTACAGTAGCACAACAATGGTTATATGGGGACAATTAAAAGTAAAGTTCTATATCAACTAAATAGGAATGTTTGACCACAGTCGTTATCAGACACTTACTGAATTTTTTTTCTTTTCCTTGATGAGGGCTCAAGTATTTTATATACAAAAAAATTTCCAAAGCAAAAGATCAAACTTTGATTCTTTTATTAAGCAGTTGTGATTCTGAAACCAGATTCTTTGGATTGCTTTAGCACTTTGCATGATATAAGCATTTGAGTTCTGAGTGGCTAACTACCGGGATGGATGTTTTTTTTAAAAACAGGATAATATGCAGAACAGATCCTCTTGACTGGAACATTATACCCGACTATGGACATCACACTTGTGTTGCTATCATATGACATCAAATCATGTGAAATTATTGAATACTCCTTTGGGAGCTGTACTCCAAGATAGATGTCTGAGAGGTTGACTTCAGTTTCAGAACTGTACCCAACAGTGAAGTCCATATAAGATTAGTTCCCACATAAGACAATAATAAAGCATCCGATCCTTTGTATAGCTGTGATAGAATAATGTAATAATAATCATGTGGACAAGATTATACAAATAATACATGTTTAACTATAAAAGTGTTCATGGATTACAAAAATCCCACCTACAAACCTAAACAAATATACATGGAAAAAGGTATGCACCTTTATTAACATAAAACAATTTATGTTAATGCAGCTTTTCATTCATGGAAACATAAAATATATGCAAATGCAAGCAGTACAGACCCATATATGCTGTTAAATAATACACTGGCAAATCTGTTCAAGGCAATCTGGTTAAATAATACACTGGCAAATCTGTTCAAGGCAATCTGGTTAAATAATACACTGGCAAATCTGTTCAAGGCAATCTGGTTAAATAATACACTGGCAAATCTGTTCAAGGCAATCTGGTTAAATAATACACTGGCAAATCTGTTCAAGGCAATCTGGTTAAATAATACATTGGCAAATCTGTTCAAGGCAGTTTGTTAGGAATAATCAGCAAAATAAATCACACAGACCTCGATCTGCTTGCACACTATGTGAGAGTAGATCCGGGTCTATGCAGTTTCCAGCTGAAGTGAAAATATGTGGCATCTATAGATTTGTCCTGATCAACCTTGTATTTCTTTTACTTTTGCTTCTCACCTGTTTTTCTTCTGTTAATTCATCTATCTTCATGACATCAATCTTGTTGGCTGCAATCAGCAGTGGTTTATTCGTGAACAATGGTTTAATATTGTTGAATAAAGCCAGCTGAAAAATTTTAATTGTTTGATATTGTTGAACAAAGCTACAGTAAAAATTATTTGAAAATTGTTTTTTCACAAGATCATGTTGTTTGGATTAAAGTTTAAATTCAAAATGTGGTCTTGGAACATGTATAGCTGTGCATCAGATGACCGTTTAACAAACTATAACAAAGGGTGGTGGACAGATGTAAAGATATTTTTTCCCACCACTGCCCTGGAGAGTTCCTCCCAAGGATTTCAGACAATATTCATAATCTGTACAGCCCTGTAAAGTTTCTACCAAGGACTTTCAAGTGATTCATGGAGTATTTTGTATAACAGAAACTGAACATACTTGATATGTTGCAATGTTAACCACTGGTGTCACAAGTAAATCTGATCCATCAAATTTTGTCCTACTGTATATTTATATTCATTATTCTTAAACAATATGCATCCTTTAAAATTAATGTTTTTTGATACGGTTGTATGTATTAAAATATAAAGTTTAGATGAGGATGTAGCAGAAAAGATAATCACTTTTTAATTATAAAGAAAAAACACATGGAAACATTCTTGAATAGGAATTAAGGAATTCCTCAGGTATGAGGAAATCAAAAGTTTATCGTCTGATATAACAGAGATGCACATTATGGAATAGAAAGGTGTTTTTGGAACACAGCTGCCCCAACTCAGTACCAAAAAAGGGGCTTTTACAAGACCTAACCAAAGTGTGATGGGCACATAGACAGGCAGACAAGTGTAACACTTACTGCATATATAAATATTATTAAAGATGTACCTGCTGTTCAAGCGAATTACCACACTGCTCTGAGACATCCATAAAATAGAGTACTGCAGCCCTCAAGTGTGCCAAAGCCGTGATCGCCTGCATTTCAATGGTATTCCTCTCCTCAAGGGAATGGTCTAAAATACCCGGAGTGTCAACAACCTAGCAACAAAAACATATACATATATAGTATTTCCTGCCTCCATAGAATGGTCTAAAATGCCCAGAGTGTCAACAACCTAGCAACAAAAACATACATATAAAGTATATCCTATCTCCATAGAATGGTCTAAAATGTCCGGAGTGTCAACAACCAAGCAACAAAAACATATACATATATAGTATTTCCTGCCTTCACAGAATGGTCTAAAATGCTGAGTATCAACAACCTAGCAACAGATATGGGCAAAAATGTAAACTGGATCATAAAGTCAAAATTGTAAATGACTGAGGGTGTGAATATGTTTTTTAAAACAATTTTTATGCAAAATACATAAATTTAATGCAATTAATTCTAAATGTATGATAATGGTTACCGATCTCTACATAGGCTCATATGAATATATTTTAAACCGGCCAACTATCAGACTTTTATTAGTCTTGTCTGCTGACAAAAGTTAAACTTTCTACAATGTAAGTAGGTTCCAAAACACAGTACAATATATTCAAATGTACCAAACTAGAATGCAATATATACAAATGTTTCAAAACTGAGTATGATATAAACAACCGACTAAAAGTGTTGCAAATTGTAAACCACAATTGCAGACAAATACACAGCTTTATTAAAATAAGCTATCATTAAAAGAAGGTACAGAGCTTCAATAAATTGTGTGTGTCATACATGCCAACCCCTGACGAGGAAAAAGTGTAATCCAAGTGGTCAAAAAGAGGAATCCAAGCAGAAAAAGAGTAATCCACATATAACATACTACAATTACAATTAACAATGATTTATTTGCTTTTCTCGTCTTTTATCATTCATTAATAGTTCAATTGTTCATATGTAGCACTTTTAGCTTTAGAAAGCAACAGATTGTCATGTTGCATTTCAAAACATTTTGTACCAGCTGAGGCCATGAATGTTTTGCATACCAGTAGAGCACTCAGTACTGGGTTACTTAGCCTGGACCTGAATTCAGTTTTATTTTTGTTAACAACACTGAACAATCTCTCACAGTCAGCATTAGAATGGTAAAGAACCAATATTCCTTTCAAGAGTCTTTTAGCTGGGAAATAAGGTGCCATTGCACATCAACTCTATCTGCATTAAGCATATTGTTAGGTAGAATCCCAACTTGATACTTCAGGAATTCTTCTTCCAGATGATCCAAGTTAGACAAGGGTGGCAATAGAAAGGGATATCTCTTGACAAAGAATCTAACACTTTTGAAGCTTTTTGACTGTCTCTCATTTACATAAGCAACTGAAGCATTTAAAAGCAGTTCATCTCCATATGGGAATTTATGGAGCATGTAATCACAGGCTGTAGCATAATAATCTCTAACATTATCATAGAACATCTTCACAGGAAGAGTAGAATTGTGTTCTATAAATTCTCTTGCTTCTGCACCAATAGCTAGATCTTCATTATCTTTCTGGTTTGCATGGTCATGAAAGTCAATATCAGTTAAAAGTTTGGCTGATGCGATGATTTCTGGCTTAATAAACCTTATTAGCAAATCTGACAAATGGTTTGACAGAATCTTGTGCATAATATGAATGCATTTGGTTCTTCTTTCTGCAAGACAACATTTGCTGCATCAAACAATGGAATGGCACTCTTCATAAACAAGCAGTACAGTTTTGTAACTGGATCATTAAGCTTTTTGTAAACCATCTCACATGCTAGTTTTGCCCTTGGAAGTATGAGAAGATCCAGTATGCTTTTTAACAGATTTATACTCTGAAGAACCTGATCCAGATGGCTGATGAAATTTTATGTCAAAAGATTTTTCTTTCACAGTCATGGTCTGAGCCTGGAGGCCCTCTAGCTGGATAGATAGAGGCCTCTCAAATAAAAATTCCATGGATTTGAATTTCTTTCTTTCTGCTACACCAATCTCTTTATTGTTATTATGTCTGTCTATACTTTCATCTCTTGTTCTCTTCTGACTTGCAATAACAGATTCTGCTTTTGTACCACTCTTCTTCACTTTTCCACCATGTTTTCTCTGTGCAGATTCACTTTCAGTTTGAAAGAATGCTTGTAGTGCATCCCAAAGCTCAAGTAAACGGCTAACACATTTGTCAAGAGATAACTATCTTGTACACATATGCTTTATAACTTTATAGTCTTCAAGATCAAACTGATCTTGTAACAACTTTAGAGCCTGTTTCCTTTTACTACTTTTCTCCAAAAAATAGTAGATATCTATTAATAAATGGCCAATATCTACTTCTAATTTATCAGCAGCCTTACCAGCAGCAAGGTGCATCAAATGACAGGGGCAACCTGTTATGAACACTGATGGAGACATTTTCAAAATATAGAATGCAACTCCTTTATGAATTCCAGTCATCACTGATGCATTATCAGCTGCAAACCCCATACAGTTCTGCCAACTTATGTCATGTTTCTTCAAAACATTGTCAAGCAAATCAAAAATGTTTTGTCCAGTGGAATCTACTGTTAATTCTGGTAAAGAAAGAAGAACACTCATGACTTTGCCTTTTTCACTGTCAAAGTATCTAACACATACTGGGTACAACTTTTTATCATCATAATCACAACTCCCGTCTGTGGCAATACTAAACGGCCCAATTTTCATTGCTTCTGCAATTTTAAGTGAAGTATCTTCTGCTAGGCACCGAACAATGTGAGATGATTTTGTTCTTGCACAAGCATATTTTTCCGCAATTTTCGAATCAGGAAACATCCGCTTGAACAAGGGACCAATGTGGTCTGCTACCGCTAAGGGTAGTCCGTGTTCTATTAAAAACTCGGTAAATAACACCTCAGCATTTATAGTATTCAAGTCTGCACTTGAGCTCTGCTGTAAATAAGTTACCTTAGTATTAGAGTTCGTAAGGCGAGCTAATTTGATGTGTTTCCTTGTTTTCATGTGTTTTTCCACATCAAATTTACCACCATGACCAATGCTAAAATCGTTTCCACAGTCTGCAATGAGCATGATGCTGACCTAGAATGGAACGCTGTATTATGCCATTCACATATTCATCTTTGAATCTTTGGAGGACTCGTTGTTTTGCTTTTTTCTGATCCATCTGCGAAATTCTTGGGGAAAAAAATGTGCTCTAACATACACAAAGACTAGAATCCATCTTAACATCTGAAGCCATTTAGCGCTAACGATTAGACGTCACGTGATGATGCCCTCGTTGTGTTTGGAGGATTGATTACATTTTGCTTTGTTTATTATTGACTTTTTCTAACCCATCTGTGAAATTATTTAAGAGATATTTTTTGCACTCATAAACGCATTGAGAATTTTTTAATACTTTTTAGCGCAAAAAACTTTTAGACTGGTTCTGCACTATACAAAATTAGAACAAAGAGTATGTGCATAATGATTTAAACAAAACAGAAACCAGTCTGTTCTCTCTTCACTAAGCCGCTATAAATAGAATATGAGGTCGAAAGTTTTAAAGTATCTTAGTAACATGATAGTTGCTATAAATAGAACATGAATATTAGGAAAGTCCACGGACAAGTATACTCGTATATCGTAGTTATGTAGAAGCGGGCTATTTTTTAATTAAAAATAAAACAGTATGTAAAAAATAAAGTAATGCTAATAAAAACGAAAAAAAAATTTTTTTGCAAGATGGATATATCGAAAAAGCGTAATCTATAAATGTTAACGCGTAACGCGGAATTTAGTGGGAAAAAGCGTAATGATTACGCCAAAAGCATAATGGTTGGCATGTATGGTGTGTGTGTGTGTGTTATTGGTGTAGGGTTTAAAGTCATTTTTCAGCACATGATAGACTATACATGGTGGCCAGTATTAATGGTGGAGAAAGAACCCCAGAAAAGCCCCCAGAAAGAACCAACAACATACATTGGCTGAATCCTAGACTCAAACACGCACAGAGGTGAGATGGCAGTGATTGTATGTGTGTGTGTGTGATTTGGAATCTGGCAATACAGCTTGTTCAGAGAATTCACAACAGTGCAGCTTGTTCAGAGAATTCTAAACAGCGAATTCCAAAAGCTGACCTGAGGAAGAAGCACATGGTGACCACTGACCATTCTAATATTAAACGTAATCTTATGAGTTTTACAATTCAAATTTAACTTTATCAAAAAAATCCAATTTCTTGTCAACTGATGAGGTGACAATTTGGACACAGTCCTACTATCCTGGCAAGATTGATGCAGCAAATAGTCTTCAATTTCTTGTACATATTATAAATGGGCTACTTATATGAAGCCTTCACTTGATTTGACCAGTTTATGCTATTTGGCAAGGGTACAAGTATCCTCTGCACCTTCTACCATTAATTTTACACCAAATGATTTCAGTCCTCAAAGTCTATGGTGAACCTAATATTTGAAATGACCACTACAGGTTTTCTAGCTAATTAACCTGTTGATATGAAAGTTTGATAGACTGAAGCACTATAATATGGTTTTCTAGCTTGTTGATATGAAAGTTTGATAGACTGAAGCACTTCAATATGGTTTTCTAGCTTGTTGATATGAAAGTTTGATAGACTGAAGCAATTTAATATGGTTTTCTAGCTTGTTGATATGAAAGTTTGATAGACTGAAGCATTACAATATGGTTTTCTCTAGGCAACAATTCAGCTGGACAGGATGAAAATTTGTTTTCCTTGACTTCACTTGAAACCCTAATTTCATTAATTTGATTAAGCTCAGTAGACCTTTTTCTTGTCCAAATCATACAAATTCTCTACAAACCTGCCATCTAAGGTACTTATAGTCTGTGTGTCCCACAAAGAGAGATTTTGTTGTAAATGGATAAGGCTGGACTTCAACATCTGCTCTGGTGATCTGAAAATGCAACATGACACAGCTGATTATGAATGCATGGAAAACTTGGAATGACCGATATATTAACAATACTTAACATACCAAATATGTCTTTCAATTGGTTTAGAGATTAGAGTTAGGGTTATTATTATCATTTTTTGGAGGACTTCAAGGATACTACAAATATTTCTGTATGCACTGTGTACATGGACTGTAATATAGTCCACGAGTTTCTTTAATATGGCAGGGATACAGTAACACCATCGCTAATAAAGATGGTAAGGAGGGTAAAAATGACATGTATGAATTTTCTACTGAAAAAGCATAATGATGTCAGTTATACAGGTATCGATAAGGACAGTTACAACCATGATCATGATGACTACCTTGTTAATAAAGCTGGACTTTCCGACATTAGGGAACCCACATATCAGGAGGGTCCTGGTGTTTGGGTCTATGGAAGGAAGACGGGAAAGATGCTGGCGGACTTGTTCCAAATACTCCAGACTTTGTTTCTGCTTCTTCATAATGGTGCACATTCTGAGGGATAAACATTTAAGAAATTTTTATTTCTACAGTGTAACTCACAATACTGTAATAACCATATTATAGAACAACTTTTAAATACTTTTGAAAAATGGGAAATTACAGTATAACCTTTATTTGGATTATTTGTAAATGTAATAATGAGAACTTAAACTATAACTTGTATCTGAGCAAATCTTTAATAATCAGAAAATGTATTGTAATTACAGTAACTTGTATTAGATTAACTTATAACACCATAATAAATAGTGCTGTCAAAAACCATGGAAAACTTACCCGGGTACCCGTTGCGCCATTTAACAGGTACCCGGGTACTTGTTAGAACATTAAAGACATGTACAACCCTTGACCAAAAAATTGTTCTCTGCCTTTGTTCTAATAGTTTTACTGGCGGTTGAGACCAACCGTGTAATGCACTACTCAGTCTGAAGCGTCTGCAACAGTGTAGCTGCGAATGATCGGACAGCACGGTATTAATTGATGAATATATTTAGACTAACCTTTGTACTCAGATGCATACATGCCAACCATTATGCTTTAGGCATAATCAGTACAATTTTTTTCACTAAATTACGTGTTATGCGTAAACGTATATGGATTACGCTTTTTGGGTATATCCACCTTCCAAAAATCTAATTTCTATTAACATTCCATTAATCCCACTGACTGGTTTACTTAACTACAATATAAGAGTATGCTTGTCCGTGGACTTGTACTTTCCTAACAATATCCTGTTCTATTTATAGCAATCCATGTTCTACTTTCCCTCAAATTCTATTTATAGCATGTGTATGGCTTACTGAGGAGAGAACAGACAATATTTACTTATGTGGCTGCTATATATGTGCAAATTATATGACAACAACTTTGGCAATTTGTTTATTGTCGACATCACGTGACTATGACCTCCGATGTCATTGACAATTAGGTTGTGGGATTTGTGTAGTCCCGTGACTAAGAATGCAAATGGCCAGATCCAGGTCAAATTTCAGCAATGCTATACATTCGTCTCGTCTGTCAGCGGATTAAAGGCATAAGAAATACTAGGCTCATGATTTTTGAGAAAATAAATCATATTCCCATCGATTTAATGTAGGTATATCTCGATGAAAGATCATTCAAGTTTGCTGGGCCAGCATGTAAGTGACTACCCCATGACAACATGAAATGGCGTCGGCGAATTCCAAGTTTTCAATAGGAAATGCGCTCTGAACCTACACCCCAACATGAATGTCCAAATATCAAAAATGGGGTAGAAAGGGTCAGAGGAAACCCGGACTACTCAGACCAGCGTGCTGCTCATGATATATGATATTTTTATAGTGTTGTCGGCAACTTATTTTTGTGAACGGGTACTAGTCATTAATTTTCATTGCCTGGGTTTTTCGCTACAGTCGGGTACCCATTGACAGCCCCAGTAATAAAGACACATTATACTTAGTAATGTGACTTGTAATTTGTAATATATTGTCATGAATATAAATTACACAGTAATTTACAGTGTAACATGCGTTACAATTTTTGAATGCTTGTCTTTTAAACTAAAATATCTGAACTGTTTTAATAACCAATTAGAGCTTACGTATAAAAAGATTTTATCAATAAATTTAAGATAGGAGTATATAGATGACAGGGCCCTTGCTGGACTCAAATGTTTTGGGCAAAGTTCCCTACCAGCCCTAATCAAAACCTTCACAGTAAGAAAATCAATAGCTTTACATTAATTTGATAAATTTTCATTGAAGTGCAACAAATTATCACGTATTGCTATTGTCAACTTTGAAAATTCAGAACAGCGATCTGATTGAGCAAAGTCAACTTTATGTTCAATTAAAAATTTCATGAAGTTCACTTAGTACCTAACAATCTCCATTTCAGTTTTCTATCTTGTAAGCAATGCTTAAATTGAAATGATATGATGTTCAATAAAAGTAATTGTTGCCTTTCCTGCTATTTGTCAAAGAATAACAAAGAACCTGAATAAATATTTTTTAACACTTGTGCTAACTGTTTATTGTCCTTTTAGTCTGCAATGTTTATTCTTATTTGTTGACAATATTTTAAGGCAATGTTAAAAGCAAAAGCTTGATTATGTAGGTGTTTTGCACAAAAAACATTGACAAATTAAAGCATCTGAGTAACTCTTGCAAAGTTAGTCTGGTTATGTGTTCAACTCCACTGAATATATTATAATCCCAACTCCTGACAAAACATTGACAAACCAAATTCTAAAATCAGAGTATTATATTTTGATAATTGTTTGCTCTTCCTTCATAAGCGCATACTTCAGTAAAATTAGACAATCGAATCAAATAGGAATAGGGAAAGGCTGGGGGAAAATAGTGAGAAGTCTGGTCAATGTTTTAAATGATTAAAAAACACGGAAAAGAGACCATTTGACAAAATTTCTGACATTGCTTCAGCAAAATTATTGAATGACTTTATTTTTGCCAATATTGGTTATTTAAACAATAGGTTATATAAAAAAACGGGGGACATGTATCAATTTACAAGTATTCTTTTCCTTTCTTAAATTTATAAGAATATGAAATTAACTTTTTAATCTTTACTATAAATCAGCATACAAACCTCCCAGTTTTTTAACTGATGGCATGGATCATCTGGATTTAAAAGTAGTTACTGACATCTTTAATCACACAACAGACACAAAAGTTGATAAGAAGCATGAAAGTGATGAAACTGTTACAAATATTACAAACTAGTACACATATTACAAACTATTATAAACTATTACAAATATTACAAACTATTACAAATATTACAAACTATTACAAATATTACAAACTATTACAAATATTACAAACTATTACAAATATTACAAACTAGTACACATATTACAAACTATTACAAATATTAGAAACTATTGCAAATATCAGAAACTATTACAAACTACTGAAAATATTACAAACTATTATGTTGCTTCCTCAACGGATAATGACTCTAAATATAACACGTAACACAGATTACTAAATGTTCTACTTTTGTTCGCTTTTATGGGAAAGCAAAAAATCCTTCTTATCTTGCACTGTCTTACCTGCCAAGAGCAGCTTTCTTCAGTTGTTTACATCGGTACAAGCTGTCTCCAAATTTCATCAATCTGACATAATCTTTGGACACACTAAAACACAAAATTATATACAGCATCAATCGGCAGAATGACTGGATAGGGTTGTTCCATTTAAACACACATGTAAATAGATTTTTTATTGGACTAATTACTCAAAGAGTATGTGAAAATAAAACAAAATTCGGAATTCTATCTATGGGTAACCACTTTTCATTAAAAGTGCCTTCCATGATTACCAAGTATAATTTAATGGAATACCCCTAATGTTATTTTTACACTGGGTTGTAAGAAGCATTTGTAATGATGTGAAACTTTCCTTTGGACACCTTACATACTGTGCATACTTTTTTTTTTTTTTTTTTTTTTTAATAGAAATTTTACAAAAACGGACATATGTACACAATGGACAAAATATTATCATAAAAACATGCAAAATCTATTGTATCCAATAATAAGATAGTGTATGAACATGCAAAATCTATTGTATCCGATAAAAAGATATTATAAAAACATGCAAAATATATTGTATCCGATAAAAAGATATTTTAAAAACATGCAAAATATATTGTATCCGATAATAAGATATTATAAAAACATGCAAAATCTATTGTATCCGATAAGATATTATAAAAACATGCTGAATCTATTGTATCCAATAATAAGATAGTATATGAACATGCAAAATCAACATAAAAAGAATTGAAAAGCAAAAATCAAAATATAAGATCTTAATGAAACACATGGAAAAAGTGTAATGTTTCTGAAAGCAAAGGTTCATTCAAATAAGCTCTACACTGACATTGAAACAAAGCAAAAACTCTGCTAAATTCTTACTTGTCTATGAGATGTCGTGCTGTGTTTATTTGACCGAGGGCGAGTTTATAGTGGTCCTTGTCATACAATACATTCATCAGGTCAGCATAAAATGGGTGAACATCCTGAAATAAAATAAGTGAAACATTATTGTCAAGGAAATTAATGTATCAGTGACAGTTTGTGATTTGAATAAACTTACATTACTTAAATTATACATGTCAAACTAATACAGTGCTGTTGCAACTGGCAAAATAAAAATGTCTGAATTAATCAGATACATGTCTGCTAAGAGTGAACTGTAGAACCATAGTTATTAGTTTTGTGGTTTTACAAAAAATGACATTTTGATTGGTACATATAGGTCCAACATAGAGACAATTGCTGAAATTAAACTTTTCATGTTTTTTTCAAGCAGCATTAAGTAAAGTTGCTGAAATTTACCATTACAATTTATGAAGTACTACACTGTACAGAATTACAGATTGCATTACATCCCTTGACTAGAACATGATTTGCTGACATCACTGAAAAACATGCCAACCAGTTAGTAACAAAATGCACAGATTCAAAAGTCACACAAAGCACAAAGTATACATATTTGTGTAGCATCAGGTCCCCAAAGAGTAGAATGGCAATATCCAGAACCCTAAGAAAAAAATGGCAATATCCAGAACCCCTAAGCATAGAATGGTAATATCTGAACCCCAAAGTTTAGAATGGTAATATCCCAATCATCAAAGCTGAAAATGGTAATATACCCTACCCCACTGTAATTAACACCATACAGTGAAGCATACAAGTTTATATTTACTGGAACTGAACTACTCATAGCAGCGGGTACATGCAAATGTTCTTGCAATCAATGACTAGGTATGACATGCTGATTTTTTCCACTTTAATATCAATAATTAACATCGGATACAGTGAATCTGAGCCTATCAGAAAGCCAGGTTTTCAAAGAGTTTCTAACATGTTTTCATTGGGTTAAGAACAGGTTTTCATTGATGTCAGTTAATATCATAATTAACTACATTGTCAGTTGATATTTTAATGACACTCATGTAGTTTATTGCCTCAAATTAAATTAAATAGGAAAGCTCTGTTGCTATTTCAGACTACACTCTCAAAAGGATGAAATCAAAGGGAATATTATACGCTACTGACTGGTGATATCAAGCATTTTTTAAAAGGAAAATCTAATGAACAATGAAATAAAAACATCATTAAAACATTTAAAGTTCACCCAAAAAATGTTAAGGGTGCATGAAAGAAATAGAAAAGTAAAGTCTAATAAAACAAAAAAAACTAAAAGTAAAGAAAAGAAAAACTAAGAAACAGTAAAACAATAAAAAAAAAAATAGAACTATTTAAACCTAATATACATATTTAGCTCAGCTCTTCAAATTACTAATGAGAAAGTTTATGTTAGTTAAACCACTTACCTCTAGCTTTGGAAACTCTGATATGATCTCTGACAACTTGTCATGAAAGGTCTGCTGAGCAAATTTAACTTTGCGCATGTAAAAATGACGGATTCTGGAAATCTTATAATGTCTGTGAATAACGGTAGGTGTCTTCCTCTGTGTTTTAGACAAAACAATGTCTATGAAATCCTGAAATGAAAGACACGTAAAATAAAAAAAAATAACAAAAAAAAAAAAAAAAATCTGACCTTGACCCTTGAAACAGCGTTTTAATTACACAATGGACTAGTAAAGTAACTGAGTTTCATGTCTCCATCTTAAAGTAAAAGGGAAATACACAAGACTGAAATGATATAATTGCGCAATGATTCATGCATTAACCTCAAACAGGCCCCCTCCCATGCTAAAGTACAGACCCTATAATTTCTTGATTCTCTACACTTTGATGCTGAAACATTCTGCAGCTGAGGGATAAATCACCACTGCACCTCGGCAGGTACACTGTTAGCAACTCCACCAAGGTGGAGCTGGTTAACAATGCAGATTGATATTAGAACAGCCAATGACTGAAGTTATGTCATTCTAAAGTGATTTACAATCATATAACAGAAGAGTTTACTTTTTTTCAATTATACATTTGAACAATACAAAAATAATTTCAAAAGTCTTGCATATTCAATACATGTATATTTAGAAATGATGATTGATTGATTTCATTAAGTACAATCTGAACCATTATATGCACTAACTTGATGAGAAACCTTGTTGAGCTTTTCTCGAACAGCATAAATTTATCCTGTTATTACAAAGTAAAAGTAAAATTATGGACAGTTCAATTAGAACTGACTTCACTGCTTCAGTTTAAAGACAAAAACATGAAGATAAAATACACAAACAGAAAAACCAAATTTACAATGAAATGTGTCCGTAAACTGTAATGCCAGTCTGAACTAGTCCTATTCTGAATGTAATGTATAGCTAATCTGAACTAGTCCTATTCTGAATGTAATGTATAGCTAATCTGAATTAGTCCTATTCTGAATGTAATGTATAGCTAATCTGAATTAGTCCTATTCTGAATGTAATGTATACTACTGTGAGAGACTATTTCATCTATTGTAAAATATTTTTTCTGACCAAGATATTATTTTTGCTTTCATCGCATAAATTTGTTTCCAAGTAAAATAAGGAATGGAATAAGGTCATTTTTACAAATCAAAGCATTTGTTTTTAGGTACTGACCCAAAAATTTATAAAGAAAATAAAAACTTGCCTTCAGTGGATGTTCAACAGAAATCAAAGCAGTGACTAATGTCAAAACTGTTATTCACAATGGTCAGCATATAAAAAATGATGTAAAAGTCCAATTTGGCAAAGGTGTTTCTATCACATGTAGCTTTCAAACTTGCTAAGCTGAAATTTGTCAACTTCTATCACTATCATAGGTTATCTGAGTTCAATATGCAAGAACCCAGCTTGAATCAAAACTCACAAGTTTAAAATATGCCCTTAATGAAGCAACAGAGGATGAATTTTTCAGATTCAAATAAATAAAAATGGAATGATTTCTGAATAAATCGAGTTTGTTGAATCTAAAAATGAACTCATCTTCTTGATATCTTTCCAAACAAATTCACAAGAAGCATTCAAACATGGGCACCAACCACCATTTGAATATTAGTCTTGGTTACTTTTTGCAAAATCTTGACCTCATGTTATTTCAAGTTGACATTTGCACATAAATCTGGTTTTTTGAAAATGTTACATATAGTCTATTTAGAAATGTACGGTGAACATTCAGCTATAAGAATAGACTTTTCCTCTGTTCCAGGTACTTTGGAAGCTTTTCTGTGCCTCTTTATCAGATGCCCCCCTCCCCCATGTTTTGCATGAAATAGTATATCCTTGAGTCATAAACATGATGAAATTATATGTTGCTCTTAAAATTCAATGTCTTAAAAATTAAACTCATCTTTACATAATCAAAAATTCTGAAAAATTCCTCATTCACTTTATTTCTACTGTGCAGGTTTTTCACTAATTTGTTATTACATTACATCTGTATTTCCATGGTATAAATTGTGTATGTTGCAACTTTTAATTTTGGTATCATTTTTTTGGTATACTTTCTTAATAAAATTCTGATCAATTTGAGCAAAATTGTACCATTTATGAACTAGTATTTAGTTGTGAAATCAGTGTGCAAGAGAAGGAACAGGAACTGTATTAATGAAATATTTATGATTATTTTATGTCTTAAATAAAGTGATACGGTACAGATTGTTTGTTCTATATTATGTTAGTATTCAGAATAGATTGATATTTACAAAAAATGCAATGAATTGTTTTTCTTGTCTTCAAAATAATACAAATTTACCTTTTTTGCCTCTATTTAACATGAAAAGTTTAAATTAAATAGGACTACAAATGTCCGTTTATATCACCAGTCATAGTAACAAGTTTGTCTTAACTTGAAATTACATTACACACCAAACATTTTAATACAGTTTGCATAAATGAAAACTATTGTGTATAATCTGATTACTTGGTATATTTGTCCATTTTTTACACACAAAAATATGTGTTTTGTGGGGTTTTGTAATTCAATTCATGCTGGATTGTTGCCAGTATTTCCATTTTTACAGACCCATGTGCTCGAAAAAGGTACTGTTCTTGCTAGCAATGGTGACCAAATAAAAGACATAATTTGGGGTGTGGGGTGTTTACACAAATATTCTAACATAAAAAATGTCAAATGATTTCTAAAGTATTTAAAAAGTAGTTGCAGGTCAGTTTTTTTTATTTTAAAACTGCATTTTGAAGAAATTTCTCACCGAATATGCTACACAAAAGGCCCAATGCTAACTATAGACATTTGATCTTTAAACCATGAATACATTCAGATGTAATAATGTTGGCTTTTTTTATGTTTTTTACATAAGTGGAGAAAGTACCTGTGTTAATGAGACTGACATTTTTAGAAAATCTAAATACTGATCACAAGTGCCCTCTAGTGTCATCCTTGGTTGCTACTTAATGAGCATTCACAAATAATTATTTTTTCGAGGGATCTTTAGTCATATAATCAGTTCTCTTAGTAAACCGTTATGCAGACGATCTAAGTAAACCGTGATGCAGACGACCTTAGTAAACCGTGATGCAGGCAATCTGTTCACTGTGCTTGGCATGATTTTATGAATGAAAAATACAAATAAAATTGAGTAATCTGGATATGTATGTGTAGAATTTTATCATTAAAATGTACACTTATAAGAAAAATCAATGATTATGTTTTAACTAGAAGAGAGTATTTCTTCCAACTGTTAAAGATAATTAAAGTGAACGTCTTGAGTGTACGCTAACATAAGGGTAAGATCAGATGAATTATGACGGCAGTTCTCAAATGCTTCGGATTTCTGACGAAGCATGACGAGCCAAGAAGAAACGACTCGTAGCGAATCGAAGAAACAACCAGTCATCTGACAATCATATGAAACTGTTTAGTGCTACCTCTGTGTGCCCGGCATAACATAATTTGTCCAAATCCTTTGCATTTTCACACGAGAGCGAAGCAGTCTTCAAAACGACACGTTTCCTAAAATCGAGACTACAAATTATACAATGTACCCACAAGGTGACTGTAAACACTTGTTTGTGTGTAAATTCTATTAGGAAGAATTATTTACCGAGGCTGGAGGAACCACGGTGATTTTCTTGAAATTATAGTGAGCCATTTTTCTTTGGCTCGACACGTAGGTTAGAACGATTGGTTTTAGTTTTCTTGATCTTGAAATTCACGTGTCCCAACCAATTGACAGACCGGAAGAAAGGAAAGCATGTAGCTCTGACTGGTTCAATAACTACAACACAATTTCCAGCAGCGGCTCCATCTCTAGTTCGGGATCCGGCAATGCAGGTGTTGACCTTAATAAGAGTCTGCCAGAATCTGTTATCTCCCGAAGACAAAAAATACAACAATAACAACAACAAAAACACGAGGTGTTCCAACATGCAGTTAGATCAGTGGCAGTAAACGAAATGTAGAAAATACTTTAATGAAATAATCTGCTTAAAGAAGTTGACCCAACTGCAAATTACAGAAAGCTAGTGCTTCACCATCTCTTCGTATCTATAATCAATAACCTTCATGTATTTAATATTACGTCAATAAGAGGGTTGTTTTGATTCCTTTGGGAATGAAAATGCAAAATTACTCTAACTAATGATTTCCTAATATCCATTGAAAATGACTGTTATTACAATATAAATTCACACTTTTGTGATATATTCAGCTTTACCTTTTTTTCAAAATATCTTTTCAAATGTAACTTCTTTTCATATGTTATATATTACCACCCTTTGATGACATTAATAGTTCGATGGAAAATACACACAATTCGTAACAATTAGATAAATGTATTATTATTATTATTATTATTATTATTATTATTATTATTAGATACTACTACTACTACTACTACTACTACTACTACTACTTATTAATGTCCAGCCCTTTGGTTCGCTGACCTTTGGTCCGCTAGCTTTTGTTCCTACATCAAGGCTATAAATGAATCATATGGCGCCCATAACAAACTGCTGAACCGTTCGTGCATTATTGTTTACTTTTTTGCAACTAATTCATCGAACTTAATTCTGTATTTATTTATTTTTTTTATTGATTTTTCTTCCTCTACTTATGGACGATCTCTATAGCAAATGTTTGGTCGCATCGCTGTGGCATTTAAATACATGTAGTTAAATACCTTGTGGCTGATAATTTGCATGAAGTTCTTTTGTCGGAGTTCAGTCGTCTCGTGGTAATGGAAGTTTTCCGATGAGAACACGAGGATCAGAAGCGCTGCCATACATTTGGCGTTGATTGCACATCGTACGATGGCCAACTATTTTGTTTCTTTGAATCTAAATGCTGTAGAGTAGGAGAGCATTATATATCAAGCAAAAATGAGGTGGCATGGTGGTAATATACAAGTCAAGAGGCAGAGCAGTCTGTCATCTTTTGTTAGTCGATGTGGTTTGTCTTTACTTTCTCACTTTGGAAAGATAGTCGGTTTATGTTCTATAATAATCCTACATTTCCAGTATAATACATTCCTGTTGTGTGTATGTGTGTGTGTGTGTGTGTGTGTGTGTACTCGGATTTTCTACGTTGCGGATACTGATCCAAAGTATAGACCTTCGTTGTGGACACAGTTTACATTGTGGACACTACATGTTGGTGTCCACAAGGTACACACCTGTAAATTATCATTTTGATTCACGTACATGATTTTAAAACCAAAAGAGCAGACCAACATAAGTATGGCTTCGTCGCAAAGCTAACTTTTTCCATAAATGCTTTCTCCTCGAAAGATAGCGCTAAGTCAGTGACATGAATGGTCATTTATTAAAATAATATTATAATAGACCTATTTTTCATCAGACTTGAAAAATCACAACTGGTTCCACAATAATAAGAAACACACACACACAGCATTATGAACACCGCGTCCATAACTAAAATTTAGTGTCCACAATGTCGCGACGTTAACAATCAATAATTCATTAGTGTACTGTGTAAAAAATTATGTTGGTAAAAAACAGCACCAATAGAGGATATTTTCACCTTATTTAGCTTGTATGTGTTGTTTCAATGATTATTTAAGGATGTGTCCATAACTCGGTCCCTAGTCGGATGTTTCACAAGTATAGCAATCCGCGTGTGTGTGTGATTGGGATCTTTAACGTAGCTTTAACAATTTTTCAGCCATATCTCTACGATGTCTGCAGTGTGGCAGTTCATTCCTGTTTTTATTTTATCACCAAATATGAGTATGTAGTTAATGCATACTTTATAACTTTTGTAGACTGGATTACATTTGCATGTAACAACAAGAACTGAGTTTGCTGTTGAACTACTGCCAGTCTAATACAGGGGTCAATGTAGACTTGAACTTCAGTGAAAACTGACTTCTCTTTTTGGCGTGTGTTCCTTCCTTTGCTTGAATTATGCATTCTATTTCTCAGTATGCATTTGTTGGAAGTTATGGGGTTTTTGGTTTTCGTTATCTAGGAGATGATTGACTATGGTGTTATTGTCTAAATCAAGTAAACAGTAAAATAAAATACGTAATTAATGGATGGAATAAGAAAGACACGAGCAGAGATATAGAACAGAGCAACTTGAGCCGCAGTATATAAATATAAAAATTTAATGAATTACATAAACATCATGAAATTGAACATACATTTCTAATGATTAACCTTTTCTTATAAATAAAGTTACAAAATGAGAAATTCAATTAGCCGTTCTGTTATACCCATCAAGCAAATTTCATAAAATACCCGATTGATTTATCAAAACTCAAACTGCCGGTTTGTAAGCTTCGCCTGGTTGCTCTTGTGTTGGTGATAGGTTGGTCTTGTCATATTTCTTCGATGTCTGTCTGTCTTCTTCTTTGGGTCATCTACCGTCTTGGTGGTAGATTGTGGTCTTTCCCACTCTGCAGTACAGGTATGGGGATATTTTTTTTCCTTCAAAAGAACATAAGTACCAAACATAAAGAAGTATCCGGTTCTTTTTTTCTTCAGTAATCAGCAAAGTCCCAACTCTTTCACGACATATATTGTTAATCAAAATTCAACAGAACTAAACTATGGTCATTTCGCAACCTAATACTGATACACACACCCTATCATCATAAATTATTGTCTTTTTAGCTGCTACTCGCATTCTTAGGATTTAGGATAAAATGAGCCCTCTTTGATAAACCATCACACTCCGCTTTGGGCTTCAAATTACTAGCTGACTATATCAGTCCTAAATCAGTCATAATAATAATAATAATAATAATAATAATAATAATAATAATAATTATATATATATATATATATATATATATATATATATATATATATATATATATATATATATATATATATATATATATATATATAACACTACAATTTTATAGGCAACAATGCTCTAATGTCAATAATGACGTAGTATCTTCTCATTTAATAGGAAATACATCAGATGACAAGGATGTTTTTTGTTTATAATCAAAGAATACCCAAATAAAAGGCAGATATCACGTTCGACAAGTAAATGTTTATAAGAGAGATTGAGCAGTTCCAACTCAACACGATATTCGAAAGAAGATTCGCAGCGTCGTTGCCTAGATTGTATGCGTGTAGAATAACTGCTCCGTAATCATCGTATTCACAAATGAGCCTTTGCAACTTGAACCCATTGGCAAGAATAAGCGACAGCCTCAGCGGCGATAGTACCTCCAGTACAGGGCGATTTTGGGTCCCTCGAGTGATCGACTGGTCTAAAACGCTCACCGTTACGGAATACTGCCGTTTCACCTCTGTCTGCATGGGTTCGAGTCTCGGTCTCGGTTAATCTGGGTATATGGCACGCCAAATCGTTCAAAATGGATGAGCTGGAGCAATCGTAGGGTGAACTGGAGCAATCGTAGGGTGAGCTTGGAGCGATCGTAGGATGAACTGGAGCGGCTTGGAGCGATCGTAGGGCGAACTGGAGCAATCGTAGGGTGAGCTTGGAGCGATCGTAGGGTGAACTGGAGCAATCGTAGGGTGAGCTTGGAGCGATCGTGGGGGTGAACTGGAGCAATCGTAGGGTGAGCTGGAGCAATCGTAGGGTGAATTGGAGTAATCGTAGGATGAGCTTGGAGCGATCGTAGGGTGAGCTGGAGCAATCGTAGGGTGAGCATGGAGCGATCGTAGGCTGAACTGGAGCAATCGTAGGATGAGCTTGGAGTAATCGTAGGGTGAGGTTAGAAGGTTCAAATGGTCCTAATTTTGCAATAAGCCTAGCAATCAAAGATTGAAATGAAAGTTGGAGAAAAAAATATTCATGTTAATGTAAATGCTTAAGGATGCCTATTAGTTTAAATTCTTCTTGCATTCCTCACGATGTGAAATCAAAGAATTGAGAATACTGATGGTTGATGAGTTTAAGTGAGATTAAGTTATATCATTCTGATGGAGGACACTACGTTTTAAATACAGTCTGATGGTAGAGTCTAAATTGCACACACTTTGATGGCAGAGACATGTTACATACATTCTTAAGGAATAACACAACAGATTAACCTCAACGAAGTTTGAAGGCAGGTCACTGCCAGTTTGTATTTCATGTTTTCATTGTATAAAATTTAGTTTCAGTAATAACAAAGCTACATCATTGTCTTGACATGGTATATCCCAATGTTTTTACTATCCCCCACCCAACCCCCATATAATGATGTCCCCAAAACTATAACCCTATCACATGCTATCTGTGTAGCAAGTTTTTGTGAATTTTCAACTGACAGTTCAGAAGGAAATATATGTACAGGTAGATGGATGGTATATAAATATCTCCTGTTGAAGTGTAGGGATAACAAATATATGTTTGGACTGCTATGTGTGTAATTTCCACTTGTGCCATTGCACAGCATTAACACACCTAATTGACTGTTAGGGTTGAGTGTGTGTTGGGTCTATTCCCATTCACCCAGGGTCCTCCATTCAGGTCAATGGTTACTTAATAGCAGCCCCGACCTGACGACCAAATTAAGTAGTACTCCTTGAGTACATAAATGCCTGGGGGAAGCGGCACCATTCCTCACCCCCAAGAGAAATTAAATATCCAGCTTTGCTGGAAACTTAAAACAGTGCTACTTGCCCCTAGTGGGCGATATAGCACTATAATTCAAATTCATCAACATCATTTAATTTTAGGAGTGGGATACATGACCAATTATACAAAATATCAGTAGGTGCCATATGATTAATTAACTACCCTTCTTTCTGCTGTCTTGTAAATCACATGCTAGGTATAGGTGTCACTATTCTGATGATGTTACCCTTCCTGTCCAATAGATTTAAATTATTCCATGGAATATATGCTTATATCATCAAGATGTTTGACATTTTTAATGATGAACAGAATCCACACAATTAATGACGTAATCGGTCGTCAGTTTCACTGATATCAAGATGTTTAATTTTATGGCAAACAAGATTTTTGCATATTAATGTGGTACTAACAGCTGCCTCGCTTGCCGCTCAGCATTAAGAGGTTAGCGTTAGGACTGGTCGGCCTGGTGTCAGGATAATGTGACTTGGTGGGGCATCATGCTACATGTCTGCGGCATGATGCTCCAGTGCTAGACATCACAATAAACTGCTTCATTGCAGACATCGTAGCGATATGACTGAAAAATTGTTAAAGCTACGTTAAAAAACCTAAACAAACAAACAAGTACTTAGGGATTGGGCATGGTTATGGACTTGTCAAAAAAGTCAAAATATACAAAATTATTATCTAATCAGACACGAGTTTACATTCTATTACGATGAGACCTTTTGAGAAGATGGTGGTAGTTTGCCATAATAAACTTTATCAATGGAACAGCTATCAGCAAGATAATGTCACTTTGTGTAGAATGTATTTGGACAGTTTTTATTCAGGTAATCATGTTAACTAAGTTATCCATTTATGCCTTTCACGGTTAACATTACTCATTTTGAATATTTATCATGATGCCATTACCCCAACCCCCAGAAAAGACAAGGGAAAAATATTTTGTCATTTCACATTTTTGTTATCATTTGTCAGCCATTGTCTGTGCTGACATGAAAAGTTCAGTTATTACCTAAGTGGAAGCTGACGGTTATGTTACCTTTGTATGACACTGCTTTGCGCTGATTTTTTGCTGTGCTCATTTTGAATTGTTATCAAGAAACTTCATATAAGATGTTTATTATTTACATTTTATTAAAGGATTTCATATAAAGTTAGAGTCTTTTTCATTTGAAATAAAAAAAAATATATAACTCACATACAACTTTTGGGCTTCTTGTCTCATTGGGTACCAGATGGTGCTGCTGTAACACACACACACACACACACACACACACACACACACACACACACACACACTTTACACCCCTGGAGTTGGTAGCTGGATTAAAGTTTTGACACGTTACTGATTTGTAGTAACCAACCAAAACCTGATGGGTTCCTCGCAATTCTACATCTTTCTCCAAACTGAAGACCATGTCATGTATGTTCCAAATTATTTGAGGAAGACACTCAAGTTCATATAAAACTAAAAACAAATTAGATCGTGGAACTTTAAGGATTTGCTTTACTTTGATGTCTTCAATAACAGGCTAAATTTATTTCAAGTTCACCCCACGATCGCTCCAAGCTCACCCTACGGTTGTTCCAGTTCACCCTACGATTGCTCCAGTTCAGCCTGCGATCGCTCCAAGCTCACCCTACGATTATTCCATTTCACACTACGATTGATCCAAGCTCACCCTACGATTACTCCAGTTCACTCCACGATCGTTCCAAGCTCACCCTACGATTGCTCCAGCTCACCTTACGATCGCTCCAAGCTCATCCTACGATTGTTCCAGTTCACCCTACGATTACTCCAGTTCAGCCTACGATTGCTCCAGCTCACCCTACGATTGCTCCAGCTCATCCTACGATCGCTCCAAGCTCATCCTACGATTGCTCCAGTTCAGCCTACGATCGCTCCAAGCTCACCCTACGATTGCTCCAAGCCTAATCTACGATTGCTCCAGCTCATCCATTTTGAACGATTTGGCGTGCCATATGGGTACGTGAGAAAGTTTGCTAGTAACTTCTCGTCGGTCGATGGTTCTTTTCGGCGTTTTCTCAGGTTCTTGTTCAACAAGTTATACTGGCCACCATGTATAGCCTATCTTGTGCTGAAAAATGGTGTTTACACACACACACACACACACACACACACACACACACACACACACATACACACACACACACACACTTGATTATTTAATAAAATAGAAATCAGTCTCCGCCAGACTGGCATTTGTCAGACAGAGAACCCTTATCACTCTTGTCCTAACTTACGAACTCGCACAGTGCTGTTAACAATGCTGCAGAAAGACTTAACAAAACAGCTGTTGGTCGCCTCCTCACAGAGACAGTTGCTTGGGCGCTATTGCAGGTTATTAGAGCGCATTTCTTGCCATTAAAATCACGTTTCTCGACAACTTTAAAAAAGATAATAGCAAACGCACAGATATATGCGCTCTATGATTGGGGTTTATGTGCAATGAGGATTCGTAGCTTGCCAGTTTGTCGTGGCGGCATTCACGTGCGAGGATCTGTGGGGCATGAACTCGCATGTGCAGAAAAGCTATAACAAAACAACACACGGATCAATACTAGTCAAACGTCTAGTTTACATCCACTAATCTTCACACCGAGCATAACGTTTTCACTTTATGGACCCATTTTTGTGTCAAGTTTTGTGTCTAGTACATGTTTACAAATCATCATCAGCTTCCTTTGCGACATGTTCATGACTGAAAATTAGTACGCAATATACGCAAAAGTAATTGATAATATAATTGATATATAATGTGCTTTTATATTAGTATTAATGGCGTTTTATGTTTCTATATGAGTCGGATCGACAGAAGTATATATATTATCATAATCCTGAATTTGAATTGAGTTGGATTCGGGCATTCATAAAAAATTCTAATAAGCTTAACATCCGAATTCAGAATTTGCTCAGGTAAGAGCACTTCATATAGCATTAGGTCTTACCGTAACGGTACTATTTTAAAGTCATACAGTAACGTTTTATTTTAAAGTCTTACCGTAACGTACTGTTTTAAAGTCTTACCGTAACGGTACTGTTTTAAAGTCTTACCGTAACGGTACCATTTTATAGTCTTACCATAACGTACTGTTTTAAAGTCTTATTATAACGGTACTGTTTTAAATTCTTACCGTAACGTTTTGTTTTAAAGTCTTACCGTAACGGTACTGTTTAAAAGTCTTACCGTAACGTACTATTTTAAATTTTTATCGTAATGGTACTGTTTTAAAGTCCTACCATAACGGTACTGTTTTAAAGTCTTACCATAACGGTACTATTTTAAAGTCTTACAGTAACGTACTGTTTTAAAGTCTTACTATAACGGTACTATTTTAAAGTCTTACCGTAACGGTACCATGTTATAGTCTTACCATAACGTACTGTTTTAAAGTCTTACCATAACGTACTGTTTTAAAGTCTTATTATAACGGTACTGTTTTAAAGTCTTACTGTAACGTTTTGTTTTAAAGTCTTACTGTAACGTTTAGTTTTAAAGTCTTACCGTAACGGTACCATTTTATAGTCTTACCATAACGTACTGTTTTAAAGTCTTATTATAACGGTACTGTTTTAAATTCTTACCGTAACGTTTTGTTTTAAAGTCTTACCGTAACGGTACTGTTTAAAAGTCTTACCGTAACGTACTATTTTAAATTTTTATCGTAATGGTACTGTTTTAAAGTCCTACCATAACGGTACTGTTTTAAAGTCTTACCATAACGGTACTATTTTAAAGTCTTACAGTAACGTACTGTTTTAAAGTCTTACTATAACGGTACTATTTTAAAGTCTTACCGTAACGGTACCATTTTATAGTCTTACCATAACGTACTGTTTTAAAGTCTTACCATAACGTACTGTTTTAAAGTCTTATTATAACGGTACTGTTTTAAAGTCTTACTGTAACGTTTTGTTTTAAAGTCTTACTGTAACGTTTAGTTTTAAAGTCTTAACATAACGGTACTATTTCAAAGTCTTCATTTACCGTAACGTACTGTTTTAAAGTCTTACCGTAATGATACTGTTTTAAATTCTTACTATAACGGTACTATTTTAAAGTCTTACCGTAATGGTACTATTTTAAAGTCTTACCGTCACGGTACTATTTTAAAGTCTTATCGTAACGGTACTGTTTTAAATTCTTACCGTAACGGTACTGTTTTAAATTCTTACCGTAACGGTACTATTTTAAAGTCTTACCGTCACGGTACTATTTTAAAGTCTTACAGTAACGTTCTGTTTTAAAGTCTTACTATAACGATACTATTTTAAAGTCTTACCGTAACGGTACCATTTTATTGTCTTACCATAACGTACTGTTTTAAAGTCTTATTATAACGGTACTGTTTTAAAGTCTTACTGTAACGTTTTGTTTTAAAGTCTTACTGTAACGTTTAGTTTTAAAGTCTTAACATAACGATACTATTTCAAAGTCTTCATTTACCGTAACGTACTGTTTTAAAGTCTTACGGTAATGGTATTGTTTTAAATTCTTACTATAACGGTATTTTTTTAAAGTCTTACCGTAATGGTACTATTTTAAAGTCTTACCTTAACGGTACTGTTTTAAATTCTTACCGTAACGGTACTGTTTTAAATTCTTACCGTAACGGTACTATTTTAAAGTCTTACCGTAATGGTACTGTTTTAAATTCTTACTATAACGGTACTATTTTAAAGTCTTACCGTAATGGTACTATTTTAAAGTCTTACCGTCACGGTACTATTTTAAAGTCTTACCGTAACGGTACTGTTTTAAATTCTTACCGTAACGGTACTATTTTAAAGTCTTACCGTCACGGTACTATTTTAAAGTCTTACCGTAACGGTACTATTTTAAAGTCTTACCGTAACGGTACTGTTTTAAAGTCTTACCGTAGCGGTACTATTTTAAAGTCTTACCATAACGTACTGTTTTAAAGTCCTACCGTAACGGTACTGTTTTAGTCTTAGCACAACGTACTGTTTTAAAGTTTTACTATAACGGTACTATTTCAAAGTCTTACCGTAAAGGTACTATTTTAAAGTCTTACCGTAACGTACTATTTTAAAGTCTTACCGTAAGGGCACTGTTTTAAAGTCTTACCGTAACGATTTTGTTTTAAAGTCTTACCGTAACGGTACTATTTTAAAGTCTTACCGTAACGGTACTGTTTTAAAGTCTTACCGTAACGTACTATTTTAAAGTCTTACCGTAACGGTACTGTTTTAAAGTTTTAACATAACGGTACTATTTTAAATTCTTACCGTAACGGTACTATTTTAAAGTCTTACCGTCACGGTGCTATTTTAAAGTCTTACCGTAACGGTACTGTTTTAAAGTCTTACAATAACGTACTGTTTTAAAGTCTTACCGTCACGGTGCTATTTTAAAGTCTTACCGTAACGGTACTGTTTTAAAGTCTTACCGTAACGGTATTACTGTAACGGTACTGTTTTAAAGTCTTACCGTAAAGGAACTATTTTAAATTCTTACCGTAACGGTACTGTTTTAAAGTCTTACCGTAACGGTTCTGTTTTATAGTCTTACCGTAACGGTACTGTTTTAAATTCTTACCGTAACGGTACTGTTTTAAAGTCTTACCGTAAAGGAACTATTTAAAATTCTTACCGTAACGGTACTGTTTTAAAGTCTTACCGTAACGGTTCTGTTTTATAGTCTTACCGTAACGGTACTGTTTTAAATTCTTTCCGTAACGGTACTGTTTTAAAGTCTTGCCGTAACGGTACTGTTTTAAAGTCTTACCGTAACGGTACTGTTTTAAATTCTTACCGTAACGGTACTTTTAAAGTCTTACCGTAACGGTTCTGTTTTAAATTCTTACCGTAACGTACTGTTTTAAAGTCTTGCCGTAATGGTACTGTTTTAAATTCTTACCGTAACGGTACTGTTTTAAAGTCTTACCGTAACGGTACTGTTTTAAAGTCTTACAATAACGTACTGTTTTAAAGTCTTACCGTCACGGTGCTATTTTAAAGTCTTACCGTAACGGTACTGTTTTAAAGTCTTACCGTAACGGTATTACTGTAACGGTACTGTTTTAAAGTCTTACCGTAAAGGAACTATTTTAAATTCTTACCGTAACGGTACTGTTTTAAAGTCTTACCGTAACGGTTCTGTTTTAAAGTCTTACCTTAACGGTACTGTTTTAAATTCTTACCGTAACGGTACTGTTTTAAAGTCTTACCGTAGCGGTTCTGTTTTATAGTCTTACCATAACGGTACTGTTTTAAATTCTTACCGTAACGGTACTGTTTTAAAGTCTTACCGTAACGGTACTGTTTTAAATTCTTTCCGTAACGGTACTGTTTAAAGTCTTGCCGTAACGGTACTGTTTTAAAGTCTTACCGTAACGGTACTGTTTTAAATTCTTACCGTAACGGTACTTTTAAAGTCTTACCGTAACGGTACTGTTTTAAATTCTTACCGTAACGTACTGTTTTAAAGTCTTGCCGTAATGGTACTGTTTTAAATTCTTACCGTAACGGTACTGTTTTAAAGTCTTACCGTAACGGTACTGTTTTAAAGTCTTACAATAACGTACTGTTTTAAAGTCTTACCGTCACGGTGCTATTTTAAAGTCTTACCGTAACGGTACTGTTTTAAAGTCTTACCGTAACGGTATTACTGTAACGGTACTGTTTTAAAGTCTTACCGTAAAGGAACTATTTTAAATTCTTACCGTAACGGTACTGTTTTAAGGTCTTACCGTAACGGTTCTGTTTTAAAGTCTTACCGTAACGGTACTGTTTTAAATTCTTACCGTAACGGTACTTTTTTAAAGTCTTACCGTAACGGTACTGTTTTAAATTCTTTCCGTAACGGTACTGTTTTAAAGTCTTGCCGTAACGGTACTGTTTTAAAGTCTTACCGTAACGGTACTGTTTTAAAGTCTTACCATAACGTACTGTTTTAAAGTCTTGCCGTAATGGTACTATTTTAATGTTGTGTTTAAAGGTGGATAAAATACACCAATATAACTGGAACTAAAATTTCACAATTGAAATGTTGTGATAAAGAAATGGCAACAATGTTAATGATTTCCACTGAATGGTTTTAACGTCAAATCTGATACAATCGATCCACTTTTTAATTTTACTTATATCCTGACTTTTACGTTTTTAAATATTTTAAAATTTTGAATGAAAAAACTTTAGTTAATGTGGATTTTAAGCAATGAATAGAATTAAGCATAAATGCAGAAGGTGATATTTCCAATTTTAACTCAAACGCTGAACACGTTAAACTACTTCAAGTTTTAAAAGTACTGCTGTTACGGATGAAGACGGAGAATTTGTTATAGTTGTTTTTTAATCGCTCTATGCTAGTGATGTATATAATTACTATGCTAGTGATATATATAATTACTATGCTAGTGATGTATATAATTACTATGCTAGAGATGTATATAATTACTATGCTAGTGATGTATATAATTACTATGCTAGTGATGTATATAATTACTATGCTAGTGATGTATATAATTACTATGCTAGAGATGTATATAATTACTATGCTAGTGATGTATATAATTACTATGCTAGTGATGTATATAATTACTATGCTAGTGATTATATAATTACTATGCTAGTGATGTATATAATTACTATGCTAGTGATATATATAATTACTATGCTAGTGATGTATATAATTACTATGCTAGTGATGTATATAATTACTATGCTAGTGATGTATACAATTACTATGCTAGTGATGTATACAATTACTATGCTAGTGATGTATACAATTACTATGCTAGTGATGTATACAATTACTATGCTAGTGATGTATACAATTACTATGCTAGTGATGTATACAATTACTATGCTAGTGATGTATACAATTACTATGCTAGTGATGTATACAATTACTATGCTAGTGATGTATACAATTACTATGCTAGTGATGTATATAATTACTATGCTAGTGATATATATAATTACTATGCTAGTGATGTATATAATTACTATGCTAGTGATGTATATAATTACTATGCTAGTGATGTATATAATTACTATGCTTGTGATATATATAATTACTATGCTAGTGATGTATATAATTACTATGCTAGTGATATATATAATTACTATGCTAGTGATGTATATAATTACTATGCTTGTGATGTATACAATTACTGTGCTAGTGATGTATACAATTACTATGCTTGTGATGTATACAATTACTATGCTAGTGATGTATACAATTACTATGCTAGTGATGTATACAATTACTATGCTAGTGATGTATACAATTACTATGCTAGAGATGTATACAATTACTATGCTAGTGATGTATACAATTACTATGCTAGAGATGTATACAATTACTATGCTAGTGATGTATATAATTACTATGCTAGTGATGTATATAATTACTATGCTAGTGATGTATATAATTACTATGCTAGAGATGTATATAATTACTATGCTAGTGATGTATATAATTACTATGTTAGTGATGTATATAATTACTATGCTAGTGATATATATATAATTACTATGTTAGTGATGTATATAATTACTATGCTAGTGATGTATATAATTACTATGCTAGTGATATATATAATTACTATGCTAGTGATGTATATAATTACTATGCTAGTGATATATATAATTACTATGCTAGTGATGTATATAATTACTATGCTAGAGATGTATATAATTACTATGCTAGTGATGTATATAATTACTATGCTAGAGATGTATATAATTACTATGCTAGTGATGTATATAATTACTATGCTAGTGATGTATATAATTACTATGCTAGTGATATATATAATTACTATGCTAGTGATGTATATAATTACTATGCTAGTGATGTATATAATTACTATGCTAGTGATATATATAATTACTATGTTAGTGATGTATATAATTACTATGCTAGTGATGTATATAATTACTATGCTAGTGATGTATACAATTACTGTGTTAGTGATGTATACAATTACTATGCTTGTGATGTATACAATTACTATGTTAGTGATATATATAATTACTATGCTAGTGATGTATATAATTACTATGCTAGTGATGTATATAATTACTATGCTAGTGATGTATATAATTACTATGCTAGTGATGTATATAATTACTATGCTAGTGATGTATACAATTACTATGCTAGTGATGTATATAATTACTATGCTAGTGATGTATATAATTACTATGCTAGTGATGTATATAATTACTATGCTAGTGATTTATATAATTACTATGCTAGTGATGTATACAATTACTATGCTAGTGATGTATATAATTACTATGCTAGTGATGTATACAATTACTATGCTAGTGATGTATATAATTACTATGCTAGTGATGTATACAATTACTATGCTAGTGATGTATATAATTACTATGCTAGTGATGTATACAATTACTATGCTAGTGATGTATATAATTACTATGCTAGTGATGTATACAATTACTATGCTAGTGATGTATATAATTACTATGCTAGTGATGTATACAATTACTATGCTAGTGATGTATATAATTACTATGTTAGTGATATATATAATTACTATGCTAGTGATGTATATAATTACTATGCTAGTGATGTATACAATTACTATGCTTGTGATGTATACAATTACTGTGTTAGTGATGTATACAATTACTATGCTAGTGATGTATACAATTACTATGCTAGTGATGTATACAATTACTATGCTAGTGATGTATACAATTACTATGCTTGTGATGTATATAATTACTATGCTAGTGATTATATAATTACTATGCTAGTGATGTATATAATTACTATGCTAGTGATGTATACAATTACTATGCTAGTGATTATATAATTACTATGCTAGTGATGTATATAATTACTATGCTAGTGATGTATACAATTACTATGCTAGTGATGTATACAATTACTATGCTAGTGATGTATACAATTACTATGCTAGTGATGTATACAATTACTATGCTAGTGATGTATATAATTACTATGCTAGTGATGTATATAATTACTATGCTAGTGATGTATATAATTACTATGCTTGTGATGTATATAATTACTATGCTAGTGATGTATACAATTACTATGCTAGTGATGTATACAATTACTATGCTAGTGATGTATATAATTACTATGCTAGTGATGTATATAATTACTATGCTTGTGATGTATATAATTACTATGCTAGTGATGTATACAATTACTATGCTAGTGATGTATACAATTACTATGCTAGTGATTATATAATTACTATGCTAGTGATGTATACAATTACTGTGTTAGTGATGTATATAATTACTATGCTAGTGATATATACAATTACTATGCTAGTGATGTATACAATTACTATGCTAGAGATGTATATAATTACTATGCTAGTTATGTATATAATTACTATGCTAGTGATGTATACAATTACTATGCTAGTGATGTATACAATTACTATGCTAGTGATGTATACAATTACTATGCTAGAGATGTATATAATTACTATGCTAGTGATGTATATAATTACTATGCTAGTGATGTATACAATTACTGTGTTAGTGATGTATATAATTACTATGCTAGTGATATATACAATTACTATGCTAGTGATGTATATAATTACTATGCTAGTGATATATACAATTACTATGCTAGTGATGTATATAATTACTATGCTAGTGATGTATACAATTACTATGCTAGTGATGTATACAATTACTATGCTTGTGATATATACAATTACTGTGTTAGTGATGTATATAATTACTATGCTAGTGATATATACAATTACTATGCTAGTGATGTATATAATTACTATGCTAGTGATGTATATAATTACTATGCTAGTGATGTATATAATTACTATGCTAGAGATGTATATAATTACTATGCTAGTGATATATACAATTACTATGCTAGTGATGTATATAATTACTATGCTAGTGATTATATAATTACTATGCTAGAGATGTATATAATTACTATGCTAGTGATATATACAATTACTATGCTAGTGATGTATATAATTACTATGCTAGTGATTATATAATTACTATGCTAGTGATGTATATAATTACTATGCTAATGATGTATACAATTACTATGCTAGTGATGTATACAATTACTATGCTAGTGATGTATACAATTACTGTGCTTGTGATGTATACAATTACTATGCTAGAGATGTATATAATTACTATGCTAGAGATGTATATAATTACTATGCTAGTGATATATACAATTACTATGCTAGTGATGTATACGATTACTGTGCTTGTGATGTATACAATTACTATGCTAGTGATGTATACAATTACTATGCTAGTGATGTATACAATTACTATTCTAGTGATATATACAATTACTATGCTAGTGATGTATACGATTACTGTGCTTGTGATGTATATAATTATTTTGGTTGTGAAGTATATGCTTACTATGCTTGTGATGTATATAATTATTATGCTTTTGATGTATATAATTATTATGCTTGTGAAGTACATGATTACTTTGCTAGTGATATATACAGTAACTATATTATGAAAACGGCAGAAGAACAAAATAACAAGCTCCCAATGTGCAATATACTTATCAGTATTGATAAGAACAACATCAGCAACTATCAACAACACGACTACTACTACTTATAATAATAATAATAATAATAATAATAATAATAATAATAATAATAATAATAATAATAATAATGAGCGCGTATGTTCCGGTAAACGCCATTCACACCTGACTCACAATTGCTTCTACACGCGTAGTATGTAAAGTTCTTGTCTCAGTTGTATAGCGAAGTACGTGGTAACTCCTCATAACGATGAGTAACAAAGTGGAGAGCGGTCAGGGAACCAGACTAAGTACGTGGTAGTTAGTAATCAATTGGGATAAGGAACCAGTCTAACAAGTGCGGTGAAACAGAGGAAAGCAATTTCGCAGTCACTACTAACGGGTACGCCAGTAGCCGACGTGTCTCAATCACTGAAAGCGTGAAATAGTTGTCAGTGGGGACCCTCTTATGGGCCAGATGTCACGAAGTCACGCCTTTACGAAACCGTAAACAGACGTATCCGGCCTAAATACAGCCAATTTGTTTTTAAAGAAAACAAAACTCATTCTGAAGGGAGTAGTAGCACTTTCCATAGTACGGTGACTACAAGTTAATTACTGAAGTATACGCACTATTCTTTACTTCTAACAAATACTGAGATGGCAACAAAGGAAAATGATCAAGAAGATATTCTGAAGGTATTAGTTGATACTGATGATATAAACTGTTCAATCTGTCTGCAAGAATTCAAGAGTCCTCGGACATTGCCGTGTAAGCACACATTTTGCCAGCACTGCCTGAGCAATTACATTGTCAGTTTGAACCTTGACAAAGAAAAACGAACACATTTTCCATGTCGTGTCTGTAGACAAGAAGCAAAACCACCTTTTCCAGAAAAATCGACCACAGAATGGGCAGCTATGTTCCAACAAAGTCATATTCTCATCTCCATGTTATCACAAGGGAAATCGAAAGTGGAATGCCAGTGCAATGTGTGCAAGCTTGAGGGGAGATCGGAACCAATAACACATTTCTGCCTCACGTGCAAAGAAGGCTTCTGCGGCCAGTGCACATCATACCACAGGAGCTTTAATGCGATGAAGGATCATACGCTCGTATCAACTGAAGAAATGATGAAAAATACTCAGGATATAATAAAAATAGCTGATGCTTTTCTGTGCGCAGGACATGAAGGTGAAGAGATAAAATATTACTGCGAAGACCATGAAGCTGAATGCTGTGTCAGGTGTTTGCGTCAGAAACACAGAACATGTTCTAAGGTACGAGACCTAAAAGCTGAGGCAGCAGACATGCTCTCAGCGAGATCTCATGAACACTGTATCGACGAGATGAAGAAATTAGAGACTCATTTGCACAAGATCGCACTGGGTGATCAGACAAATGTTTCCAAAATACATTCTCAAGGACATGAACTCGAACAGCAAATCCATAGTCTGCGAGTTCATATTAATAGCTTACTGGATAAACTAGAACAGATTGTTGTTATGGTTTATAAAGAAGAAGCCACAAAGAAAACACACAGTAGTCACAAGTGTCTCTCACTGGCGGCCGCCATCAGAAGTTCCTATAAAATGCTAGAGATGGTTAACCTACATGGTTCAGACACACAATATCTTCTTGCTTTGATGCGATCAGAGGGGCAGTTGGAGAACTACAAAGAGCAAGTGGATTGCAAGTTTGTAGAGGTGGAGTCAGTCGATCTAAGCCTAGAACTCCATCCATATCTGAAAGGACTGCTGTTTCTGAATGCAGACGATGCAGCAAGAGTACAGATCGTAAAAACGAAGGAAGCGATACAAGTAAAGGGAATATTGAAAAAGAATCGGTTTAAGCCTCTCAAGGAATGTCATATAGAGGAGACTGGTGAAGTTCCAGCTAAATGTCCTTTAGGCGGAAAAGTTCCTTGTTACAGTGGGGCAGCGTTTCTCCCTGCAGATAATTTAATACTGATTGATAAGAACAATCACAGATGCTGCCTTTACGATAACAACTTCCAACATATTTCACACTATATATTCCAGTTAACAGAGAACACACGTTTGTGGGATGTAAGCATGGTTAATGATAAAGAAGTGGTAGTGTCCATGCCAGATCAAAATAAGCTTCTGTTTCTTGATGTGAAAAAAGAAATCAGACCAATCAGGACCATAACCATACGGTTCCCTTGTTATGGTATAGCCGCGCTTAACAAGGATCAGATCATCGTGTCAGGGGGAACTGATACGGGGAAATATTATTGGAGTATCATCAACAAGTCTGGAGAGGAGCTGTCCTACCATGAAATGGCAGGAAAGGGAGGACAAGAAACTTATCTTGCTGTGAATAATTCGAAAAATCGTATCTATATGTCATGCTTTTACATTGATGCGTTGTTCTGCTTTGATCTCGAGGGAAAACCAGTTTTCACTTACAAGGCAAATGGTCTGCTTGGTCCAAGAGGTGTTGGGTTAGATGCAGAAGGTAATATATACTTGGTTAGTATCAACTCCAGTGTGCATCAGCTGTCACAGGATGGTGCTGTCCTTAAGGTATACAAGTCTGTTACCTCCAAGAATCCTTGGAAAATATGTTTTTCTCACAGCATTAACCAATTTTTCGTTACAAACGTAGAACCAGAGAAAAGTGTATGCTTATATAAATTGACATGAATGAAAAGATTGACTTTCAAAATGACGTGCTAATATTATGCAAACGTTTTGGCGATAGTTTTGATTCTATGTTCTGGAGTCTTTGTATTGTTTAGCATCTTAACTTCTCTCGGCTCTTCATTCTTATCATTGAACTAATTTTGAACTGACAGTCACATTGAAGGATACTAGTTTCGTTTTCTTGATTGTCTCTAAGACGTAACATATGTATGTATGTATGTATGTATGTATGTATGTATGTATGTATGTATGTATGTATGTATGTATGTCGTTTCTTTATCTGTCTTAATATATCAACAGTGGTATCGGCAACAATGCTGACAACTGGATAGAGCTAAAATACTATTTTCGGCCATCCATCCTTCCGCCCGTCTGTCTGTCACTTTGGAGTTGGATGATACAATGACTAAGCTTTATTTATTTAAACGAAGGTGATTCTTTTCCCGTGATTAACATGCCTGCGACGGAAATCATAATATTTCACATGTGTCATTGGCTATACTTTCATTATGCCGTGGTCCGTCTGTGTATTTCGTACATTTTGCCTTGAACCCATTATTAGGATACCAAGATGGTGGTTATATTGTTTACATTCAAGATTCAATATTTAATAAAGTTTTAAAACATAATTATTAGTTCCGCGTATAAGAAAATATACATGAGCTTAGAATATATTATAACTCTTCATTTTGAAGACCATCATGTTTGTGACTAGTATTATGTCATTATTATTATTATTATTATTATTATTATTATTATTATTATTATTGTTGTTGTTGTTGTTGTTGTTGTTGTTATTATTATTAGTAGTAGGAGGAGGAGGAGGAGGAAGAGGAGGAGAAGTAGCAGTAGTACCAAAATACAAGGAGAA